>OZ014522.1:470102247-470702247 GCA_963966055.1 Lathyrus aphaca | reverse complement strand
AACAGGGCTTTGAACGAGACCATTGTACAAAATGGATCTCGGAAATGTGACTACTGAGCGAATCAAGCCACAAAGAAAAACACGCGACTGCTGAACGAATCAAGCCACGGAAAGGAAGGGCCTGTTGTACAAAATACGGCTTTGAACGAGACCATTGTACAAAACGAAACTTGGAAATGTGACTGCTGAGCGAATCAAGCCACAAAGGGGGTCTGTTGTACAAAACAGGGCTTTGAACGAGACCATTGTACAAAACGGAACTCGGAGATGTGACTGCTGAGCGAATCAAGCCACAAAGGGGGTCTGTTGTACAAAATTGGGCTTTGAACGAGACCATTGTACAAAACGGAACTCGGAAATGTGACTGCTGAGCGAATCAAGCCACAAAGAAAAACACGCGACTGCTGAGCGAATCAAGCCACGAAAAGGAAGGGCCTGTTGTACAAAACAGGGCTTTGGAACGAGACCATTGTACAAAATGGAACTCGGAAATGTGACTGCTGAGTGAATCAAGCCACAAAGGGGGCCTGTTGTACAAAATAGGGCTTTGAACGAGACCATTGTACAAAACGGACCTCGGGGATGTGACTGCTGAACGAATCAAGCCACAAAGGGGCCTGTTGTATAAAACAGGGCTTTGAACGAGACCATTGTACAAAACGGAACTCGGAGATGTGACTGCTGAGCGAATCAAGCCACAAAGAAAAACACGCGACTGCTGAGCGAATCAAGCCACGGAAAGGAAAGACAAAATTGACATGGAAGGACAAAGATGTCTGGCAAATAGTATAAGTATCTTCTGTGGGGAGTACTTCAGGCTGAGAAGATGTTACAGGTCGTACGTAATACCTCAAAACTGGCCCATGATGGCATGTATGTGTTTGAATTTATGGCGTAATGCTCCATGATGATGGAAATGCTACGCTTTAGAGGATGTAAATGTAATGATGATTACTAAATGCTAATGCAAAGAGATCTCTTGATAAGAAGACTGAAAGTATCCTAGATGGCTTGACTGGTGAAAACTGGTGATCACTGCACCGATCTGGTCTATCCTGATAAGAAGGAAACAACTTTGTGGGGAAAGTTGTTAATGATGCACCGGCTCTGAACTGCCGCTACTGCCAAAAATAAATTGGACTTTGAGATTAGGGAGCCAAGACCCTGTTGGAGATGGATCCTTCTTGTACTCTGGTGGGGAAGTGAAAATCATCTGACTAGGCGGGTGTAGCGGTAAAATCGTGAGTGTAAGCTATTGATTAACTTAACTCGATGTACACAGAGTCGCCACCGCGCTTTTCTTTATTTCCGAAAGGAAAAAGGTAAAAGAACGAATAAAAACCTAGGAGTCTAAAAGCAAAAGCTAAAAGAAACAAACAGAGAATGGGTAAGGGGATTGGTTACGAACCGGGAAGGTTTTAGGCACCCGACTCGTCCGTGGTACTCCACGGGAGCCCTTTGAAATATTTATTGCTTTTTGGTCTGAAATTGGTTTGATTAAAAATGATTGAAGAGATGAGGAGAAGAATATTTTTAATAATGATTTTGTGTTTGATAAGGTTTTAACGCCTTATGCCTACGTACCCACAAAGTGCAATGCGAGATCAAAACCTCATAGTTCGTGGCGTATTGGCTTGAATTGTTGGTTTTGTTGCTGAGTTTGTTTGCAGTTTGAAGGCATGTTTTGCTTGGGCAAGAATTTGGGCATGTGACTTGGGGATATGGCTGAAGATGCATTGGACTTTATTTTTTAATATTTGAATAAAAGTTGTATGGGTTAAAATGAAATTGGTTGTTTTAAAAAAAAGTTGATAAGAAAAAAAATGATTTATTTGGATAGAAATATAAGATAATAAAAATATTAGATAAGGGATATAAAAATAAAAAAATGATTTAATGTGAGAATAAAATTGGAATATGAATGGAACAAGTAAATTGAATATAAAAATGGATTAAAAATGAACGGAAAATGAAAATACTAAACGAGATAAATTGGATGTCAAAAAATCGAAATATGAATGGATATGGATAGAAATGGGTAATATGATGTGATTTAGAAAAAAAAAATGGAAAAGAAATTGGATAGAATGGATAAGAAAAGTATTTGCGAATGGATAAAAAAACAATGGATATATGGATAATGTGATTTGGTAAAAAAAAATCGAAAAGAATGGATGACAAAAAATGGTCATAAAAAAAATATACAGATGGATAAATGGACACAAGAAAAATGGTTTAATCGGAAAGAAAATGGATAATGGATGAAGTTTTGACTTTAAGCCCACAACCAGATCTTGATTATTTTTGCACAAGCTACTGATGAAACATGAACACAGCCAACACAGACCCCACTGAATATTTCACAACTTAAGCCAACTGTCAACTAAAAATCATATGATTATGCCCTGATGATTCGAAACCAAACTGAGGAAAATAAATCCTCAGATGAATTGCTGATGAACTGATGAACTGATAAACACTGAAGATTCAAACCAAACTTCGCACAAAACACTGCCTGATAAATGATGACTTTCACACTCAACACCACTTGAACTTTGAAAACGCATCGTTTGAGGAATAAACTACTGGTACACACAATTGGCAGTCAACACAATCTTTTGATAGTTTAACCAATATTAGGTCAAACATCCATCTGAAATCGGATTGGGACTGAACAAACTCATCTGAATGAAATCATTGCCCTGTCTTTGAAAACCTGCAATACAGAGAAGAAGAAGAACATTGCAACATATTTTTTGGTATTTTGGTTAGAAGTTAGTAAATATAAACAAATATAAAGAAGTAAAAAAATAATGGTGATCCCCTGCGAAGCATAGACTCTATATCTGAGGAGAAACTCGAAAGCCAGTGCGATCTTGTTCGTATGCGAAATGCAGATGAAATACAAAGAAATCTTAGGGCAAAAATTAGGGTGTTACAGCTGCCCCTATTTAAGTTTCTTCAATCCGGAGATATGAAGATTGACATCTTCGTCTCTACAAGATGGGAGAGACTTAAATACAGAATACCCAATTTTTGTCCTAAGAGAACAATGATATGATATGAATATGATATGCAAACCCAAGATCTATGTGGGGAAAATAATGACCACCAGAGAAAAGCAAAACTTGGGGACACAGAAGAAAATCCCGCTGGGGAAACAACAGACAACCAAAGAGTTACCAGGAAAATAAATCACTGGATAACAGACTCCACCTGGGAAAAGATATGATATAATCAAGAACAGAATTCAACCAGGGAAAATCAACACCCTGCCAGGAATATCAATCAAACAAAGTATTCGAGTCCAGAAATGGAGAAATACTGTGTTAGATAAGAATCAACAACTACCTGTTTACTGGTAGGAAATATAACATACTCGACTATCAATTTACTGGATAGGAGCACAATACAGAGGGATAACCTCAACCACCTTTTTACTGGGTAAGAAATATTCTCAACTACCTGATTTACTGGGTAGAAAAATAACAGACTCGACTATCAATTTACTGGATAAGAGTGAAATAACGAGGGATGACCTCCACTGCCTTTTACTGGGCAACACAAAATCTCAACTACCTGATTTACTGGGTAGGAGCATGATCAACTACCAGATTTACTGGGTAGGAACTCAATCAAAGGGAAACAACTTCTATTACCTTTTTACTGGGTAAGAAGAAAATATCTCGATTCTATTACCTTTTTACTGGGTAAAAGGAAAATAACTTGACTACCGGATTTACTGGGTAGAACAAATTCTCGACTACCTGATTTACTGGGTAGGAGCTAAATCAAAGAAGAACAAACTCTATTACCTTTTACTGGGTAAGAGGAATAAGATCTCGACTACCGGATTTACTGGGTAGGAGTACAAGTAAAAGAAATTGATCAGTTTGGTAATATTACCCGCTATCGATTACTGATAGCTTAATTCCAAAGCAATATACCCACAAAAGGGGGACCAAAGTTCAATCCAAGAACAAATTGGAGAGAAACGGTCAAACAATACTCATCCCGAGGAGGAAATATCTCAACTGGGGAAAATTCCATCCAGGTAATAAACCAGGGAGGAAACTGAATCAAAATCATCCATGAGAAACAAACTCAGTGGGGAATTAGAAAGGATTAACATTTTCTGCTTAATGGTCGACACTCTAAACTTGAGAGGAAAACGTCACACACACTCTGTGGGGAAAGTTCACACCAAAGAGCAGATAACAATGATAAACGCAAGAATGCAAGCAAACAATGCTATGCTTATGCGTATGAATATGCTTATGAATATGCTGACAAAACAAACATAAAGATAAGAAACAGGTGACATAAACACCACAACAACCGGATACTCGGCTAATCCCAAGGCAACAATGCAGGGAAACATGTTGGAGATTCAATTTGAAATCTGCAGGGGAATATCATAAGCCATCAAAGAAATAAAATCCTACTACAAGGCTTAAATCATGATGAGACAGCATCTGCTAGGAATATCATCCTGCTGAGGAAAGGTAATAATCTGCTGAGGATGGAAATATTCTTGATAAAACTCAAACTTCATGAGGAATAACTGTCATATCACTCCTGCTCCGCCTGGGGATAGAGTGCAAGACCTGCTGAAAATCACATAGGAACCTGCTGGAAATCAACACATGCAGACCTACTGGGGATCCATATAGGGATATCAGAAGTTAACATCATAGCCAAAACACATTTACGAGGGATTTTAAATCTATACCCAACATCGGGTAAAAGAAAACCTCTAAACTGACCGCTATATCAATACTTCTATATTCAAGGATGCAACCAAATCAAGCTGAGGAACAAGAGCTCAGTTGGGGATTCCCAATGCTTCTCAATTTGCTGGGGAAGAAATCAAAACTCAGCTAGGGATTCTTAAGAACATCCCTTCCAACAACTCTTCTGGGGAATACATACAATATCCGTTCATGCTTATTGTTGGGGAACAAAACATCATTAACATCAATCTGTCAAGACTATTCAGGAACTTCACATGGACACAACCGAATCAAACCCTGCTTTGGGAGAGACAAGTTACACACATCCGGACTTTACCATTCTTGGAATCACTATTGATATCCTTTCTTTGTTCATATATCAAAAGAAAAATGTTTTTTAAAATCTTCAAAAAATTAAAATTTATTAAATTTGTTTCAAAAATCATCATCAACAATAAATTGAAATTTTGTAAACAGAAACAATATAAAGAATTGCAAACAATTGGATAAAAACTCAAATTCATTGATAGAATGGTAGTCAGCAAATGGCATGACTCCATGGATCATTACAAGTTTGAAAAATGGTAAATACATGGAAAAAGGCTACAATGAGATACAATGATCACTATTCTCCCTATCAACTTTGAACTCCACTGTGTCCGAAACTTCAGTCAAGGATGAGTGAATAAGAATCTTTTATGGGAAATTCTTCTGAATGATAAAATCTGAAATCCTCGGTTACTACAAGTGATTCAGTCTGTCGACGCAGTTACTTGCCATGATCCCTAACTTTTGCCTAGATTGCCCCTTCGGGTTTTCAATCTACCGGGATAATTATTTCTGTTTTTTTCTCTAATTTTTGCCTGGACCGCCCTTTCGGGTTTTCAATCCACCGAGACGCTCATTTTTGCCTAAGCCGCCCTTTCGGGTTTTCAACTTAGCGAGCTGTTCTTTTATTTTTTTAGGCGAAGTATTTCTTGACTGCATCCGCATTCACAGGGCGAGTGATCTCCTCACCATCTATAGTTGCAAGAATTAATGAAGCGCCAGAGAAGGCTTTCTTAACAACATATGGGCCATCATAGTTCGGAGTCCACTTGCCCCGAGAATCTTTAAGGAAAGACTGAATCTTTTTGAGCACGAGGTCGCCTTCTCTGAATACACGAGGTTTGACCTTCTTGTCAAAAGCTTTCTTCATTCTTTGCTGGTAAAACCGACCATGACACAAAGCTGTAATTCTCTTTTCTTCAATCAAATTCAGCTGATCAAATCTACTTTGACACCATTCAGCCTCAGTCAACTTGGCTTCCATCAGAACTCTCATTAATGGGATCTCAACTTCGATGGGGAGCACTGCTTCTGCACCATAAACAAGTGAGAAAGGGGTTGCCCCTGTTGAAGTGCGGACAGATGTGCGATACCCATGCAAAGCAAAAGGGAGCATCTCATGCCAGTCCTTGTACGTCACATCCATCTTCTGAATGATCTTCTTAATGTTCTTATTTGCAGCTTCAACAGCCCCATTCATCTTCGGTCTATAAGGAGAGGAATTATGGTGTTGAATCTTGAAGTCTTCGCAAAGCTCTTTCATCATCTTATTATTCAAGTTCGAACCATAATCAATAATGATTCTATTCGGAACACCATATCTGCTGATAATATTATTCTTGATAAACCGAACCACAACTTGCTTGGTCATATTAACATACGATGTCGCTTCCACCCACTTGGTGAAGTAGTCAATTGCCACAAGAATAAAACGATGTCCATTCGAAGCCTTGGGTTCAATCATGCCAATCATATCAATTCCCCACATAGAGAAAGGCCATGGGGAAGAAATCACATTGAGATAAGCTGGTGGCACATGAATCTTATCAGCATACACCTGACATTTATGACACTTTTTCACATACTTGCAACAATGAGATTCCATTGTCAGCCAATAGTAACCTGCTCTCAACATCTTTTTAGCCATTGCATGCCCATTGGCATGAGTGCAAAAAGATCCTTCATGAATTTCTTTCATCAACATGTCTGCTTCGTGTCTATCCACGCATCTGAGCATGACCATGTCAAAATTTCTCTTATAAAGCACATTTCCATTCAGGAAGAAATTGCCTGCCAATCTCCTAAAAGTTATTTTATCTTTATCGGATGCCCCAAGCGGGTACTCTTGACTCTGGAGAAAACATTTAATATCGTGATACCAAGGTTTGTCATCATGGACCTCTTCAACTGCAAACACATGAGCTGGTCTTTCAAGTCGCATCACACTGATCATGGGAACATCATTCCACTGGTGCACTTTTATCATAGAAGTTATGGTTGCTAAAGCATCTGCCATCTGATTCTCATCACGAGGAACATAATGAAACTCAACTTTGGTGAAGAACGTTGATATCTTCCTGGCATAATCTCTATAGGGGATCAAGTGGGGTTGATGGGTTACCCACGTACCCTGAATCTGATTAATCACCAAGGCAGAATCTCCGTATACATCAAGATGCTTAATCCTCAGATCAATAGCTTCTTCAAGACCCATAATGCAGGCTTCATACTCAACTTCATTATTGGTGCAAGGAAAAGTCAACCTTGCGGCAAAAGGAATATGTGAACCATGGGGAGTAATGATCATTGCCCCAATTCCTCTTCCACGTGCATTCACGGCACCATCAAAAACTAAACCCCATCGAGATCCAGGCTCCGGCCCTTCCTCAATCAAAGGTTCATCACAATCTTTCACTTTCAAAAACATCACATCTTCATCTGGAAAATCAAACTTGATAGGTTGGTAATCATCAATCGGTTGATGTGCCAAATAGTCAGCCAAGATACTACTTTTTATAGCTTTTTGAGTTCGGTACTCGATATCATATTCTGATAATAACATTTGCCAACGAGCAATCCTCCCAGTCAAAGCAGGCTTTTCAAAGATATACTTGATTGGATCCATTTTAGAGATCAACCAAGTTGTATGATTCAGCATATACTGGCGAAGACGCTTTGCAGCCCAAGCTAAGGCACAACAAGGTTTTTCAAGCATGGAATACCGAGACTCACAATCGGTGAATTTCTTACTCAAGTAGTAAATTGCAGATTCTTTTCTTCCAGATTCATCTTGCTGACCAAGCACACAACCCATGGAATCTTCCAACACAGTCAAATACATGATCATCGGTCTACCTTCCACCGGAGGAGACAAGATAGGAGGTTCAAGCAGATATTCTTTGATACTTTCGAACACTTTCTGACAATCATCTGTCCAGACACAACCTTTATCTTTCCGAAGCAACTTGAAAATCGGAGCACATGTGGCAGTCATGTGAGAAATAAACCTCGAAATATAATTCAAACGGCCCAAGAATCCTCTTACTTGCTTTTCGGTTCTTGGAGCAGGCATTTCCTGAATAGCTTTCACTTTATCAGGATCAACTTCAATGCCTCTTTGGCTGACAATGAAACCTAGCAACTTTCCAGAACGTACACCAAATGTGCACTTGTTCGGATTCAAACGAAGCTTATACTTCCTTAACCTCTGAAACAACTTCAACAAATGTTCAACACGATCTTCTTCAGTCTTCGACTTAGCGATCATATCATCAACATATACCTCGATTTCTTTATTCATCATATCATGGAAAAGTGTAGTCATAGCTCTTTGGTACGTTGCGCCAGCATTCTTCAATCCAAAGGGCATCACTCTGTAACAGAATGTTCCCCATGGTGTAATAAATGTGGTCTTTTCCATGTCCTCGGGTGCCATCTTTATTTGATTATAACCGGAAAATCCGTCCATAAAAGAGAACACATCAAACTTAGACGTATTATCTACCAACATATCAATGTGTGGCAATGGAAAATCATCTTTCGGACTGGCTTTGTTCAAATCTCTGTAATCAACGCACATTCGGACTTTTCCGTCTTTCTTCGGAACAGGAACAATATTGGCCACCCATTCGGGATAAGTTGATGTCACAAGAAAACCTGCATCAATCTTCTTTTGAACCTCCTTTTTGATTTTTACTGCCATATCTGGATGAGTTCTTCTCAGCTTCTGCTTTACAGGTGAACATTCAGGCTTTAACGGCAATCTATGCTCCACAATATCAGTATCAAGACCTGGCATGTCTTGATAGGACCAAGCAAATACATCAACATATTCTCTGAGAAGCTCTATAATCCTTTTTTTAACATCAGGATCAAGTAATGCTCCAACTTTGACTTCTTTCTTTTCATCTTCGGAACCCAAGTTGACCATCTCTATAGACTCTCCATGAGGCTGAATAATCTTTTCCTCATGCTCAAGCAACCGAGAAATTTCATCGGGAATCTCTTCATCATCCTCTTCCTCAGCTTCAAACACAGGGAATTCAAAGTTGGGAGAGGGCATAGGATCATTGTTTTCAATGGGTTTATCAATCAATCTGCACAATGATTTTATTTTTATTTTAGAGTATGAACAAAAGTGCAAATATTATGCAGATATACAATCATTATTTTGGGTTTTTTATGTTACCATTTTTCAGAATAAAGCAAAAAAGACAAACACATATGGAAATAACAAAATAACATTTTATTGATGATGATAAAATTTGAAACAAAGCCCGACAAACATCACTTTCACCTTGGGCTGAGTGAAAGGATTTTTGAAAGAAAATAAAAACAAATTACTTTGAAGAATGAACGATAAAAGGAACATCAACAGCGATCCAGTTCTGGCAAATCTTTCCATGCGTAATGAAGTCAGGCATTTCTTCGTCTTCATCATCTTCGATGATAGCAGCAGCGGAATGATCGTTGATAAATCCAACACTTCGGAATCCTTCTTGAATAGTCCTTGGATCTTTGATAACTGCACCAGGTGCAAAGCCGATACCAAAACCTTCCTTGTTGTCGACAGCATCAATGATTCGCCCCCAACCATCAGACTGACCAGCTTCAATCACTCGCAGAGCATCCTTGAAAGAGGACATGGGCATGGCATTCTTCTTAGCAACATTATTCACAACAGAAAGAGCTTGAAACAAAGTTCCCACCTCTTCCTCGGCATCGATATAAGAAAAAGAAGACAAATTGCTCACAAGCATCGCCCTCTCACCTTCAATGGTCACCAATTTCCCTTCTCTCACAAACTTCAACTTCTGATGAAGAGTGGATGTTACAGCTCCTACTTCATGGATCCAGGGTCTTCCGAGGAGACAACTGTATGCGAGACGTATATCCATTACTTGAAAAGTAATCTTGAATATAAACGGTCCAATAAGAATAGGAAGATCCACTTCACCAATCACTGTCTTCTTCGACCCATCGAAAGCTTTTACAATAATCCCACTATGTCTCATGGGAGCTCCTTGAAACGCAAGCTTTGACAAAGTCGATTTTGGCATAACATTTAGAGACGATCCGGTATCAACTAGCACCTTGGACATAGCATCCTCCTGACAATTGACCGAAATATGCAAAGCCAAGTTATGATTTCTTCCCTCTTAAGGCAGATCGTCATCACAGAAGCTCAAATTGTTGCATGACGTGATATTAGCCACAATACTATCGAATTGATCAACAGTCACATCATGATCAACATAAGCCTGATCAAGAATCTTCTGCAAAGACTGCCTATGAGCCTTAGAACTCATCAAGAGAGACAAAACTGATATCTTCGATGGAGTCTGCAACAACTGCTCAGTGATGTTGTACTCACTCTTCTTTATCAATTTTAGCACCTCATCTTCACTATTACCAGCTTGACCCGATTGGGCAACAACAACCATAATCTGCTTACTCGCACTTGCATCTTCAACTCTCTTCGGAGGGTCTGAAGCATACACTCTACCACTTCGGGTGACCTTCGTCACATCAACAATGCTAACCACAGACTTTGGAGTAGGAAGAGGGACTTCCCTATCATTCTCTATCATCGTAGCATTATACCGGTACAGAACAACTTTATCAGATTCATATGGCATTGGACCAGGCACATTAATCACCAATGGAGTAACAACAGTTTTGCGACTATCAAAAGAAATAACCACCCTCTCAGGAACAGTCCTCCCAGGAAGATTGAACTGAGGCATAATAACATTCACTTCATTCTATTATTCATCTCTTTTTGTTGTTACTTCAATCAATTTATCATCCATCATCTTTTGAATATCTCTTTTAACAATCACGCAACCACGAGGATTCACCGAGCAGATACAACATCCAACATAGTCGTGATCAATATCATGATATTCACTCAGGAAAGCATGCATCTCCACCAAAGATCTTCGAATATGACGGACCTCATAGATCTTGAACAACCCAGGACAACCATCAACCATATTCACAGACGCATTACCATGCTTCGGCAACAGATTTTTCTACACATTTGGATTAACATCATTGAAATACAAAACATTGTTCCTCATCAATTTCTGTACTTCGAACTTCAATGGATAACAATTCTCAACATCATGCCCCGGGTCACCTTGATGAAAAGCACAACGAGCCTCTGGCTTATACCACCATGGAATAGTCTCTGGAACTGGAGGTGGAGGACGAGTTTGCACAAGATTCTTTGCAATCAAAGACGGAAGCAAGTCCGCATACGGCATCAGAATAGGATCAAAACTGGACTTAGCCCGAGCTTGTTGATTACCACCTTGTTGCACAGAAGGTTGCTGATAACGAGGTTGGTACTTTGGAACGGCTGGCACAGTTGGAGCCACATTAATCATCGGTGTTACAGAAGCCACATACTGCGAATGGTGATTCCCACGACTGTGAGGTCTTTTATAACTTTCACGGGATACTGCATTAGTCTCATTTTCCTTCTTTTTCCCAAAGTTGAACCTTCTAGAGCTTGAAACATTACCATTCTCTTGACTTAACTGTCCCTCATGGACACCTTCTTCTAAACGCATCCCCATACTCACCATTTCAGTGAAATCAGAAGGAGCACTTGCTATCATCCTCTCATAATAAAAAGAACCCAACGTCTTCAAGAAAATCTTCGTCATATCTTTTTCTTCCAGCGGAGGAACAATCTGGGCTGCCAACTCGCGCCATCTCTGCGCATATTCTTTAAAAGTCTCTTTGTCCTTCTGGGACATAGCACGAAGTTGATCTCTATCTGGAGCCATATCAACGTTGTACTTGTACTGCCTCACAAAAGCTTCTCCCAAATCGTTAAAGGTCTTGATTTGGCTATTATCCAAGCTCATATACCACCTCATGGGTGCACCGGTCAAACTGTCCTGGAAATAGTGAATCAGCAGCTTATCATTATCTGTCTAAGCAGACATCTTCCTTGCATACATGGTCAAATGGCTCAACGGACAAGTGTTGCCTTTGTACTTCTCAAACTCAGGCAGCTTGAATTTGTAAGGAACTTTAACATTTGGGACCAGACAAAGGTCATAAGCATCTTTTCCGCACAAATCCTTATGCTTCAAGGCTCTCATCTCCCTCTGGATCTCAACAAAGCGTCCTTGGAAGTCGACAAGTCTTTCAGCTACTCCAGCGCCTTCACTAGGCTCAGCATGGTAAATCATTTCATCATGGTGAGGAATAGTATGCACAACAGGCGGTGCAGTTGTCACAACTGGAGGAAGAGTAGTCCACACTGGTGGTGGAAGAGTATTAAATGCAACAGTCTCAGGATGATGAGGAGGACGATACCCAGCAGGAATAAAATCAACTGGCATGCCCCAACGTGTGCTAGCAGGAATATGATAGCGAGGAGAAATTACAGACTCAACAGGAATTGAAGCGGTAACAACCTCTGAGATGACAGTATTCTGAACAGGAGAAGAAGGTTTCTGATTCTGAGCAGCCACCAAACTTTCCATCATAGCAAACACTCTTTCCAAGCTTTCCCTCAGATAAGTAACCTCTTCGCGCAGCTCGCGATTCTCTTGTTGCAAAGTTTCCATCACTCTTCTTCGATTAGCTCGAGTATCAAATCGATGAGTCAGCTTGACAGGAGAACTGAATGAAGACCAAGAAACAACAATAAGATCCCTGGAGAACACTCAAAAAGCAAAACAAATGCAAGTATGATGCATGCTATGCGTATGCAAATGCAAAGATTTCAAAGGATTATAAGATAACTTGCAATATTCATAAAGAGACATTTTTTGAAATACTTAAAAACTCATTCTCATTAAGATCAAAGTGAGGATTACAAATGAAGTACAAACATCAATAATCCTAATACATAAGAGGAAAAGTAAACTAAGCCTAGGGAATCATATCCGAAGAAGTCCTGAATCCTGGCTGATACTTCATGCGAATCCTCTTGATCTCATTCTTGTACCATTCTTCCATATCTTCCTTATCTTTCACTAACTTGTCAACAATGGCCTTCCAAGCACCAGAAGTAGGAGGAATAGTAGATGGAGTACTAGAGGAAAATAAATCCTCTCTCGGCCTCTTTGTGACACGCCACTCAAGTAGCTCAATAAGATCAACCTTCTCCTTCAGCTGCTCCTGCATAGTAGCCCTCTAAAGTAGCCATTCTTTCTCTTTCTTCATCTTGTCTAACTCTTCTTGAAGAACCAACTTTTCATCAACGGGAGGTAGAAAAGCAGACAATGGCAATATGGGAAACATAGGCTCCTCAAGTGGATAAGGCATCTTGAGCTTGGAAGCTCTAGATCAAACCCACTGAATATAACATTCGGAAGGAGGAAGGTGTTGTCTTCCCAATTGACCTCTCTCTTTTCGGTGAACAGCATGCCAAGAATGAGCAATCCTTTTCTTCATCTCTATGTGATCAACACCATTAAGAAAGAAGAAATGGGATAAGGCAAGATTGTTTGGAACGTCCTTCAAACAATAACCGAACTGTCGTCTAGCCAGAATGGGGTTGTAGCTAATTCCCCCACGTGTACCAAGAAGAGGTACATTAGGAAATTCTCCACAACTATCAATAAGAACTCCAGTGTCATAATGAGAACTATACCATGTCATGTCCTTATGAGAAATCGACATCAACCTTTGAAATCATCTTCGATTCTCTCTATTGTCCTTGAAGACATCCGACTTGGGTAGGTGCGAAATAAACCACCTATAAAGAAGAGGCGCACAACATACAATCTCTCTGTCTCCTTTGGAGGTCCTATAATGAAAAGCATGATACATATCTCCAAGAAAAGTAGGTACCGGGTTCTTCTTCAAGAAGATCTGAATAGCATTCTCATCCACAATACCATCCAAGTTCAGAAACAAGACAATCCCGTAAATAAGAAGAGCAAGAATAGCCTCAAATGCATCCTTATGACCCAAAGTAAGTGAAGTAGAAGCCTTTCCCATCAAGAACTTAGCATTAATACAACGAACACTTCCCTTTGGAAGAAACTTCCCATTAAGATCAGACTCCTTAAGAAACAGTGCTTTGGCGATGACCTTGATAGTAAGCTCCTTCTCTAAACCACTGAAAAGAAACTCCTTGTCCAGAATAGGCAAATCTAACCAATGAGAATACTCCTCCAAAGTCGGCACAAGCTGATAATCCGGAAAGGTGAAACAATGATGCAACGGATCATAAAACTGAGCTAAAGTAGGGAGAATCCCCTCAGGTACATCAGTGTCCAACATATACAAAAGTTTCCCATGACATCTCCGGAATTCTTGGGTATCAACAACCAAAGCTCCTAGCTTTCTCAACTCTACAACATTAGGATTCTTGAAGGTGTACTTCTTTGTGTTCCTCCTTTCAAAAGTCATAGCCATGGACATCTGAAATTTTGCAAGAGTTCCCTATAAGTCCTTTGAAATCTTACAACACAATGCTCATGAATGTATGATGGCATGTATGCAACAACCACAAACAAGATCACACAAGGCACACGGGCTTAGGTTCCAAGTCACGAGCATGAAGTCAAGGTAATAGAACACCGACCCACACAGGTAAGTACTAAGGTTTTGTCTTCATTGTACCTGCAGAAAACCAAAAGGGCTAAAGAGCTAAATCGTCATTTTATCGCATAATCGTCATTTTAACACCCGATTCCTCGAGTTTTCCTTACCATTTTGCAGGTACATCGTATAAAGAGCTAAATCATTAGCCAAGAGCAAAAGGAGCGAAAACAACCATAAAAAGATGAAGAAATGAAGAATGCTGCAAAACCTGCATATTTTATAACACTCACGGTCGTCACCTAGGTGTCACGACCGTGACACCCCAAAAGGAGCCATCACGACCGTGACACTTAAATTACACATGACACGAACGTGATGCCCTTGTCACGACCGTGACAAGGGAAAAATAGGTTATATTGACTGAGACTTGGTCACAAGGCTACGTGCATGTGAAACTGCTACTTTCCAGCTGACCCTGTATCCACGTTCCTGGATTCTCTCCTACGAGGCCCAAGCAGCAAGTTCAAATACCAGCCCATTAATTCTTCTATAAATAGCATAATTCATTTGAACAATTTACAGAGCATTATTTTTACCAATTTCTTGCGGAAGCTCTGCCGAATTATTTTACACCCGTATTGTTTCTTTTTCAGTATTATTTTCATTGTTTATTTTTATTGTATCCAAACCCAACCTATAACAATTTCCAACATCAGGAAATTGTTATAAAATTTATTTGTTTCAAAGCCTTCAGAATTTTTAGTTATTTTCGATTCCGCCAAATACTCCGAGCTTTCCGGTCTGTGGAAGAAGGAGTCTGCCATTTTATTGTTAACCAGGTTTATATTAATTTGCAATTTTATATTTATGTTATTTATTTATTTTTCTGCCATGAATATTTTGTTTATTGTTTCTCTGCCTCTGTCTGGTTCAACAAAAATGAGTAGCTAATTACCTTAGGGCGGTATGTAATTAAAATAAACTAAATCGGTAAAATCAACCATAGGTTTAAAATAATTAATAGCTTAGCATTCTGGCTGATACTTTTTATTATAAATCGACCTTTTCGTTACGAGAGTAAGGAAAGTGTATTAGGTTAGGGCAAGACCACGAGAGTGTGAGATTTTAACCAGATAGCTAAAGTTAGGCATTTAAATTAAACACAACGAGAGCGCTTTAAAATAAATTAGAATTACTAAGTTTCCAAAAATTATCTCTAAACACGTATGGGCTAGCGAGAGCAGGCATAGGGCTTTAGGGGTAAGATCTGAGATAAGACCACGAGAGTGTGAGTTAAAGGTATTCAAACTGGTAACCTCTACAGAATAAATTAAGCGAATCACCCTTATAAGCCTAGGTTAGATTGACCCGCCTAAGTTAGCATAATTACATACCGACCGTCTTAGTAATATTTTATTAAACTTAAAATTAATTCCCGCCTTTAACCTTTAAAAACAACAAAAAATCGTGACAACCCTTCACCTTAGCTAAACTAGAAGTTCATCTAGCACTAAGTAACCATAGAGTCCCTGTGGATCGATAATCTTAAATATTACTTCGATAGGCTGTGCACTTGCAGTTAAGATACCGCTAGACACATAATTAGATACGTCTTTAGCCCATCAAGTTTTTGGCGCCGTTGCCGGGGACCTTAATTTAGTTACTAGTGCACTTTAGGTAGCATTGTATAGACTAAAGTAACAACTATTTTATTTTCTTAATCTAAATTCCCTAGTGTATGCCAAGTACTCGCTCTAAAAGCGAAGACTTGCAACCTCTAATCCCAGAATCGGAACGCTTCTTACATGTAAGAAGGCGGATATTCAATTACGAACAAAGTTATAATATTCCAGATCTTCAAGTAGATCCACCTAAACCAGTCGTAACATCAAAGGACGCAGAGATGGCTGAAGAACAGAATCACCCACTCAAGTATTACGCTAGTCCTTCGCAAGCTGAACCGCATTCTAGCATTGCCGCACCGGCTATCAACCGAAATGACTTCGAACTAAAACCTTCGTTGATATCAGCCGTGCAACAAAATCAATTCACCGAAAATCCTACCGAGGATCCGAACCTTCATCTTTCGATCTTTGTGCAATACACAGATACCGTAAAAGCCAATGGAGTTACCCAAGAATCTATTAGACTACGTTTGTTTCCTTTTTCACTTCGAGAAAGAGCAAGAGCCTGGCTTCAATCTCTGCCTTCGAACTCAGTAACTACGTGGGAGGAACTAAAGAGAGTTTTCTTGACCAGATATTTCCCACCTAGCAAGACAGCTATGCTGAGAGCTCAGATCAACGGATTTAAGCAAAGGGAAAACGAATCATTATTCGAAGCTTGGGAACGCTATAAGGATATGCGGAGACTTTGTCCACATCACGAATTAGTAGAATGGATGGTCATCCATACCTTCTATAATGGACTCTTGTACAATACAAGAACGACAATTGACGCTGCAGCAGGCGGTGCACTGATGGACAAAGAATATAATGATGCCTATGCACTTATCGAAAGTATGGCTCAAAACCATTACCAATGGGGAAGTGAGAGAGTCGCAACTAAGAAACCAACAAAAGGAGGTATGTACGAAGTGAGTAGTATAGACCAAGTCAATGCAAAGTTTGACCAACTAAACCAAAAGATCGACAACTTGGCCATAACACCAACAGCCACCGTGGCTGCAGTAACACCTAACTGTGAGTTACGTGGAGTTCCAGGACATGAAGTTCCTGATTGTCAACTATTGAAAGGAATTCCGACAGATCAAGTGAACTATGCTCAAGGAAACCCATACTCAAACACATACAACCCAGGTTGGAAGAATCATCCGAACTTCTCCTATAAGAATAACAATGCTTTATACGCACCAGGTCAAGCACCAGCTACACCACCAGGATATCAAAAGACTGCTCCTAATGTCCCTAGAAAGTCGAACCTTGAGTTGATGATGGAGAACTTTATAGCTAACCAATCTCAAACAAACAAGGACTTCTTAAACCAAAACATTCACACTAGTGAGCAGATTAAGCAATTAGTAAGCAAAGTAGATGCATTAGCTACACATAACAAAATGCTTGAAACCCAGATTTCACAAGTAGCTCAACAACAAACACCTACTGCTGCACCAGCTGGAGTATTTCCTGGACAACCTAAACCTAATCCGAAAGGACATGCCAATGCTGTAATATTAAGAAGTGGCAAGGAACTTGACGGACCTACCGACCCAAGACTTGACAATCCAGCCATGTACCAAAAACCGGATAAACCGACTGAAGTGGTGAATGATCCAGAAGAAAAGGAAGATGATAATCAAGAGGTAGTGGAGAAAGAAAAGCCCTATGTGCCTCCACCACCCTATAAACCACCAATTCCGTACCCTCAGAGATTAACCAATTCCAAGACGACGGGTCAGTTTAAGAAATTTGTCGAACTTCTGAAACAGTTGAATATTACTATTCCGTTTACAGAAGCGATCACTCAAATACCCTCGTATGCTAAGTTTTTAAAAGAGATCTTATCTAATAATAAAAAGATAGAGGATAACGGAACAGTTACACTTACTGCTGAGTGTAGCGTCATAATTCAGAATAATATGCCTCCTAAGCTAAAAGATCCAGGAAGTTTCTCTATACCCTGTGTAATAGGAAAATTCGTCATTGACAAAGCTCTATGCGATTTAGGAGCCAGTATCAGTGTTATGCCCTTAACGATTTGCAAAAGGCTAGACATGGGAGACCTAAGACCAACTAAAATGTATGTTCAACTAGCCGATCGCTCTGTTAAATATCTTGTAGGCATACTAGAAAACGTCCCAGTACGTATAGGACAATTCTACATCCCTACTGATTTCATAATCATGGACATCTCTGAAGACTCCATTACACCTATCATACTAGGAAGACCATTCTTAGCTACCGCCGGAGCTATAATAGACGTAAAGAGAGGAAAGCTAACCTTTGAAGTAGGTGAAGAGAAAGTTGAATTTATTTTAACACAATTCTTACAATCACCAGCTATAGAGGATACCTGCTATCTACTGGACGTAATTGACGAATGTGTAAGAGAAATGGAACTGAAAGAAACTACCTATTCTGAAATTATGAAAATTCAAATCCCTCCAATTTTCGAAGATGATAATTGGCGTGCACCGTATCAAGACGATAGTCTAAGCGAAAGTTTAGCACTTACACCGGATCCTATGCCAAGTAAAGATAAACCTACATTAGGATTAAAAACTTTACCTAATAACCTAAGGTACGAATTCTTAGATATTGAATGTAAAAGACCAGTTATAATAAATTCCAGTTTAGGAACTATCGAAACAAAGAAACTTTTAGATGTCTTAAAGAAATATCCAACTGCATTAGGATATAACATATCTGATCTCAAAGGAATATGCCCTTCAATCTGTATGCATCGTATTCTGCTAGAAGAAGATTGCAAAACCTCCAGAGAATCTCAAAGAAGAATTAACCCAATCCTTAGCACTGTAGTGAAAGAAGAAGTTAAGAAACTACTAGATGCCGGAATAATATATCCAATCTCTGATAGTAAATGGGTTAGTCCAATACATGTAATGCCAAAGAAAGGAGGTATCACTGTAGTGAAAAACGCTCAAGGCGAATCGATATCGCAAAGAGTAGTGACAGGACATAGAGTGTGCATAGATTATCGTAAAATAAACAAAGCCACTCGAAAAGATCATTTCCCACTACCCTTTATAGATCAAATGTTAGAACGATTAGCCAAGCATTCATATTTCTGTTATCTTGACGGTTACTCAGGATTTTTCCAAATCCCTATCCATCCAGATGATCAAGAAAAGACTACATTCACATGCCCCTATGGAACGTTCGCTTATAGACGAATGCCCTTTGGATTATGCAACGCTCCTGCAACCTTTCAAAGATGTATGATGTCAATCTCCTGCAGCCTTAGTTTTAGTTTTTGCTTATGTTTTTCATTTTCGTAGTTTGTATTGTACTTTTACCACTATTATATCACAACATTGGGGACAATGTTTGATATAGTGTGGGAGAGGTACCTTTCATTTTCCGCATTTTCCCTTTTCGCATTTTTCCATTCCGTTGTATTTCTTTTCGTAAAGTTAATGAAACGAGCAATTTTTGTGCTATTTTCTTTAGTTTCGAACTTTCCCCGTTTATTTAGCCATACCGAAAAAATCTTTAATTATTCGCATTACCCGACTTACCTACGAAATCAAAATTAGGAAGCTGAGAACGATTCAACAAGACCAATACAATCTTGACACCTTTGACTTCTCACTTAAGTGATTCCATTCCGATTATCGTTACGAGTACACCTTAAGTTCCAGTTCAAAAGTAACCCCTAGTAGTTTATACTAGCAGTCAGCACCGTCTGAACACAAACCACGTGGGGAGCCGATGAATATAAGCGTTTGATGCCTAATCTAAAATAATCCTTCATATCTCGAGGCAAATGAAAAGAAATTGCACCAAAGTACACGGTCGCATATAAGAAGCGAGAAATATGAGAAGGAATCCATTGCGGGTTGGTTCAGAGGTACTGGTTCTGAACTTGGTAGGGCGTGCTACGGCTCGATCCCCCACAACCTCCAAATCAGATTATGTATGTAGGGTTACCGCACTCGTGTACCAGACCCGTGTTTAAAAGGATCAAATTTGCTAACCGGCTACTCCACTACGTGCGTGCTAAGGCAAAAGGCTTAATGTGATTGCGCTAGAATGAAACCAGGCGAAATAAGATCGAAGGACTCTAGGTGAAATCGTAAAGGAAATTGCCGATTGTTTCGTTTAACGGGAAGTCGACGACTTAGCTTGTTGCTTGTGTCATTAATGTATCGTTAGTGTTTTATCATAGTACCGGTTTGTCCGACAAAACGATCCCTCGTACGGTTTGTTATGTGTGTGCGTCGATAAAACTTGTCCGCCGATTTTCAACCGACTATTTTCTTGAGGACAAGCAAAGGTTTAAGTTTGGGGAAGTTTGATAACGAGAAAATGTATCGATTATATTGCTAAGTTTTATTACCGTTTTATCGCATAATCGTCGTTTTAACACCCGATTCCTCGAGTTTTCCTTACCATTTTGCAGGTACATCGTATAAAGAGCTAAATCATTAGCCAAGAGCAAAAGGAGCGAAAACAACCATAAAAAGATGAAGAAATGAAGAATGCTGCAAAACCTGCATATTTTGTAACACTCACGGTCGTCACCTAGGTGTCACGACCGTGACACCCCAAAAGGAGCCATCACGACCGTGACATATCCCTCACGACCGTGACACTTAAATTACACATGACACGAACGTGATGCCCTTGTCACGACCGTGACAAGGGAAAAATAGGTTATATTGACTGAGACTTGGTCACAAGGCTACGTGCATATGAAACTGCTACTTTCCAGCTGACCCTGTATCCACGTTCCTGGATTCTCTCCTACGAGGCCCAAGCAGCAAGTTCAACTACCAGCCCATTAATTCTTCTATAAATAGCATAATTCATTTGAACAATTTACAGAGCATTATTTTTACCAATTTCTTGCGGAAGCTCTGCCGAATTATTTTACACCCGTATTGTTTCTTTTTCAGTATTATTTTCATTGTTTATTTTTATTGTATCCAAACCCAACCTATAACAATTTCCAACATCAGGAAATTGTTATAAAATTTATTTGTTTCAAAGCCTTCAGAATTTTTAGTTATTTTCGATTCCGCCAAATACTCCGAGCTTTCCGGTCTGTGGAAGAAGGAGTCTGCCATTTTATTGTTAACCAGGTTTATATTAATTTGCAATTTTATATTTATGTTATTTATTTATTTTTCTGCCATGAATATTTTGTTTATTGTTTCTCTGCCTCTGTCTGGTTCAACAAAAATGAGTAGCTAATTACCTTAGGGCGGTATGTAATTAAAACAAACTAAATCGGTAAAATCAACCATAGGTTTAAAATAATTAATAGCTTAGCATTCTGGCTGATACTTTTTTATTATAAATCGAACTTTTCGTTACGAGAGTAAGGAAAGTGTATTAGGTTTGGTCAAGACCACGAGAGTGTGAGATTTTAACCAGATAGCTAAAGTTAGGCATTTAAATTAAACACAGCGAGAGCGCTTTAAAATAAATTAGAATTACTAAGTTTCCAAAAATTATCTTTAAACACTTATGGGCTAGCGAGAGCAGGCATAGGGCTTTAGGGTTAAGATCTGAGATAAGACCACGAGAGTGTGAGTTAAAGGTATTCAAACTGGTAACCTCTACAGAATAAATTAAGCGAATCACCCTTATAAGCCTAGGTTAGATTGACCCGCCTAAGTTAGCATAATTACATACCGACCGTCTTAGTAATATTTTATTAAACTTAAAATTAATTCCCGCCTTTAACCTTTAAAAACAACAAAAAATCGTGACAACCCTTCACCTTAGCTAAACTAGAAGTTCATCTAGCACTAAGTAACCATAGAGTCCCTGTGGATCGATAATCTTAAATATTACTTCGATAGGCTGTGCACTTGCAGTTAAGATACCGCTAGACACATAATTAGATACGTCTTTAGCCCATCAGTTAACAGCCATCTTTAGAATATCATCGGTACGCTGGATTACTCCCCAACCGATAACATTCTTAAAATAGACCTTGTCCGAGTGTAGTATCGCGTGACAACCGCCTTAGGTTTACACCCAGACAGTTTCCGCACTACGTTCCTAAATTGGCTTAGATGGGTTAAGGGTTCTAAGGTCCTCAGTATGATCAGCTCAAGGTCGGAAAATAATGCCACGTACGATTACTCGTCATGACATTGATAGTCCAAGAGAGCCTAACCGAGTGGAGTTTATCAAATTGATATTGCTTTGGACTACTCCATCACATATCGCTTCGAATATCGCCGTCCTATCATAAGTTTCAACTCAGATCCGGGTTAGAATCTATCTCACACAGAGGATCACCATAACCGAAACAGAACAACCAAATAACAAACAAATCAAACCAAAGCAGTAAATAAATCAAAGTAGGCTAAATCCGCTTAGAGACTACTCCCCAGCAGAGTCGCCACTTTTCTGTAGCGGTAAAATTGTGAGTGTAAGCTATTGATTAACTGAACTCAATGTACACAGAGTCGCCACCGCGCTTTTCTTTATTTCCGAAAGGAAAAAGGTAAAAGAACGAATAAAAACCTAGGAGTCTAAAAGCAAAAGCTAAAAGAAACAAACAGAGAATGGGTAAGGGGATTGGTTACGAACCGGGAAGGTTTTAGGCACCCGACTCGTCCGTGGTACTCCACGAGAGCCCTTTGAAATATTTATTGCTTTTTGGTCTGAAATTGGTTTGATTAAAAATGATTGAAGAGATGAGGAGAAGAATATTTTTTTTAATGATTTTGTGTTTGATAAGGTTTTAACGCCTTATGCCTACGTACCCACAAAGTGCAATGTGGGATCAAAACCTCGTAGTTCGTGGCGTATTGGCTTGGATTGTTGATTTTGTTGCTGAGTTTGTTTGCAGCTTGAAGGCATGTTTTACTTGGGCAAGAATTTGGACATGTGACTTGGGGATATGGATGAAGATGCATTGGACTTTATTTTTTAATATTTGAATAAAAGTTGTATGGGTTAAAATGAAATTGGTTGTTTTAAAAAAAAGTTGATAAGAAAAAAAATGATTTATTTGGATAGAAATATAAGATAATAAAAATATTGGATAAGGGATATAAAAATAAAAAAATGATTTAATGTGAGAATAAAATTGGAATATGAATGGAACAAGTAAATTGAATATAAAAATGGATTAAAAATGAACGGAAAATGAAAAGACTAAACGAGATAGATTGGATGTCAAAAAATCGAAATATGAATGGATATGGATAGAAATGGGTAATATGATGTGATTTAGAAAAAAATGGAAAAGAAATTGGATAGAATGGATAAGAAAAGTATTTGCGAATGGATAAAAAACAATGGATATATGGATAATATTTGGATACTGTGATTTGGTAAAAAAAATCGAAAAGAATGGATGACAAAAAATGGTCATAAAAAAATTATACGGATGGATAAATGGACACAAGAAAAATGGTTTAATCGCAAAGAAAATGGATAATGGATGAAGTTTTGACTTTAAGCCCACAACCAGATCTTGATTATTTTTGCACAAGCTACTGATGAAACATGAACACAGCCAACACATACCCCACTGAATATTTCACAACTTAAGCCAACTGTCAACTGAAAATCATATGATTATGCCCTGATGATTCGAAACCAAACTGAGGAAAATAAATCCTCAGATGAATTGCTGATGAACTGATGAACTGATAAACACTGAAGATTCAAACCAAACTTCGCACAAAACACTGCCTGATAAATGATGACTTTCACACTCAACACCACTTGAACTTTGAAAACGCATCGTTTGAGGAATAAACTACTGGTACACACAATTGGCAGTCAACACAATCTTTTGATAGTTTGACCAATATTAAGGCAAACATCCATCTGAAATCGGATTGGGACTGAACAAACGCATCTGAATGAAATCATTGCCCTGTCTTTGAAAACCCGCAATACAGAGAAGAAGAAGAACACTGAAACATATTTTTTGGTATTTTGGTTAGAAGTTAGTAAATATAAACAAATATAAAGAAGTAAAAAAATAATGGTGATCCCCTGCGAAGCATAGACTCTATATCTGAGGAGAAACTCGAAAGCCAGTGCGATATTGTTCGTATGCGAAATGCAAATAAATCTTAGGGCAAAAATTAGGGTGTTACAGCGGGGAACTAGAAGTATGACACTGTTGAGGAAGCAACTTGTTGGGGAGGAAAGACACTCCTTGTACTATTGGGAATTATTCCTGTGTTGAAGGGAAGTCTCTGCTTGGGGAGGACACCAACCTTCTGCTTCCTTGCTGGGGGAGATTTTAACTTCCCACTCTATTGGGGATGACTGGAGAAATCCAGGAAAACACCTGTTCTTGTTCAAGTATGATGAAATGTTCCTCCTGGAAATCTGCTTTAGCTCTTCTAGTAACACCTGCACCTGTACCTGCGTAAACACAATTGATAGTGCCGACAACATGGAAAGTTAGTTCTGGACCTGTATGCCCCAGGCTCATGGTATGAATCACCATCTCAGCCACTTAACCTTTTTAGAGTTGTATTAAAGCATTCAAATGTTCACAACACCATATAAATCACAATTTGCTGGAAGTTTCCGCAATCAATCGATGCTAGATGAAAAACAAAAACAAGCATCAGATAGTCACAAGTTGACTGAAATTGAATTTTTATTGATTTGGAAAAATGGCCATGAATAGGCATTACAAAGGAAGCAATTCCCTAGAAAGAGGAAATAGCCAAAAAATAAAACAAACTATCTTATTGGCAATGTGATAAGTGGATCTCATCAAGTTTCAACCCGGTTATGACTAGTATATCTTTAAGACCATTCGCTCGCTCTGCCCCTTGAGAAAGGTAATTAAACTGGTCTTCAGCCCTTAGAATAACCTCATTTGCAGATGAGTTACGAATCTCGCAGATCACAGTCGTTCATGTTTGTCCCTCTTTTGTATGGATCGCCCTTTCAAGTTTTCAATCCACCGGGATACCCTTTTTTGCCTGAGCTGTCCGATGTGGCTTTTCAACTCAGCGGGTGTACATTTTTTTTCCAAGAACCATATCGAAGTTTCGCTTGTATAGCACACCATCTTGATTCAAGAAGAAACCACCTGCTAGTCTTCTGAGGGTCTTCTTGTCTTTATTGGATGCCCCAACCGGGTATTCTTGAGTCTTCAAGAATTGCTTGATATCATGATACCAAGGTTTTTTATCTTCACCACTATCAACTGCAGAGACATAAGCCAGTCTTTCAAGACGAGAGACCATGATTCAAGGCACAAAATTCTCTTGACAAACTTTAATCATAGATGACAAAGTTGCTAGAGCATCAGCGAACTGGTTTTCATCTCGAGGAATATAATTCAACTTGACCTTGGTGAAGAAAGTTAACAGCCTCCTGGTATAATCCCTGTAAGGAACCAAATGAGGTTGATGAACTAACCATTTGCCATTGACTTGGTTTACCACCAGAGCAGAATCTCCGAAGATCTCGAGGTTCTTGACTCGCAAGTTGATTACCTCTTCAACCCCCATGATGTAAGCTTTATACTCTGCCTCGTTGTTAGTGCACTCGAAAGTCAACTGAGCAGCTAAAGGTGTATGAACCCCTTCTGGTGAGATGATAACAATACCTACTCTGCTTCTGTTCATGTTCACAGCTCCGTCAAACATCAACTTACATCTGGATTCAGGGTCTAGCCCCTCCTCCGGATGTGGTTCTTCACAGTCTTTCAACTTAAGGAACATGATGTTCTCATCCGGAAACTCGAATTTCATGGGTTGATAATCGTCGATTGGCTGCTGAGCCAAGTATTCTGACAGTACACTCCCTTTTATTGCTTTTTGCGAAGTGTAATGGATATCATACTCCATCAGAATCATCTGCCATCGGGCTACCCTTCCTGTTAGAGCTGGCTTCTCAAAGATATATTTCACAAGATCCATCTTGGAAATTAAAAGAGTGGTGTGGGTCAGCATGTATTGTCTTAGTTGGCAAGCAGCCCATGCCAAAGCGCAACAAGTTTTCTCAAGTAGTGAGTAGCGTGTCTAACAATCGGTAAACGTTTTTCTAAGGTAATAAATGGAATTCTCTTTTTGACCAGACTCGTCTTGCTGACCCAGCACACATCCCATTGATCCTTCCAGCACAGTAAGATACATGATCAAGGGTCTCCCTGGCACTGGAGGCATGAGAATTAGAGGTTCTAGCAGGTACTCCTTGATTCGGTCAAAGGCTCGCTAATAGTCTTCATTCCATTTGATGGCCTGATTCTTCTTCAGAAGCTTGAAGATAGGCTCACACGTGGCCGTTAGGTGAGAGATAACCCGTGCAATATAGTTTAGTCTCCCTAAGAAACCATGCACTTGCTTTTCAGTCTTTGGCTCAGCCATCTCTTAGATGGCTCTTACTTTGGCTGGATCAACCTCGATACACCGCTCACTAACAATGAAACCAAGTAACGTACCGAAACGGACCCCAAAGGTGCACTTGTTTGGATTCAACCTCAATCTGAACTTTCGGAGTCTGTCAAACAACTTTGCTAGATTGACCAAGTGCTCTTCTTCTGTTTGGGATTTTGCTATCATATCATCAACATAAACCTCAATTTCATGATGAATCATGTCGTGAAATAGCGTCACCATCGCCCGTTGGTAAGTGGCCCTAGCATTCTTCAGACCAAACGGCATGACCTTGTAACATAAAGTTCCCCAAGGCGTGATGAAGGTAGTCTTTTCAATATCATCGGGAGACATCTTAATCTAGTTATAACCTGAAAACCCATCGATGAAAGAGAACACAAAAAACTGACCAGTATTATCAACAAGCACATCTATGTGAGGTAGAGGTAAATCATCTTTGGGGCTGGCCCTGTTCAAATCCCTTTAGTCTACACACATCCTGACCTTACCGTCTTTTTTAGGGACCGACACAATATTGGCAACCCACGGAGGGTAACTGGTCACGGCCAAGAAAGCATCATCAAATTGCTTTGTTACTTCTTCTTTTATTTTGATTGCCATATCAGGGCGTGTGTGTCTCAATTTCTGCTTCACTGGCGGGCAGTCTTGTTTTAGAGGCAGCTTATGTACCACAATGTCAGTGTTTAAACCAGGCATATCCTGGTAAGACCATGCAAATACATCAACATACTCTCGAAGCATGGAAATTAGACGAGTCTTGATGGATTCTTCTAACGCAGCTCCGATCTTAACTTCTTTCTTGTCTTCTTCGGTACCCAGGTTTATCACTTCGACGGCCTCTTCGTGCGACTGAATCATCTTTTCCTCCTGTTTAAGCAGTCTGGCCAATTCTTCCGGTAGTTCACAATCTTATTCACCTTCCTCATCGGCTTGATAAATTGGATTGTCAAAGTCATACTTAGCCATAATAGGGTCGTCATTGATAAGATCCGGTGATGAGCACCTGCATGAATGGTGATTCATGCAAGGCTTTAGAAAAGGCTTGAGAAAATGAGAAACATTGCCATTTTAAAACTTTTCTTTCTTTTTGAAAAACAAAAGCAAAAATTAAAGACATAGTGCTTGAGTACAGAAAAGACAGAAACAAAGATTATTACTCTTTGAAGGAAGTGACTGAGATAAGCCTTTCAGACGAATAGTTGCTAAGTTGAGTCCCTGGAACATCAGGTCTGATCCACTCATCTAAGTCACAGTCACTATCAACTGCATCGTCCTGCACGGCATTGATGCTTCCATAATCCACCACTCCCGCACTCGTGAAAGTAATCGGGCCTTGACGACCTCTAGCACTCGGTCCAGATGATGACTTCCCAGGATGGTAACCAATCCCAAACATATCTTTCTTTTCTGGCACTTCTACTAGACTGCCCCAACCTTCTCATATCCCATATTCTACCACTTCAAGAGTTTGCTTATAAGAGGCTATCGAAACCCTCTTCTTTGGTTCTTCAGAAGAAGCTGCCAATGCCGATGCTTGTTCAGTTTTTAGGGGCTTAAAATCCTGACATGGAGTCTCAACTATCTCACCATCCATCTCCACATACTTGAATGAAGCTAGATAACTGACGAAGATGTCTTCTTCCCCACTAACTGTTACAATTTGGCCCTCCCAAACGAATTTAAGCTTTTGATGAAGTATGGACGATACTGCTCCTGCTGAATGTATCCAAGGTCTTCCCAGCAAACAGCTGTATGCAGGCTGTATATCCATTACATAGAATGTGGTATTGAAGATTTGTGGACCTACCTTAATTGGTAATTCTACCTCTCCGAACACTGACCTTATCGACCCATCAAATGCTCTAACCACCAGGTCACTAGGCTTTAAAACCACTCCATCATAATCCAACTTCATCAATTCCTTCTTGGGAAGAACATTCAACGATGATCAGGTATCTACCAACACATGAGAAAGTACTGCACCTTTACACTCTACAGAGATATGCAGTGCCCGATTATGAGCACGCCCTTCAGATGTTAGATCCATGTCCGTAAAGCCCAACTCTTGCTTCTGGCCGTTACAATATACTTCGCCACCATAATTCCAAGGAATGACTTTATCACTCTGATACATTACTGGTCCTGTAGTGGTAATCGTTATCGGTGCCACTCTGGCCCGTGTAGGAACTTGAGATGGATCGTAAAAAATGGTTATTGTGGAGACTTCGTTTTCCTTTACAACTTTGTCAAACTCCAACACTCCTTCATTAATCATACTTTGGATCTCTGTTTTCAACTGATCACAACCATTTGGAGCTTCAACACACCCTGGACAATCACTTCCACAACTTGTAAACACACCCCTCTAGGCCAAACATGCTTTAACAACATTCAACGGAATTTGCAGGTCGTCGATATCACACACCAAATTTAGATTCTCCCTATCATCAACTGCCCCAACTGTACCCCCGTGGGGAGGCATGGGGTTCTGTATTACACTAGGAGCAGGAGCGAAATTAATCGCTTTAGAATCCAGTAGGTCTTGAACAACATTCTTCAGAGCTTTGTAGTTTTCGGTGGTATGCCCGGGAGCTCCGGAATGAAATTCGCATCTGGCGTTTGTATCATAACCCCCAGGGATTTGGCCTGGCTTCGGGGGTTTGTAGAGTTCGTAGTTGAATCATCTGGAGCTGTAGGAGATTCTTCAAAAGCTGTGAATAAGACATTGGCGGAGTTTTGAGATGTCTTTCTCTGGTCCTTTGGGGGTAATATGGACGAGGAGCTCTCTGTTGTTACCCCTGTTGGCGTTGCTGCTGTGGTTGTTGGACTGGCTGTTGAACAGGTTGAGCTGAGATAGTGACAGAGGCCACTTGCTGATAAAACCCTCTGTTATTTCCTCCCCTCTGCGCGTATACTGGCCCAGTCTCTCCTTCTCTCCTCTTCAAGAAGGGTTTCTTGACACCAGAATTTGAAGCGCCCCCGTTCTAAATCTTCCCTTGCTTGATCCAGCTTTCTACCCTCTCGTCAGTCAAGATGATATCTGAGAACCCACTTGAGGAACATCCAGCTAGCCTCTCCATGAAATTCCCAGGGAGGGTATCTAGGAACAGGTCTACCATTTCTCTCTCCAACAAAGGTGGTTGTACTCTAGCGGCCACTTCACGCCACCTTTGTGCATAATCTTTGAAGCTCTCCGAGTTTTTCTGAGTCAGACTCTGAAGTTGAGTGCGACTGGGTGCCATGTCAATATTATACTGATACTGCTTGAGGAATGCTTCTTCCAATTCCTTCCAGATTCTCACTGAGCTTCTCTCTAACTTCATATACCATTCCAAGGATCCTCCGGAGAGACTATCCTGGAAGTAGTACATCCAGAGCTTTTCATCCCTAGTATAGGTATCAATTTTTCGGTAGAACGCCGTCAAGTGAGTTTTAGAGCAGGAGCTACTGTTATACTTGTCAAAAGTAGGTGGCCTGAATTTGTGAGGAATAACCACCCCAGGGACTAGGCCCATGCCAGACACATCTATCCCCAAAGTATCTCTACACTCGAGGGCTTTGACTTTCTCAGCAAGCATCAAGAAGTCCTGAAGATTTCCTTCTCCGCCAAACCCCATGTCGTTGTTAAAAGGAGGGAACTGATCCTCCTGTCTGTCTTGTACTGGGACGAAGGTTGTTGTGCCATGTTCTGGAACTTGAAGTCCACCTGGGACATTGTTGGTGTTGGGAGGAGTCAATTGTACTTCAAGAGTGGTTACAGGAGGATTAGTCTGAGGAGGGTTAAGCCCCTGAATTGCATTTCTTAACTCTTGTTGTCCCTGAGTCATCCATTGCATCATGACCATGAACTCTCCTATTCTGATGCGAAACTCATTAAGTTCAGTTTGCATAGCATCCATGACTGTTCTCTGGTTGTTGCGAGTTGCGTAATGATGCGGGATATTTTGTCGAAGATGACGGGTCATGGCGGCCCTCACAATCTTTGCCTGAAATGCAAATAAGTTAAGCAACGTGTAGAAAACCTGCAAAACAAAGAAGAAATGCAAATGATGTGTATGCAATATAATGTGTTCCTTTTATCCTCAAGGTTTTTTCCCTTTCCCGTCCTGATATTAGGAGAATAATATTTGGAAGAAGACCCATACGATGTTCAAATAACGTGACGGTTGTGGAGAATTTGTGCTTATTACATCGTGTCAGTGCAACAGATAACAAGAGATTCAAAGGAAGTCAATTACATAAACTGAAGTTTGAAAAAACAAAGTCCCTGAAGGGTGACAATCAAAAGAAACAAAAAAGTATATCAATAAAAGGAATCCCACAACAAGCCTGTGGGTAATCCAAGTACAAAAGCATGAAACTAAACTCTAAGGAGCTCTAAGTCCTGCAGCCTCCAGCTAAGGCGCTTGACATTCTGGAACAACTGAGCTATATCTGGATGATCAGGCTCCCGGATGAGTCTCTAGATGAGGAGATCCCTTAGATCAAAGCAAGCATGTAACTCTTCAATCTGTTGCAGGAATGCCTTCTCATTTTCTTTGCTCGGACCCGACTCGGCCTTTGACTTCTTCACATCAGCTCGAAGCTTCAGCTCTTCAACTTCTTTCTGGACATCTTCAGCTATTTGTTGACTCTTTGTCATCTGATGAAGGTATTCTCTCTGTTGATCTTGGGCCTTCTGAACTAACTTTCCTTGCTCGACCAGGGTATCCTGAAGGTTTTTGATCTTCAACTTGAATTCAGTCTCTACCTCCTTTTTCTTTTTCTGGTGATCGCTCCACTTCTCTTGCCAAAGTGTGATGGCTTCATTAGCTTCATTCAGTTCTTTCTTATCCCTCTGGCGCTGACTCGCCTTATGGATCTCAACCAATCCCCTCTTCCTAAAGTATAGTTCTCTTTCATCAAAATCCTTCTGGTTAAGCCGAACTGTTTCTTCAGCTCGGAGAGCTCTATCTTCTAACTGTTGGTTATGAATCATCAATTTCTGACAAGAGTTGTGAGCCTCCTGATTTTCAACTCTAAGCTGCTTGACCAAAGCCTCCAATTTTTGGTAATCCTCTAAAGGCACAATTGCTAGAGGTGGAGTTGGTATAGAAAAAGGGACTAGATCCGTTTGAACATCCTCTTTTATCCAAGCTTCGAATTCAGGGAAAATCCGGTTATTGCTCTTGCCTAGACATGTTGTGTCTTTTCTTTTGATCACTTTCCAAGAGCCTGTCACTTTTCTGACCAATGGAAGATTATCTTTTACCGAGAAGTAGAAAGTTTGGAATAACTCGGATTCATCGGGAATCTCTTTGAGTGCGTACCCTAACTGTCTTCTTAAGAGAATGGGGTTGTAATTGATACCCCCTGATACTCCTAATAAAGGTACGTTGAGGTAATTCCTGCAACTGGTAATGAAACTCTTTCCTTTCAACTTCAAAGTAAACCATCTAATATCTCTGGAAGACAATGTACTTAGCTTCTGGGCCCAAGTAGTATTAGGATCAGTGAAACTATCAGTGGTAGGCAAATGTCTCATAACCCACCTGTAGAATAAGGGAGCACAACATCTAAATAGACCTCCTCGCTTATTCTCATTCTTATAGTGCATTGAATAATACAAGTCACCCAGGAGAGTGGGCACCAGATTCTTCAACACGAATAAATGAATAGCATTTATGTCCACAAATTTGTCCATATCAGCGAACAGGATGATCCCATAAATGGATAATGCTAAGATGGCGCAAACAGAATCCCACTGATTTGTCACTGCAAGTTCTCCAGCCCTTCTAACCAGATACTCCAGAGTGAAACCAAGTACCTTAGCTTTGGTGGTAGCCAGATTTGCAGATACTTCAGATGAGCTCAAATAAAGAGCTTTGGCGATGTCATAATGGGTTGGCCTAATCATCTCTGAGTTGAAAGGAATATGATCCTTGATTGACACTCCTATAATCTCAGCATACTCTTCTAGTAAAGGACCCAACTGAAAGTCATAAAAAGTAAAACACCTGAGCTGTGGATTGTAATACTGCAGCAAAGTATGAATGGTGCTTCTTTGAGAGCTATCCAAATTGAATACCAAGTCCAGAATATCGCCATACTTTTCCTTGAAGTATCCCAGATGACCCGGGGTAATAAGAGACACCATTCGGTTGATCAGGTCCACTTTGGTATCAAAATATTTGTAGTGCACGGTCCTTTTTCTGATGTCTTCCATTCTAAAGTAATGATATGACCAAGAACCGGAAGTAATGAAAACCCTGAGAATAAAAGAAACACAAATGATTAATGATGTTATGATGCTTATGCAAGGCAAGGCATGTGATCAGTGAAGTGTCTGTGATGTGCCAATCATATAATCAGGTGTCGGTGCAAGGCCATAATATCAACATATCACAATAACAATCCCTCTGATCCGGGATACACATCTCAGAACCAAAGTATAAGAGAACCGAATCACAAAACTGAACCATACGGGCAAAGCAGGTATGTTGAAGGTCATAGGGATCTTGCAAACCTGTAAACCCCTCCCAATCTCGCGGGTGTGCTACTTGGGTCAAACATCACGGACTCTCAAAGCCGAATAGCAATAATACATTCACCATTTCCGAGAAATGGCTCATGACCAAATCAGGGAACCGGTTTGGCATTATGTACTACTCAGGGAGGTCTCAGTTAAGTTCGAAAAACAATCATTCCTCATAAGTCTCCAGCTTCAAGCACTGAATCGAGAAACAATAGTACATCCATCCCGAAGGGTATAATACTATCGTCATACGAACATATTGCTTTAACTGGATTCCTATGAGAGAACCATGTTGTCGCTCCCACTGAAATGACACACGGCCAAGAGGGGTACAGACGCGAACGGTCGGCGAAAAGAGGAATGAGAACACACAGGGGTGAACTCAGAAAGACAAGAGTCTCCAGCTAGGCATTTTTATCCCGAAGGAAAGGTAATGCTGCATAGACCTAGAAAGATATGGATAAGACGGTTGCGAACCAGAGAGACTGAGAAAGGGGGTTGGTTACAACCTGGGAAGGTATTAGCACCCAGATTGTCCGTCGTACTCGACGGGATCCACGCTTAAAAGATTTGTGTTTTAAAGGGGTAGTGTCAGTGCAATTTGTGTATAAAAGAGCTGGAAAAGGATGTACAGGTGTCAGTGTAAGAGAAGTGAAGTGTATAAGTGAAGTGTCAGTGTAAGAACAAGAATGAAATGCTCAAGACTATGAGGCTTAAAAAATGATGCTGGAAGGAGGGGGAATATACAGAGACTTTTGTTCGATAACTGTTAAGTTATGCCTACGTATCCTCTCGTGCAATGAGGAAGTCAGAACACCGTAGTTCGACCCAGAGAGACTGAAAGATAAATTGACTTGTGAATTGCTTACTTGCCTATGCTCAAGTGTATGACCTGTCTGGCTCAGGTGCAAACTGTCTTGCATTAGACGGAGGAAGCGAGTTCTCGTTTGTGAGTGAATGAGATGAGGAAAGAATCCCAGAGGAGACGATTATTGTTTGTTTTTGATGTTTTCAGTCTTTTATTGCTTTTGAAAGTTTGTCATAAGTTAATGAGCTTAAGCCTAAACCAATGGGTTGGCAAACTCATCACATCTTCCCTCTGATTAGGGGTAATGAGAATACCTTAAGTGTGAAGTCAGCATCTCACACTTAATCACCTTTGATGCAGGATTAAGATCATTAACCTACTTGTGATTATTTAGATGTTTTTGTTGTTTTGTTTAGTGTTGAGTAATGAGACTAAGCCATAATCAGGGATTAAACAGACTCATTACACCATCCTAATAGAAGGATAATAGATGAGAATGTTTAAGCTGAAGAAGATTCCTCAACTTAATCCATGATTAGGGATTAACCTCATGACAAAACAAAGCCTTTATTAGATGGATTTTAGTTAATGATAAGATGAAGAAGTGAGTTTTAGGGTTTGTAAGACAGCTTGAGAGGGACTTGTCCATTAACACTAGGGTTAGTCCTTCTTAACCAATTAAGGAAGAATTAGAACCCTAATGCAAGGCCCAAGTTACAAGCTTGATGTCTTGATGATTATTAAGTGAGTTGATTAAAGGATTTAAACACATTAAGGGTTTAACACTTAGGATTAAAGTTATACACTCCATCCTAATAGAAGGATGCAGGCATAAGCTTAATCACAAAGCCTTAAAGCCTTTAGGGTTTAGTCCCTGATTGTGAGATGAGAAGAGAAGACTCAAAGAGACACAAAGGTAAAAGCTAAGTGGGGGACTAATCAAACCCTAATTTTTATCATGCTTGGTCATTCCTAGGGTTTGTGAGGCTTAAGAAAGAAAGAGATCTTCAAAGGCCACCAAGGAGAAACAAGATAGAAAAGAGATGAGGTGAGAAGAGAAAAGATGGAAGAGAGGCACAAGTGAGCAAGCTCACTCAAAGACAAGTAAAAATGCAGCAAAGATGCATAAGAGAGATGAAAAGAGATTGTGAGAAGTGAAGGCAAATTCACTTCTCTAAACAACTTACCACCTGAAAAGTTAGTGAAAGAAATGAGATTCAATGCAAATGAGATGAAATGGCATGATGCAAGACAAAGTCAGAAGCATGAGTATGATGTTAATGGTGCTAAGAGATGATGCAAACATATGACAAGAGATGAGAATGATCATACAAGCATGAGAATGCAAATGAAGCATGTATTGAACCATGGATGTTCATGAAAAGTTTATGAAATGATATGAATGTAAAACATGGAAAATGAAAGATGCAATGATCAAACATGATTCTAATATGTCCTAAGATGTATTATGAATCAAATGGATGCACAAGATGTCATGGCAAGTCATGGTATGCAAGCAAATGAAAGATGGATGCAAAGGAAAGCATGAATTAGGGTTTATGATCAATACACAAAACAAAAACCAAAACCAGAAGCAAACATCATGATAAAAATTTGAAAATACAATCAAAGATACCCTAGACCTATACAAACTCACTGCCCAAAGGAGGGGATCCAACTCTTAACCTAGTGAGAGTTATGAATTTCCTAAGATTGCTAGGGTTTTAAGGTACCTTGTCAAGAAAAAAGCAAAACAAAATGAAAATGCAAGATCAATTCATGCCAATTTAATCCTATAAACTACATGCTATACAAGATGCAATGCAAGAAGAATCATTGTCCAACTCTCAATGGTTAGGCAGAAATGAATTTTTGAAGTTTGAATCAAAATATTGCCTCAAAATGAATTTAATTCCATTGAAAATGATCAAAAGGCATCAAGAACAAAAAATAAATTTGGTTTGAGAGTTGGACAATGTTTCTAAATGTTTTTAAAGGTTACATGAATTTTTTTGTGATTTTTAAATACCTAAAAGTATTTTTAATTAATTAATTTTAATTAACTAATTAAAAATAATCTTTTAAATGATTTAAAAATAATTTTTAATGCAAAAAATAAAAATAAAAATATTTTTGGTTTCTGAAAATTAATAAAAGGTTTGATAAAAATTTTCAGAATTTTTAAACATTTTTTGCTATTTTTAAATAAATGAACAAAACAAATGAAATAAAATGAAAATAAAAATGAATAAATGAAGAAGTCAACGCATCCAAGGGGCAGTATTGATTCTGGGGATATTTTGTTTGACTACGCGCGCAATCTGACAGCCACAATTCAAACTGAGCTAATTTCCATTTTAAATTAATTAAACTGAATTAAATTAAGTTAATGAGGATTAGGGTTTCTAAAGATGCATCCTGTCCATTCAAATACGCGCGGGTCAACCCTGGTCAAGCCATCCAACGCTCCACATTCAAACTCACATTAATGACACTGATTAACCCTAATTGACTTCAGGTGGCCGGAGAAGACTTCTGGTCGTCTTCTCCGGCGAGACCTCTGACCTAACTCTCTCAAAACTCCATAAAAATGAAATCTCTCTGCACAGAATCAAACCCCACTCATCACTGAATCAAAACCCCCAAACAAAAATCATTTTTCATTCATTAATCATGCAAATCGAAGCAAAACAAATTTAGGGCAGAAAGTTTCATACAACTCATACATACTCAATACTCCACCATTTTCATTTTTAAACACATCATGATGATCAGGATAACATGTAGAATCAATTTATAACAAGTAAATGAAGTTCTGGAAAATTTGTTCTTGATGGATACCTGAACTGAAGTTCTTCGAACTGGAGCTTTCTGAGCCTTTCTCTTATGCAAACTGACTCCTCTGGTCCCCCTGAGCTCAATGGAATGCTTCAAAGCTTTTGTTGATGGCTGATTTGGGAGATTGCAGAAGTTCTGTTCAGTGAGGGTGATGATCGTGTTTTTATTTCAGTGACTTTCAGGCTGTTTCAATGGTTGGTTTGTGATCAGTGAGTCATGTTGAGATCAATGGTGAAGTTTGTTTGTGTGTTTGAAGCTTGTGTGATGAGTTTCGAATGGTTTTGCATATGAGGTGAAGAATGAGAATGTTGTGTTCTTGGAGGTTTCAGGCTTGTGTGTCTTGTGCTTTTGCTTGCAAATGATCCACATAAAGGAGTGTGATAGGTCAGGGAGTGGGTGCTGGCCTATGTTGATTGGTATGGGCAAGTTGCCAAAATGTCAACTTGACTTGTACTTGAGGTATGGGCAATGGTACAACTTGCTTTTTGGCTTGTCTTGGCTCAGCTGAGTTTAGGGAGAACCATGGAATTGTTTATGAGATAAATCAGCAAGTGGATCAAGACTTATGAGATGTTTTGCAATTTTCACAAAGTTTGGCCCCTTTGGAAATTCATGAGATTCAAGGCATCAAAATGCAATATTCTTTGGCCCATTATGATCTTTAGAGGTCATGTGATCATGTTGTGAAGAGTTTGTACACTTTTTAAGCCTTTAGAACACTTGATCATAACATTTTGCAAGATGCCTCTTTGGTAGAAAACTTCAAATTATGTGATTTTGGCCAACTTTGACAAGCCATAACTTTTGATCCAAAATGAATTAGAAAGAGTTATTGTACTTTTTGAAAAGAGAATGATCCATTCTACAACTTTCATGACCAAAGTTTTCCCATTTGAAGCATTTTTGAATCAAAAAGCAAGGGTTGAAAAAGTTTCCCAAAATGGCAATTTTCCATTATAAGTCACTTTCCCAAAAAGTCAACTTTGCAAATGGCTTGAAATTCTTCAATTTTGTGAACTCCTAACATCTTATATGATCAAATAAAGATCATATATAATAAAAATGATGAAGAACACCCATTGGTTGGGTCATTGGTGGCCTCAGATGCCCTGATTTTACACTGACTTGCCCAGAAAGTCAACTCTTGATCAGATGACTTCCCCATGGAATTTCTTCATGAAAATTGATATGCATGATCCCTATACCATATAGAGACCAATAGAAACAAAAATGACCAAAAAATTTGGAGTTATGGCCTTTGAAACCAAAACCCTAATTTTAGGTCATCTGTGCAGTTAAACTTGGCTCTACTTCCATGCCATTCTCAGTTCTTGTGATTCTTTGACATTCTTGACTTTGTGAAGATAAAATATGATGCTTGGACATACATGGACCCCTTTGAAGTGATTGATGACCTTTGGAGTGGCTCAAATGGCTCTTAGATTGCTCAGATCACAAACCCTAGATGCAGATGACTTTGAACCAATGCAGTGAAGCAAATATGTGATATGAGATGTTATGATTGAACTCATGCATATGAAAAGATCACAAGCCATGGTGTGAATGGGTGAGGGTAAATTTGGGGTGTTTACAGCTGCCCCTATTCAAACATGAGTTAGCTGTGTAGAATGTAAGCAACGGCTTAACAGGCGAACAAGATAACTTGTGATTGAATACCAAAGACAGTCCAAAATTTGCACTCACAGAATGAAGAAGAAAAGGGATATAGATTTGTAAAAAGAAAATAAAGTATAATTATAAAGTGCGGGCGACGGAGGACGACCGTCGAGCAGAGGACGACAGCTGGGGAAAGCAATGGCGGGGACGACCGTCATGCTGGGGGAAATGCGGGAAATAAAGCAATGACGGGGACGGCCGACATGCTGGGGATATGAGAGATTATGATGGGGACGGCCATCAAGTAAAGCTGTAAGATTCTCTGGGGATTATAGGTAAAAATAAATGATGAGGTATGGTCATCAGGTTCATAAAGTAATGTAAACAACGATGGGGACGACCATCGGGCTAAACTGATGAAGGACGATCATCAGGAAAAGAAAAAGGGACCACGACGGGGACGGCCATCGGGTTAAAGAATAAATGAAATAATGATGAGGGACGATCATCAAAGGTGAAGGACGATCACCAGGAAAAGGAAAAGAGACCACGACGGGGACGGCCATCGGGTTAAAGAATGAATGAAATAATGATGAGGGACGGTCATCAAAGGTGAAGGACGATCACCTGGCAGGGTACGGCTGCCGAAAGTATCACGACATAGGACGAATGCCGGATAAAAAGGTCGACGATGGGGACGGCCATCGGATGAGCATGATGAAGGATGATCATCAAGAGGTGAAGGACGATCACCTAGCAGGGGACGGCTGCTCTCAAGGTTTATCATGACATAGGACGAATTTCAGATAACAAGATCAACGATGGGGACGGCCATCGGATAAAATGATGAAGGACGATCATCAAAAGGTAAAGGACGATCACCTAGCAGGGGACGGCTGCTAAAAATATCACGACATAGGACGAATGCCGGATAAAAGGTCGACGATGGGGACGGCCATCGGACGAGCATGATGAAGGACGATCATCAAGAGGTGAAGGACGATCACCTAGCAGGGGACGGCTGCTCTCAATATCACGACATAGGACAAATGTCGGATAGAAAAAATGGTTCTAATGAATAGAGACTCCGCTGGGGGAAGGATGAGGGACGGTCATCCAAAGGTGAAGGACGATCACCTGGCAGGGTACGGCTGCCGAAATGGTATCATGACATAGGACGAATGTCAGATAGAAAAAGGTTGCTTTGCTGGCGACCTACTAGGGAATTGTAAACACGGACGAGTGTTTACATCTAAGAAAAATAAAAGGTATAAGTGTTTTGACGTTGTATATAGATTAAAGATGCGGACGAGCATCCCTAAGACTACGATACGGACGAGTATCGGGTAGAAACAAATACTGACACGTGTTCAGAGATGATGATATAGACGAGTATCAACTGGTTAACAAAGAACACGGACAAGTGTCGAATCTGAGGGGACTCTTCTGGGGAATAGTAGACACAGACGAGTGTCTAAATTCAAGAAGACACGAGTGTTTGACACGTGTATGGATTAAAGATGCGGACAAGCATCCTTAAGACTATGATACGCACGAGTATCAGGTAGAAACAAACGCCTGACGCATGTCCTGAGATGATGATACGGACGAGTACCAACTGGTTAACAAAGAACACAGACGAGTGTTGGATCTGAGGATGTATAAGTGGTGTATACAAAATACGAACGAGTATCTGTATGAGTGAAACAGGAGTAATAAGCATGAGTGGTGTACGGATGAGTGTTTAACTTGCTGGAGAGAATGAAACGGACGAGTGTCAAAAGGATAAAAGTATAATATAAACAAGTGTATGGTTTACAAAGTGTTTAGGCAACTGTGCTGGGGAAGGTGACACGGACGGGTGTCAAGGAATCTATATGGATATATGTATTTGTGAGTGCAAAGAGGATGCTTTGGCTTTGTGCTGGGGATACGACACGGACGGGTGTCAAGAAGTATCTGTAATATATAAGTCTGCTTGTAAAGAAGGCTCGGGCGACTTTACTGGGGAATCATGACACGGACGGGTACCAAAAGGAGTGTGTATTTGTATTTGTGAGTGTAAGGCCAGTGCTTTAGCTTTCTGGTGGGGAATTTGGAGAGTTTTCCGTATATCATTGATGAGTTGTCAGTATTCACAAGTGTTTGATTCAGACAATGGCTTATGATTATGCAATATGTTGGATTTTTGCCGTAATGCTCCGTATTAGACGGAATGCTACGCTTTGCGGGGAGAATAATGATGTGAATGCTATGATTATGCAAAGATACCGATCCGGGATCCGGATCCCGTTACTGCGAAGATCCCTGGCCGATCTGCTTGAAGTGGGCATCCCAGCTGGGGGGGTGAGATCATTGGTAGATCTGACAAGTATGACTTTGCTTGGGGAATAGGTCACTGATAGACCTATCCTTGTAATGAGGGACCCAGCTGGGGTTGGTAGAAGCTTTCGTCACTCTGTTGTGAGATCTTCAGGCGTTGCTCTTCTGGATAGAGGCTGAAGCTCGGTGGGGAGATGGTTTCCCGGCTTTTGCACTTGGCTGGGGAGGAATGATGACCGGCAACTCGGTTGGGGAAGAAGAAAGACCATGGGAAGGTCTTCCTGAAGATTTCTGTAGGGGTCCTGCTGAGGATGATACTTGACAACTCAGCTGGGGAGAAAGCACCTCTGGTGCTAAGACTGAGTAGATAAGGATTTTCCAGCTTGCTGGGATGAAGCTTTCATGCCCCATGCTGTGCTTTGAATACCTGCAACCCTGAAAAGTCAGAGAAACGCACAAGTGATCCCGAGGTATCCCTTACCGGATTCCGTCATAGGGGTTCAGACACTCCCGGGAGTAAGTATATTTCCTGTAAGAACGTATTTTCTAGGAAAGAAACATATGTATTTATGCAATCAGTATCTTAGGGACATCAGACATTTTGCAAATGAGAATAAAATGTATGAGATAAAACATGACTGAAAATCTGATTTTATTAATTCGTATGCCCTGAATTGGCAAGATACCGTCAAAGAAACAAATCCCCTAAAATGAGGAGATTGTTATAAATTGAAAAACAAAAACGTTGGCAATGTTGATGACGCTTCAGGGAGCTTCCCTTTGCTATGACTCGTATGACTTTTGACATTCTTCTCGTCTTTCTTTCTGAAGAAGGCTGATTCTGACCGGTGCTTGAACCTTTCGAAGCTTACCAAGTTGTAAGTGATACAGACGAATCCAGAATGCGGTTGTTCGCTTATTCCCTTATTTTGCATGGATCGCCCTTTCGGGTTTTCAATCCATCGGGATACCCATTTTTGCCTGAGCTGTCCAATGCGGCTTTTTAACTCAGCGGGTGTACATTTTTTGTTTATTTTCCCTTATTTTTGCCCGAGTCTTTTATTCTAACTTTGACTCGTCGGGATGCCCTATTTTTTCCTGGACTTACATTCTGTTTTTATGTCCAGCGGGTCATTTTTATGCGAAGTATTTTTTAACTGCATTTGAATTCACAGGGGACGGGAAGTCTTCACCATCCATAGTGCTGAGTGTAAACACCCCAAATTTGCGCTCACCCATTCACACCATGGCTTGTGATCATCTCATATGCATAAACACAATCATATCATCTCACATCTCATTTTTGATTCACTGCATAGATTCTAAGTCATCTGCACCTAGGGTTTGTGATCTGAGCAATCTCAGGGCATCTTGAGCCACTCCAAAGGCAACCCATCAATTCAAAGGGGTCTACATGTGTTCAAGCATCATAGTACACCCTCTCAAAGTCAAAAATGCAAAAGAATCACAAGAACTAGGGTTTGAGTGGATGCAGAGCCAGGATTGACTGCACAGTTGACCTAAAATTAGGGTTTTGGTTTCAGAGGCCATAACCCCAAATTTTTTGGTCATTCTTGTTTCCATTGGTCTCTATATGGTATAGGGAGTATGCATATCAATTTTCATGAAGAAATTCCATGGGGAAGTCATCTGATCAAGAGTTGACTTTTCAGACAAGTCAGTGTAAAATCAGGGCATCTGAGGCCCCCAATGACCCAACCAATGGGTGATCTTCATCATCTTGAGTGTATATGATCTTTATTTGGTCATGGAAGAAGGTTGAAGTTCATAAAAATCAAGAATTTAGGGTTTTTGCAAATGTTGACTTTTTGGGCATAGTTGACTTTTCAAGAATGCTTCATTTTAGGTCATTTTTCAAGCCTTGATTCTTGGTCCAAAAATGCTTCAAATGGAAAAACTTTGGTCATGAAAGTTGTAGATTACATCTTCCCCTTTTCAAAAAGTACAAGAACATGATCAAACTCTTCTTGGATCAAAAGTTATGGTGTGACAAAGTTGGCAAAAATCATTGATTTTCAAGGCATGCTTCAAATGGGAATTTTGCAAAATCATGAACCAAAGCCAATTGTGACCCCTAATTCATTTCAAACCATGACACAAACATTCTACATGTCCTAAAAGTCAGAATTGGACCAAGGTTTCTCATGTTTTGGTTCATGTAACAAGACTTTCTTTCATGTGAACCATAAAGGCAACAACTTGCAAAAACACTCATGACACTTCCACCACTTGATGCATTGGCTGCTGAACCAAGCTAGCCTCACACACACATCATGCTACACCAGAACCATGCCTTGTACTAGCTATAGATCAAGCCATACTTGCCTTACACAAAATTTGACTTTTTGCAAAAGGTGACTTACCAATCAATAAAGCACATGTCTTGTCATCTGACCAATGAGAGAGGTTTATGTGGACAAAGAGCAAGCCATTCCATACATCTAGCAAGGCTGAAACACTCTCATCCAACACATTCACAAAAACACTTCATTTTGCATATTCCTTCGAATCTGCCTCCACAGCATAAAAACACAAAAACCATCTTCACCAATCATCTGGCCATGCTTCATTGAGTAGAAACCACCAAAGTTCAAGCCTGAAACCAGCCTGACTTGAGCTTCACCATTCCTCCCCTTCAAAACCAGAACTCTTCGAATCTCACTATCCAGTCAACAAACACATCTTTTCTCTTCACCAACAAATCAGAAACATTCAAAGGAGTCAAAACCACCCTTTTACTTTGAGCTGAAGCAGCCTGTACACAAAGCTCATTTCCTGCTACACCAGAACTGATTCTCACAAATCAGCCATCCACAAGAGCTTTGAAGCCTTCCATTAGCATCAGGGGATACAAGGGGGTCCATTTGCACGCAAGGAAAGCTCTGGAAGCTCAGTCTTGAAGCTTTCCAGCTCAGGTATGATCATGGAAACTTTTCTCTCAAAGCTTGATTTTTGAGTTATAAATTGATTATTCATGTCTTGCTGGTCATGGGGTTGGTTTCAGAATCAAAAATGAGTGAATATTGAGCTTGTATGGTCCCTCTGAAATTTTGCCCGTGAATTTCATTTCCTTCGATTTGCATGATTCTTGGGGTTTAAATGTTGTTTGAAGGTGGATTCATGACCTAGGTAGTTAGAGGATCATTTAGGTGTGCTTAATTTGTAGAATAGGTACCTGAATCGTGTTCTAGGGTTTTTGTGCAGCCGGAGAAGATGACCGGAGCTTATCTCCGGTCACCTGATTATGTTTAGCCCTAAACTCAGGTCATTATGGCCATTTGAATGTGGAGCGTAGATCCCTCTTGACTTGTTGACTTCCCGCTGGTTTGGATGGCCCAGATCTCTTCGTTTGCCCTAATCCACGTGCTTAACTTAATTAATCATTAATTAAATTAATTTGATCTGAATCAATCACAGCCACTGGATCTGGCGCCAGTCAACCATTTCAAACTCAGAGCTCATCCTGGCCCTTCCTTCTGTTGACTTTCATTTTATTTAGTTTTAATTTCATTTTATTTCATTTAACTTGCATAATTAATTTAAAATAGCAAAAATATCTTTAAAATTATGAAACTTTTTTCTTAAAAATTTTATTAATTTTTATGACCCAAAAATATTTTTATTTTATTTTTTATCATTAAAAAAGTATTTTTAAATATTTAAAAGATTATTTTTAATTGATTAATGGAAATTAATCAATTAAAAATACTTTTAGGTATTTAAAAATCACCCAAAAAATTCTTGAAATGTTCTAAGACATTTAGAAACATTGTCCAACCTTCAAACCAAATTTCTTTTTTGATCTTGATGCATTTTAAGAATTTCTCATTGAATAAAAATCATTTTTATGCATTAATTTGATCCAAAATTCAAAAATTCATTTCTGCCTATCTAAGAGGAATTGGACATTGGTTCTTCTTGCATTGTTTTGTGTTTAGCATGTAGTTTCTAGGATTAAAAGGCCATGATTTGTTCCTTCATTTTCAATTTGTTTGGCATTTCTTTTGTTTAGGAACCCTAAAAACCCTAATAACTTAGAAAAATCATAACTTGAGATTGGTTAAGAGTTGAGACCTCCCCTTTGAACCTTGGTTTAGTATAGGTTTAGGGTTTCTTTGGGTGGCATTTTCCATTTTTTATCTTAGGGTTTGCTTCTGTTTTTGGTTTTTGTTGGATGTTTGATTCATAAACCCTAATTTGGGCTTCCATATGCATCCATCTTGCATTCTCTTGCATAACATGACTTGTCATGACATTTCAAGCATTCATGTGATTCATTTAACATCATAAGACATGTAGAAAGTATGTTTGATCATTGCATTACATATTTGCCATGTTGTAGGCTTTGTTTGCTTCCTAACTTTTCATGTGTATCCATGCTTCTAAGCTTGCATTATTTGCAGCCATGATCTTGTATGAACATCTCCATGCCTTGACTCATGTTTGAAGCATCTCATAACATCATTTTCATCATCAACATGCTTCTGGTTTTGTTTAGCATCATACCATTTCATTTCATTTGGCATTGCATTGCATTTCCTTCTAACTTTTCAGGTGGTAAGTAAACTTGAGAAGTGAATTTGCCTTCACTTCTCATAACTTTTCTTTTCATCTCTCTTGCATCCATTGCTGCATTTATGTATGTGTTTGAGATTGAGCTTGCTCATTCTTGTTCCTCCCACTTTCTTTCTTCAAGTGACTTAACTTCTTGAATGAAGCAAGTCACTTTGCTTCTATTGATCCTGTTCATCTGCTTCCTGGTGGTTCTCTTTGAAGACTGTTCTTGAAAACCTCACAAACCTTAGGAACAACCAAGCATGACAATGATTAGGGTTTTGATTAGTCTCCCCCCTTTGTTTTACCTTTGTGTCTCTTTTGAGTCTTCTCTTCTCACCTCATAATCAGAGACTAAACCCTAAAGGCTTTAAGGCTTTGTGATTAAGCTTATGCCTGCATCCTTCTCTTAGGATGGAGTGTATAACTTTAATCCTAAGTGTTAAACCCTTAATGTGTTTAAATCTTTTAATCAATTCACTTAATAATCATCAAGGCATCACACTTGTAACTTGGGCCTTGCATTAGGGTTCTAATTCTTCCTTAATTGGTTAAGAAGGACTAACCCTAGTGTTAATGGACAAGTCCCCCTCAAGTTGTCTTACAAACCCTAAAAATCACTTCTTCATCATATCATTAAATAAAATCCACTTAATCAAAGGCTTGTTTTGTCATGGGTTTAATCCCTAACCATAGATTAAGTTGAGGAGCTTTCCTCAGCTTAAACACCCTCATCTATTATCCTTCTATTAGGATGGTGTAATGAGTCTGTTTAATCCCTGATTATGGCTTAATCTCATTACTCAACACTAAACAAAAACCACAAAAACATCTAATTAATCACAAGTAGGTTAATGATCTTAACCCTACATCAAAGGTGATTAAGTGTGAGAAGCTGACTTCACACTTAAGGTACTCTCATTACCCCTAATCAGAGGGAAGATGTGATGAGTTTACTAAATCCATTGGTTTAGGCTTGAGCTCATTAACTTATGACAAATTTTCAAAAGCAATAAAAGATTGAAAACTCAAAAACAAACAATAATCGTCTCCTTCGGGATTCTTTTCTCATCATCCTCACTCATAAGCGAGAACTTGCTTCTTCCGTCTAATGCAAGACAGTTTGCACCTGAGCCAGACAGGTCATACACTTGAGCATAGACAAGTAAGCAGTTCACAAGTCAATTCACCTTTCAGTCTCTTTGGGTCGAACTACGGTGTTCTGACTTCCTCATTGCACGAGAGGATACGTAGGCATAACTTAACAGTTATCGAACAAAAGTCTCTGTATATTCCCCCTCTTTCCAGCTTTATTCTTTGAGCCTCATTATCATGAGCATCTTATTCTTGTTCTTACACTGACACTTTCATACTTCACATCACTTATACACTTCACTTCTTTTTACACTGACACCTGTACATCCTTTTCCAGCTCTTTTACACACAGATTGCACTGACACTACCCCTTTAAAACACAAATCTTTTAGGCGTGGATCCCGTCGAGTACGGCGGACAATCTGGGTGCTAATACCTTCCCAGGTTGTAACCAACCCCCTTTCTCAGTCTCTCTGGTTCGCAACCGTCTTATCCATGTCTTTCTAGGTCTATGCAGCATTACCTTTCCTCCGGGATAAAAATGCCTAGCTGGCGACTCTTTTCATCTCCAGTGAGTTCACGGCTGTGTGTTCTCACTGTTCCCTTCGCCGACCGTTCGCGTCCGTACCTTCATCTGATCCGTTTTCATTTGTCGGGAGCGACAGCTTGGCGACTCTGCTGGGGAACCTTATATTGCAACCAGGGCTTCTGGTTCTTTTTGTGGGTTCCTCCTAGCGCTTGATTGATTTGTGTTTACTGGGGTGTTATGTGCTTATTTGTGCTTGTATTTATTTTGCTTTATGTACAGTTTGCTTTACTGCTTTCTTTATTGCTTTTCATATATCATACTGTCATGCTGGCTGGATCTGGTTTTTCTTTGGTGGGTGGGTATTTCATTGAGTGTTGAGGTCCTATACCTGGGACCTGAGTGACACCTAGGCTAGAGTGAATCATATTCTTTCCCATTCCATTTCGGTCTGGTGCGGGAATATGAAACACGGTTCAGATATGGGTTTCTTCTTGAGAACTCTGTGTTGCAGATTTCCTGCAATGCTAGGGCTATCTGGGAAGCCTGCTAAATCTGGATGACCTTTAGTATTGACCTTCAGAAACTGAGGTGAATTAGAGGAGGAATTGTTATGGTTATTGTAAACACTGTACCTCCGGGTTGGAAGTGTTTACACTTCTCATAACTGATCCAAGTCCGAGGATCCTCGTTCTAGAACACCACCTGTGAGGGGGTTGGGCTGTTTACAGGTTTTCAGGTACCTTGACCTCAGAATACCCTGTTACTTTGTTTGTTAAGAGTACTCCATGTTGGACAGTTCTTGTGATTCCAAAACCCTGGACATGTGGCTCTTTATTTGAGTCCCCCACCTTGGTTACTGGATTTGTAGACCTCCATCTGGAATTCTTGAACACACTTGGACCTATATCAGAGCAGTTTGATCAGATCCAGCTCAGTCACAAACCCTTGCATATCATTTGCATACATAATCATTGCATCATATTGACATTTGCTTATTTGTTTCAGGGTATCCATCTTCATCTGGTTTTGGTTTTGACCCCATCTTCTGTATTGATCTATCCTCACCAGCATCTACTTCAGTTATCACCAGCACCAGCCAATCAGTGGCCCACTTCTTCAGCATTATCAACAGTACCTGTCTCTACTCAGTCTCAGCATCATGGCTCCTAAAAAGAGTAACATCACCTATCACTTCTTCCAGCCAGAATTGTCAGACATCAGGAGGATTCAAACCCTGATCACTCCAGATCACATACCTTTGTTCAAGGAGAGTTATGGAGATATACTGGACATGGTTATGGATCTGGACCCTTCACAGAGAAGCCTGATCCACACCTGCATTCAGTTTTATGATCCCCCATTGAGATGTTTCACCTTTCAAGACTTTCAGCTGGGCCCTCTGTTGGAAGAGTACTCCTCATTAGTTGGCATACCTATCAGGGGTGGAATCCCTTTCAACCCTGAGATGGTCTTTCCTGCTAATGGAGAAGTAGCAAAGGCTTTGCATCTGGAACCTGTCTTGATTGAGCAACATATGACTTCCAAAGCTGGGATCCCTGGCTTTCATCTGGACTTCTTAATTTCTCAAGCTAGTCTGAAGGCCTCCCTGGGGGAGTGGAAAGCTGTTTGTGCTTTGTTAGCCTTAAGTGTATATGGAATTGTGTTGTTTGCAGATGAGCCTCGATTCATTAGCAAGAATGCAATCCATCTGTTCATCCTAAAGGACCCAGTGCCAACTTTATTGGGGGATCTTTACTATTCAGTGCATCAGAGGAATGAGAAGCATAGGGGAAGGTTAGTGAGGTGTTGTGCTCCATTGTTCCACACTTGGCTTCTCAGACATCTACCCAGGACAGATGCATTTTTAAACCCTCATCAGCAAAGCAACTGGGCTAAGAGACTCACTGTCCTAACTTCAGCCGATATCAGATGGTGCACTCAAAGCACCAAGGGCAGGGATATCATCACCAACTGTGGACATTTTCCCAATGTGCCTTTAATAGGAGTTAAGGGAAGTATCAATTACAACCCTCTGCTGTTCAGGAGGCAACTGGGCTATGCACTGGTCCATACTCCTAGGGCACAGGACTTGGTTGAGACCCTCTATTGTGAGAACAAGATTAATTTGGCTGTTGTTAGGCAGGCTGCCTGGGCCTGGGATGATGTTCAAACCAAGGGAATCACCATTCTGGGGAAGTGCAATAATGTGGCATCAGCACAATATTATGAATGGTCTCGTGCCAGGGCCCAATTCTCTGGGATGCCCTTTACCATAGAAGACATGCCTGAGTCATCTTCAGCACCACCCCCTGCCACTATCAGTTTGGAGGAGTTTGAGAGCTTGAAAGAAAGAAATGAGAAGCTAACCCAGGCTTTGCAGAAGACCCTCCGTGAGAGGAGTGAAGGTATGAGGGAGATTGAGAGATTGGAGAAGATGAGAGTAGAGCATCTGACTAAGATTGAAAAGTCTGGGGATTATATCAAAAAGTCTAAAGCTGGTGAACAAATTCTGAAGAACGCTTGCAAAGAAGCCCAGTTCCAAAGAGCAAGGACAGACTTGTATTTGAAAGAGAGTCAAGCCCGGTGGGTCAGGATCACCGAGGCTCGTACCCTGGAGGACAAGAGAGTTCAAGACAAGGTGGATCAACTGGAGGCTAGTGCAAAAGAACAGCAAGAAGCCCTGGCAGCAGCCCAGAGGGAGATATCAGAATTGAAGATCAAAGCAGGGGTGAAGAGGTCCAAGGACCAAACTCAGCACAAGAAGCTAGCAGCAGCTGTTGCGACCCGGAATCTCCTCATCAGGAATCTCACGGAGCGGCCGGCTGATCCTGTGACCGAAGCACTTCTCAAGGAAGTTCGTGAGGATGAGTTTGGCCTTGGTGTTTGATCATTTGCTTGTTGTTGTTTCTATTCCATGTACTTTTACTTTTTTTTGTGATGTATTTTGATCCCTTAGGGGACTTGTGTTGTAAAATGAACAAGCTGTATTATTTCACCTTCTGTAATATATTTGTGTTAGTTTGCTTCATCTGAGCTTTCATCAAGCAACAACAACAGCATCTTCAAGGGTCTGGAAGGGTCAAAACTGAAGGCCAAACCGGATACCTTGAGAACAAATAAGCATAATTGCATTGCATACTAACCCTTTGTTTGTTTTGTAGGTTTTTGTTTTGTTGTTGCTAACCTCTGTTGTGATAAATCAGGAACTATTGCTAGGCGCCGAGTATTTCCCCTCAACCGTCCGCACCGTTATCCAACCCGAAATAACCTTCCGGGAATTCAGATGGATCAGATGCAGCAGGACCTTACTGAGGTCAGAAATCAAATGGCAAATGAAAGGCTAGAGATGAGGAATCAAATGACTCAGTTTATGGAAGTTATGAACAACATGGCTCAGAGCCAGGAAAGATTGAGAGCCATGGTGGAAAGGCAGAATCAAGAAGAGCCTCATGTGGGAACTGCTGGCACAAGTAACAACGAGAGGGTCCAACCTCATGTCAATCCCCCAGTTTTTGGACCCCATCTCCATCCAGAGGCCAACATCCCTGTCAATATACAAGGGACTGCCACAGCAGGGAGGGTACTACAGGAAGACCCTCAAGAAGACCAGTTCACAATAATGGGTGCTGGGGAAGAAGCTTATGATAGGAGATTGGATGAGATAGCTGAGAAGTTGAGGTCCTTAGAATCTCAAAACTCTTTGGGCTTCGATGTCATGGATATGGGCTTGGTAGACGGGGTCAGGATCCCCCATAAGTTCAAGCCTCCTTGCTTTGAAAAATACAACGGGACTTCATGCCCCCGGACTCACTTACAGTCATTTCTGGGAAGGCTGAAGGCCTATACAATGGATGAGAAGCTCTGGATGTTCTATTTCGAAGACAGCTTAACTGGAGCGTCGAGAGAATGGTACTCTCACTTGACAAGGGCAACTATTAGATGTTGGAAGGACCTGGCAGAGGCCTTCATCAGACAGTATCAGTATAACTTAGACATGGCACCCAACAGGACCCTCCTAATGGGGATGTCACAGTCGTCAAGGGAAAGTTTCCGAGAATATGCCCAGAGATGGAGGCAACTGGCTGCCGCAGTTCAACCACCTATGTCTGAACGGGAAATGGCAGATATGTTCATGAACACCCTTCAGGGAACCTATATTGACAGGTTGGCAGCTTTCTCTTCCACTAGCTTCGCGGATGTTGTCATAGCCGGGGAGAGAATTGAAAGCCTGTTAAAAATGGGCATAATTTCCGATAATGGTGCTAGCTCGTCCAGTAATGCAAGAAAGCCTTTTGCAGGCCCGAGAAGAACTGGCGAGACCAATGCCATCCATTCGAACAGGGGCAGGCCCCAATATGTGCAAAGGTCAATAGCAGCAGTCACCATCCCTGCTCCAGCTCATCCTCAACCTGTCTATCAACCTCCTCAGCAAAACTATCAGCCGCAACCTCAGTACCATCAACAAAATCAGTATCCTCCAAGGAACTACAACAACAGCAACACCACCAACAACAACCAGCAAAGGCCATTTCAGCAAAGGCCATCTCAAGCTAACCGAGTGATCGATCCGATCCCGATGCCATATGCTACCTTGCTGCCACAACTTCTGAAACTCAACCTGGTTGAGCTAAGAACGTTGGCACCTCCGGATCCCAACAGTCTACCAAGGAACTATGACTCCAACGCTAGGTGTGCCTTCCATTCAAACGCACCTGGCCACAGCACAGAAAAATGTAGGGCTCTGCATATGAAGGTACAAGACCTGGTAGACTCCAAGGCTCTGAATTTCGCACCACCGCCCAATGTTAATAAAAACCCCATGCCAAACCATGGTGGTCCCCGGATAAACGCTATTGAAGAAGACAAGCCGTCTTATTTAATAACCGGTGTGGGACAGATCAGGACACCGTTGGTGGAAATCAAAGCTCAGCTCTTGGAATGTCAAATGTTCCCGGGGTGCGAGTTGGGTTGTGTTTACTGCAATATCTCTGTAAATGGGTGCGATAATTTGAGGAGTGGCATAGACGGCCTCATTCAGAGTGGCCAACTTCAGATCACCACATCATTTCCAACAAATCCAGCAATATCATCAGCAACGGTTTCAGAACCTCCTACAACTGCAGCAACTATTGTTCCTGACAATTCTTCGGCTTCATCAACAAGTACTTCATCTATCATCTCAACTGATCAGTTTTCAACAAATTTTCCTGCTACAACTTCAGCTTCACTCCATTTAGAGACTCCTACAACAACGACATCCATTCTGCAACCATTATCTCCTACAACACCAGCAACAAATCATGAAGACGTTTCAACTGTCACAATATTTTATGATCCTGAAAACAACTTTGCCTACCATTCAGAAGGTGTTGCTCCCACCAGAGCACCAGTTACAATCTTTTATGATCCACAAACAATTACAGTCCCTTCAGCAGCAGCAATCAGTTCAGTCACTGTCACGGTGCCTGGACCAGTACCATATGAAAGCAATAGGGCCATCCCTTGGCACTATGGCTCTGACGTGTACTGCGAAGGAAAAAGAATCACTCTTGAAACATCAACACCTGCACCACAAGTAGATAATGTGGGGGGAGGCAGAGGCTTCACTCGAAGCGGACGTCTCTTTGCTCCACCAATTCAAAGACCTACTGCCGAAGCAGAAGCTGCTGCCAAGGCAAAAGGAAAGAGCCCGGTGCAGGAAGATCAAGCTGTTAAAGAAGCCTTGAAGACACCGTTCGATCAAGAAGTTGATGAGTTTATGAGAATCATCAAAAAGAGTGATTACAAAATTGTGGATCAACTTCACCAAACGCCATCCAAAATCTCTATCCTCTCACTGCTTATGTGCTCCAAAGCCCATCGGAATGCACTACTCAAAGTCTTGCACGCAGCTTACGTGCCTGAAGAGATTACTGTCAACCAGTTGGAAACCGTGGTTGGAAATGTTACTGCTAGCAATGGGCTAGGATTCACCAACACTGACTTGACAGCGGATGGCCGCAACCACAACAAAGCCTTGCACATCACCATGGAATGCAAAGGAGCTGTCCTTTCTCATGTGCTGGTAGACACAGGTTCATCCCTGAATGTCTTACCAAAGAAGGCTCTGGTGAAGTTAGAATATGATGGATTGGCATTGAGACCCAGCAACCTGGTGGTGAGAGCCTTTGATGGTTCCAAGAGATCGGTTCTGGGAGAGATTGAGCTACCTGTGACAATTGGCCCACAGACCTTTAAAACTATCTTTTATGTGATGGACATTCAGCCCGCCTACAGCTGTTTGTTGGGTAGACCCTGGATTCACGCCGCCGGCGCAATAACGTCTACCCTTCACCAAAAGTTAAAATATGAGTGGGAAGGCCAAGTTGTTACAATCTGTGGGGAGGAGGATATATTTGTTAGCCATCTGGCTACTTATAAGTATATTGAAATGGATGGGGAGATCCATGAAACAATGAGCCAAGGATTTGAAGCCTTGAATGTCAATGAAGCATCTGCTGTATCTGGGATCTCCATGTCATCATACCAACAAGCCCGGAAGGTTGTTGAGGAAGGAACTGCCCTAGGCTGGGGCAAAGTTTTAGCTGTGGAGGAGAAGAAAGACAAGTTTGGGTTGGGTTACAGACCAACTCAACATCAAGCAAAGGCTGCTGAGAAGCCCGGTTTTGTCAGTGGAGGGATGCTTACCCCCGATGCTATCAACTGTCTGGAAGACGAGCTGGAAGAGGAGCGCAATCTGGAGAATTGGATTCGTCCGAAGATCCCGGGGAGCAGTGCCTCAAACTGGTCTTCCCAGGAAATTATAAGAGTTACTCGAGCAGAGTAATTATTATTTCCTGTATTTTTATAAGCATGCATCAAAGTCTTGCATCTTGCCCAAGATGACAAGACTCATTTTGTAATCGGGCCATCTGTACTTTTTTGTGCAAACAAGATCAATTAATGAAATATCAGACATCTTTTTGCAAACGAGTCTTTTTTTTTCTTTTCTGCTCACTGTTTTTCCATTTTTCTTTTTGTACAAAAAATAAATGGCGGTGTTTTCAAAATGACAACTTCATTTCACTTTTCTAAATAAAGATTAAAATCAGATCACTAAAATGAACGAATTAAACCCTTGCAGAGAATGCCTTCCTGACAGCACCGACAACAGCACGGCTATGACATCGTATGACTTTGACAATCCAATCAATCAAGCTGATGAAGGGGTTGAAGAAGAATATGAGCTTCCTGAAGAGCTAGCCAGGTTGTTGAGACAAGAGGAAAAGGTTATTACTCCTCACCAGGAGGAGGTTGAAGTGATCAATCTTGGTACAGACGAAGACGTGAAAGAAGTTAAAATCGGGGCCTGCCTGCAAGACTCAGTGAAGAGACAACTGGTTGATCTGCTTCAAGAGTATGTAGATGTGTTTGCTTGGTCTTACCAAGATATGCCAGGGTTGGATACCGATATCGTCATGCACAAGCTACCTTTGATAGAAGAATGCCCGCCAGTTAAGCAGAAATTGCGTCGTACTCGTCCAGACATGGCTATGAAAATCAAGGAGGAGGTACAAAAGCAATGGGACGCCGGGTTCCTTGCTGTGACTAGTTATCCGCCGTGGGTTGCTAACATAGTACCTGTGCCTAAGAAAGACGGCAAAGTAAGGATGTGTGTTGATTACCGGGACCTGAACAGAGCCATCCCGAAAGATGATTTCCCATTACCTCACATTGATGTATTGGTGGATAATACGGCTCAGTTCTCGGTATTCTCCTTCATGGACGGATTTTCAGGGTACAATCAGATTAAGATGTCACCTGAAGACATGGAGAAGACAACATTCATCACACCCTGGGGCACGTTCTGCTACAAAGTGATGCCATTCGGACTGAAGAATGCTGGTGCAACATATCAACGGGCTATGGTGACACTATTCCACGATATGATCCATAAAGAAATAGAATGTTATGTGGATGATATGATCGCCAAGTCCCTTACAGAGGAAGATCATCTGGTAAATCTGCTCAAATTGTTCAAACGCCTGAGGAAGTACCAACTGAAGTTGAACCCCAACAAATGCACATTCGGGGTGTGATCCGGTAAGCTGCTGGGCTTTATTGTAAGCGAGAAAGGGATTGAAGTGGACCCTGATAAAGTCAAAGCCATTCAAGAGATGCCTGCACCGAAAACTGAGAAAGAAGTTCAAGGGTTCTTAGGTCGATTGAACTACATTTCACGGTTCATATCTCACCTTACAGCAACCTGTGAACCTTTGTTCAAGCTGTTGAGGAAAGAACAGACGGTCAGGTGGAACGAAGATTGCCAAAGGGCTTTTGACAAGATCAAGGAATACCTGCAAGAACCTCCAATCCTTATGCCTCCAGTTGAAGGAAGACCTCTGATTATGTACTTGACAGTATTAGAAGAATCAATGGGGTGTGTGCTGGGCCAGCATGACGAGTCTGGTCGAAAAGAGTATGCAATATACTACCTAAGCAAAAAGTTTACCGACTGTGAACAACGTTATTCACTGCTCGAGAAAACTTGCTGTGCTTTAGCGTGGGCTGCTCGCCGACTAAGGCAGTATATGTTGACCCACACTACTTTGTTGATATCCAAAATGGACCCAGTTAAGTACATTTTCGAGAAGCCAGCTCTTACCGGACGGGTTGCAAGATGGCAAATGATTCTCACAGAATATGACATACAGTACACTTCTCAGAAAGCCATCAAGGGCAGTGTACTATCTGAATATCTTGCTGAGCAACCCATTGATGACTACCAGCCTATGAGGTTTGACTTCCCTGATGAAGACATCATGTTCATTAAATCAAAAGACCATGAGGAACCTGTTCACACTGAAGGGCCTGACCCGGAAGAAGAATGGACTATGATGTTTGACGGGGCGGTTAACATGAATGGCCGTGGTGTTGGTGCAGTACTCATTACACCCAAAGGAGTTCACATGCCATTCTCGGTAAAACTCACTTTCAACTGCACTAATAACGAAGCTGAATACGAAGCTTGCATCATGGGTCTTGAGGAAGCCATTGACCTCAGGATCAAGACGTTGACTGTATTCGGGGATTCAGCTTTGGTAGTCAATCAAACCAACGGAAAATGGTACACCCACCAAGATCATCTGATACCTTACAGGGATTACACAAGAAGGTTATTGACTTTCTTCACAACAGTCAAGCTTGAGTATATCCCTCGAGACGAGAATCAGTTTGCAGATGCTCTTGCTACCATTTCATCCATGATCAAAGTTCAAACTGCTAACTTTGTACCTCAGATTTCAGTGTCCAGACTCGACAGGCCAGCGCATGTATTTGCAGCAGATGTTGTCAAAGACGATAAGCCTTGGTTCCATGACATTAAGTGCTTCTTGGAGGATCAAACATACCCACCTGGGGCATCTTCCAATGATAAGAAGACTTTGAGAAGGTTTGCTGGAAGTTTCTTTCTGAACACTGATGGGTCTTTATACAAAAGGAACTTTGATATGGTACTCCTCAGATGTGTTGACAAGACAGAAGCAGATTTATTGATGCATGAAGTGCACGAAGGCTCCTTTGGTACCCATGCTGGAGGACATGCAATGGCCAAGAAGTTGTTAAGATCAGGTTATTACTGGATCACAATGGATGCAGACTGTTGTGCTTATGCCAGGAAGTGCCATAAATGCCAGATCTATGCAGATAAGGTGCATGTGCCTCCCAACCCTTTGAACATCATGTCTTCACCATGGCCCTTTACTATGTGGGGCATTGATATGATTGGCAAGATTGAGCCAACTGCTTCGAATGGCCACCGATTCATCCTGGTCGCCATCGACTATTTTACCAAGTGGGTTGAAGCAGCCTCATATGCAAACGTCACAAGGCAAGTGGTAGCCCGATTCCTAAAGAGAGATATCATCTGTCGGTACGGAGTGCCCGAGCGAATCATTACTGATAATGGTTCCAACTTAAACAACAAAATGATGGCTGAGTTATGCCGGGACTTCAAGATCCAACACCACAATTCTTCTCCTTACAGGCCAAAGATGAATGGCGCTGTTGAGGCGGCAAATAAAAATATCAAGAAGATTGTGCAGAAGATGGTAGTCACTTACAAAGACTGGCATGAAATGCTACCATTTGCCTTGCATGGGTACCGTACGTCAATCAGAACATCCACTGGGGCAACACCGTATCAACTTGTGTATGGTATGGAAGCAGTCCTACCGATTGAAGTTGAATTACCTTCCTTATGGGTATTAATGGATGTTAAACTGAGTGAAGCAGAATGGGTTCGGGCCCGATACGAACAACTGAGTCTGATCGAAGAGAAAAGGTTGGCTGCAATCTGTCATGGGCAGTTATATCAGAAGAGAATGAAGAAAGCCTTCGATCAGAAAGTCAGGCCCCGAGAGTACCAAGTGGGAGATCTTGTGCTGAAAAGAATCCTCCCTACTCATACAGACCACAGGGGCAAATGGACTCCGAATTATGAAGGGCCATTCGTGGTAAAGAAAGTTTTCTCTGGTGGAGCACTGATGCTCAGCACCATGGATGGTGAAGATTTCCCGTCCCCTGTGAATTCAGATGTAGTTAAAAAATACTTCGCATAAAAATGACCCGCTGGACACAAAAACAGAATGTAAGTCCAGGCAAAAATAGGGCATCCCGGCGAGTCAAAAACAGAATAAAAGACTCGGGCAAAAATAAGGGAAATAAATGAAAAAATGTACACCCGCTGAGTTGAAAAGCCGCATTGGACAACTCAGGCAAAAATGGGTATCCCGATGGATTGAAAACCCGAAAGGGCGATCCATGCAAAATAAGGGAATAAGTGAACAACTGCATTCTGAATTCGTCTGTATTGTCAGCAACTTGGTTAACACTCCAAAGGATCAAGCTTCAATCAGAATCAACTTTCTCCAGAAAGCAAGACGAGAAGAAAGTCAAAAGTCATACGAGTCATAGCGGAAGAAGAAGCTCCTTTTAAAGCGTCGTCAACACTGCCAACACTTTGTTTCTCAATTTGTAACAATCTCCTCATTTCAGGAGATATGTTTCTTAGACTGTATCTTGCCAATTCAGGGCATTCGAATTAATAAAATCAGATTTTTCAGTCATGTTTCGTTTTGTATATTTTTATTTGCAAAGGATGTCGGATGTCTCTAAAAAATCAATTGCATAAGAACAGATGCTTTTCTCTAAAAAAAAATATATAATGATAAAACACATGCTTACAGGGAATATACTTACTCTCGAAAGTACTTAACTCCTATGACGGAATCCAGTAAAGGGTACCTCGGGACCTTTTGTGCGTTTCCTTAGCTTTGCAGGATCGCAGGTATGCAGGACGCAACTTGGGGCATGCAAGCTACATCTCAACAAGCTGGCAAATCAACAAAAGATCTCAGCATCCGAAATGCTCTATCCCCAGCTGAGTTGCCTCTTGTTGCTCTCCCCAGCCGAGTTGCCATTTCATCCTCAGCTGAGTACAGGAGTCAGGGAATCATCTCCCCACAGAATCTTCAGCCTCTATCCAAAAGAGCAGCGCATAGAAGATCACAACAGAGTGAAGAAAGCCTCTACAAACCCCAGCTGGGTCTCTCATGTCAAAGGATATGTCAATCGGTGACCTATATCCCCAAGCAAATATCATCTTATTAGATCTACCAATGATCTCATCCCCAGCTGGGAGGTTCACCTCAAACAGATCAACCAAGAGATCTTCGCGGCAACAGGATCCGAATCCCGATTTGATATCTTTGCATAATCATGGCATCTGCATCATATTATCCCCTCAGAGCGTAGCATTCCGTCTAATACGGAGCATTACGGCAAAAATCAAACGCATAGCATAATCATAAGCCATGTTCGGAATCAACACTTGTGAATAATAATCATTCATCAGAATACAGAATACTTCCCCCAAGATCCACCAGAGTCCCCAGCAAAAGCAGTTGCCTCACAAATCACAAACACCAGTTATAACACGGTGGGAGAACTGACTTTAGTTATGTTGCGGATAGCAAGAGTCGCCACCGACTTTTATTTTATCCAAAAGGAAAGGGTATAAGAGAACAGGAAAGACCTTAAGAGAATATTTTGGGTCCGGGGGGTAGGTTATGTAAAGGGAAGGTGTTAGCACCCTTTACATCCATGGTTATCCATGGGCTCTTAGTTACTTAGCTCACTTTTGAATTGTTTTTGAAAGTGTAGTGTGTGAATAGAAAAATTTTCAGAATAGTTGATAATGATCCATGTACGGATGCGTAAAAACTTGTTTTTGAAAATTTGTTTGAAATTGTGAAGAGTTTGAAAAGTTTTTGAAGTGAGCAAGTATATAAGAGGAACCTACCCTAAAGTTTAAAGTCTTTCTTATTCTGTATCCTTTCATTGGTAAGACTATCCCTACTATTAAGGAGTAGGTAGTCATTACCTTGGATGTGTTAAGGGACATGAGAGGGACATCTGTTTTTTATGAAGGCAACTGTGGGGTGTATAAGCATTTTTGGAGGGACTGTCATCTTTATTCAGAAGGGACAAGATCATTACGAAGGCAACATTCGAAGAGGGACTTGATCTTTTACTGTTAAGGGACTAGATGACTTTACTTTGAGGGACTTTTTGCTTTATACACCCTACTTGACCTTTTGATTAGGCAACTGAGAGGGGTAACTTAGGAAGTGCAAGATGGCGATCAAAGATCGACTTACGTGTGTGAGTGTTTATATTCAGGTATTTATCTTATTTTAATTATCTAAGTTCAATTTAATTACATATAAGTTATACACACCCTAAGGTTACTAACCATATAGTAAAATATTTACAAAGAAAATAAAGACGGAAAAATAAATCTATAAGCTATTACAAGGCTTTGGCAGATACATAATAATAGGATAAAAATAAATTATAAAGCAAGAACAATAGATATAATAAAATAATAAATAAGCAATAATAATAATAATAATAATAATAATAATAATAATAATAATAATAATAATGAAACAAAAATAATGAAGCGATAATAACAATAAAGCAATAATAATAATAATAAAGTAATTATAATAATAAAGTTAAAATAAATTAAAGAAATAACAATTAAATATTTAATTAAAAAGAAAAAGTTTGGATTAGACAAGTTAGATTTTTTTAGATGTTATTAGAAAAATATGAGTTTAAAATAAATTAGTAATAATAAAAGAATTAATATAAAATAAAAGAGTTATATGAAAAATATTAAGTTAGTTATTTACAAAATAAATAAAGATTATAGAAAATATCAAATTATTAGATTAATAGATTTATTATTATTATTCAAGATTTTAGAATTATTATTATTCAATTAGAAAAATGGTCAATTAGATTTTATTTATAAAATATATAAAAATTTATTATTATAAGTAAGTAATAAAAAAAAAATTATTAAAATAGTTAGTATTTATTATTTTTTTATAAAAAATATAAAGGTTATAGAAAAATAGTAAATAATTAATTTAGTAAGTTTTCACGCCCTACGTTACTAAACCACGCAGTTAATATAGGATCAATGGCAGGAATTTAAATGGCAGAAAAATAAATGGCAGAAAAATAAAATGGCAGAAAATAAATGGCAGAAAATAAAATCCTAACTATTACAACGCTTTGGTGCAGTTACATAATAAAGATGGCGAAAAGTAAAACTGAAAATATTACAAATTAAAACTTAAAATATTACAAGGGCGAAGCAATTACAGTGTATGAATAACATAAACATGAGCGAAAATAATAAATAATAACATGTTTGTTAAGGTTTGTGGAAAGGTTTATGGTTTAAAGGAAATAACACGGTTAAAGTTTATGAGAAAGTTTTAAGGTTTACATGAAAAATTAAGGTTTATGAAAAATTTGAGGTTTTAGGAAAAAAATCAGGGTCAAAGTTTTAGGTTTGAAATTTAGAGTTTATGGCGAAATTGTCAAGGTTTATGAAAAAATCAGGGTAGTTAGTTATGAAAAAAAATGTGCAGATCTAAATATATGTGTATGAATAACATAAAAATGATATGAATAAAAAAAAGGAACAACGACGTTGCTAACGCAAAATTGCGATCATCGCAAATGGTAGAATAAAATTAAATTAAATCACAGAGTGTAAATCGAAAACGCGAATCAGTAAGCGTTAAAGGTGAATTATCACCATGCTAAACCGTCGGACGCGTGTAAAATCGAAATACAACAATAAATCAATTAACAAAAATTGCATCTGAATCGATACGATCCACCAATAGTTTGCTACACTTGACGTGATCATCACAATATGGATCAAAAATTATACGGATCTAAAGTTATTGAAATAAAAATAAAAATAAACAATGATGTTGCTAGCACATGATTATGATCATCGCAACTGGATCAGATCAATACAAGTGTCACGCATCATATACACCAATGTACAAACAGCGTATCGACACGATCCGAACAAAATTATCAAATTATAAAATAAAAAAAATTATTTAACAAAATAGTTATTTATCATATATATATATATATATATATATATATATATATATATATATATATATATATATATATATATATATATATATATATATATATATATATATATATAACATGTAGATGTTGCACATACAGTAAGCGAATATATTAACGGAATACATAAACATGCACATACAATTCAGTAAATGAAAAAAAATTATATATGACATGTGAAGGTTAGATTATTCTATGAACATTATATGAAAATTATATAATATATGAACATCATATCACCTAACATGTGAACATTATATGAATATGTAGTTAGAAATAAGATACCAGCCGAAAACAACAGCTTTTGGTAGATCCGCGGTTTGCCTTTTCAATTTCTTCTCTTTTTCAGCAGCAACACATTAGGTATATATAGGGACCAATTAGGGTTAGTATAATGGGCCTAAGTGTTTATTTTGAGACCTAATAAAATATTAATTTAAAAAACAAATAATGTTTTAATAATTAAATTAGTTAAAATTAAAATAAAAACTAACAATTTCATTTATTTATTCTAGACCCAATAAAATATTAATTTAAAAAACAAATAAAGTTTTAATAATTAAATTAGTTAAAATAAAATAAAAATTAATAATCCTATTTATTTATTCTAGACCCTATATAAAAATAAATAGACTCAAAAAAAAAATAAAAGTCAAGTGCCAAAGTGCTCGAAAAAATAAAATGAACACGTCAAAATAATCAACGCGAAATAAATGACTCGGAAAAATACAGTGTTTGGTCGGATTTTAAATAAAAATTATGACCGTTTAAGCCACTCAGACTGATCAACATATGACCAAAAATAGTCGTAAAAATATTTGTAGCATGTCAAATTAAACCACGTGAACCGCAGATTAATATTACCGACATTTGCAAACTTAAACTTGACATTTTTTCGTTCACTGATTTTAGGCATAATTGAAAATTAATTTGACCAGTCTGTTTGTAAATTCTGAGAAATTATTCCGGCTAATATTAAGACAGAAAAAAAATGTTATGCTATGAAGATGATGCAAATGAATGTGAAACAAAAAATTGGTTAGAGTTAAAAATAGAGGGCAAATTTTGGGGTGCAACAGCTGCCCCTGTTCAATTTTCTGAAACCTGAGGGGTTAGATTGGTATATTTTCCAGTCGTAACCTGGAAGGTTGAAGGGGATTGAACACAAAAGCCCAAAAATTTGCACTCACCAGTGCATAGAGTGATATTGATGGTTGGTTGAATATGATTGAGTGGGCTTAAAGATGCCACTAGGGGAAAGTTCTTCGGATATATTTCTTGGAAGATAAAGCAGTCCAAAATATGGAGGTATAATGAAAGCTGTCAGGAGTCTGGAGCAGTCCTGAGGTATTAATGATATGCGTTCAGGATATTGGAGTAATACTGATGTAACAGCATGTCTTCATGAGGATAGAGCAATCAATAATGATGACCCTAAAGCAGTCTTGAAGTAATGATTTCAGGAGGATAGAGCCAAATGATAACTCTAAAGCAGTCTTGAAGTAGTAATATGATTTCAGGAGGATAGAGCAATCAATAGCTCTAAAGCAGTCTTGAAATAATAATGTGATTTCAGGAGGATAGAGCAATCAATAGCTCTAAAGCAGTCTTGAAGTAATGATTTCAGGAGGATAGAGCCATCAATAATGATAACTCTAAAGCAGTCTTGAAATAATAATGTGATTTCAGGAGGATAGAGCAATCAACAGCTCTAAAGCAGTCTTGAAGTAATGATTTCAGGAGGATAGAGCCATCAATAATGATAACTCTAAAGCAGTCTTGAAATAATAATGTGATTTCAGGAGGATAGAGCAATCAATAACTCTAAAGCAGTCTTGAAGTCATGAGAATTTATCAGGAGGATAAAGTAACCCTGAGGTGACAATAAAGCAGTCCTAAAGTAATAAGAAGCTTATCAGGAGGATAAAGTAACCCTGAGGTTACGATAAAGCAGTCCCAAAGTAATAAGAAGCTTATCAGGAGGATAAAGTAACTCTGAGGTTACGATAAAGCAGTCTCGAAGATCATAAGAAGCTTATCAGGAGGATAAAGTAACCCTGAGGTTACGATAAAGCAGTCCCGAAGATCATAAGAAGCTTATCATGAGGATAAAGTAACTCTGAGGTTACGATAAAGCAGTCCCAAAGTAATAAGAAGCTTATCAGGAGGATAAAGTAACCCTGAGGTTACGATAAAGCAGTCCCGAAGATCATAAGTTTGTTTGTTGGATAATTAACCTGAAAACAAGGTAGCATTCTGTATAATAACATTAGTTTATGCTTTATGTATGCATGTATAACATGATGTGCTCAAGTAATGTACTATATGTTTATGGATATATGTGTTATGGTATGATGTAAATGATGTATGTATGATATGATACTTCCGGAAGCGTCTGGATATCTTTGTATAACAACTGCTGGCCAGGGAAAATAAATCCCGATTCGTTGTTTGAAGAATATATAACCCTCTGTCTGCTGGGGGTAACAGGGTATAGATAACTTCCCGTATGATGGGGATAGTAAGGATAGATATCACCTCCCGTATGCTGGGATAGTAAGGTATATATAACCTTCGTCTTCGTTTGATGGTAGGGTAGACATAACATCCTGTCTTCGTTTGATAGTAGAGTAGATACAACATCCCGTCTTTGTTCGTCGTACCCTTATTGGAAAATAAATTCCCGAATATCCGTATGAGGATAAAAGAGATGGATATAAATTCCAGGGGAGATGAGACTTTATGAAGATGGATTTGCCCTACTGAGGGTTTTGTAACTGTCTTGTAAAGGTGAACCGGCGAAGCTTCGTTGAGATCCTTCCCTCGTTCGTCCTTAGTAAATACTATTACTGCATTTTCATGCATTTCTGGTAAACATTAATCGTATTAAAAGCATACATGCATTTCTGGTAAACATCAATCATATTCAAAAGCATGATACATTCAAACATAACCAATGGACGTTTCGCTTAGGGTAAAAGTAAATCTGGATTCAGAGGGAAAAGTAAAGCTGAACTTGAAAACAGAATCGTTTCAACTTCGAGAGTGTATAACCAATTGGATCTATGGCTCCTGAAATTCTTTAACTTTCCTGAGTACCTTTCCAGAAATCCTCATAGTTGGATCTGAATACATGATATTGACACCATCTGATACTACTGGCGTAGACAACTAATTTCCATCATGGTTTCAACTGAGAATCCAATATCAAGGTAATACAATGAGAGGAATGTGTCTTCAAACTGTAATGGACCATATACGCTCCAGGTATTAGATTTGAAGAGAAAGCATTGCCCCTTGGTTGAGGATGAATTGTCCCATAATGGAAGTATCTGTAATGAGCTATCTCAAGAGAAACAAGCAGAATGCCCCATAAGCATATGCCCCTGGCATTGTGAACTCTGTAATGTCACCTTTGGTAATTTAACTGTATGAGGAAAAGTGCCCCTGGCATTGTGAACTTTGTAATGTCACCTTTGGTAATTCAACTGTATGAGGAAAAATGCCCCTGGCTATTAAGCACAGATGAGTCTGGACCTAATTGCCCCAACTGAATTGAACAGTAACTTGGTATGCCTCTTGACTGGGAAACAGTGACTATGCCCTTGGCATTTCAGATAGATGAGGAGATCTGCCTCTGGCTGCTTAAACATAGTTGAATCTTGTCCTGATTGCCCCAAATGAGTTAGGAAGTATCATGGCCTGCCCCCTTGATTGGGAGGTCATGACTATGCCCCTTTGTATACATGGACTTTGATCCAGGAAGCAACTTTGTTTATCGGAAGGACTTTGGTTCATTGAACATTCATCCTGTAAGCTTCTCCATTTGTCAAACACTTAGGTATATGCAAACAAATATATTAAAAAAATGCAATGCTTATGTCTGTCTTGAAGTTTTGAAACAGGTTATTTTAGAAAAACTTTTTTTTTTTTTGGGAAAACTGTGATATTAACTCAAATTTTATGACAAGCCCTAAAGGAGTCAGGATACCTTTTTGCAGCAGTACGCTTTCGAACTAACCATGCTTCAGTTAGGACTTTTAAAGGGTTGTAACGTGGCCTGGTTCATGGTTTAAGAAACAAAGGATAAAGGCTCAAATTTTATTTGTACCCAACCCAATCTCCATGATGTTCTTCAGTCCTATGCTCAGTTAACTCATGCATTGAAGTTCCATAGCAGTTTGGAGTTGTAACACCGATATTTGTGATGGTTCAGAAACCCAAAATTTATTTGAACATTCAGCCATCTTTCTTTGTTGAGGGTTCATAGTGACCTCTTTTTTTTTCTTTTGACTTTATTATCCCTTCTTTTTGCCTGAACTGCTTATTTCAAGGTTACAGTCAGCGGGATGTCTTGATGTTTTACTAAGTCTCCTTCATAGGTTTTGACTTAGTGAGCTTTTCTTTTGCTAGATATTGACTATTAGGTTTAATGATTACAGTGAACCATCATTCATTGTGTACAACACATACAATCGGCATATTTTGAGTTAACTGAGTAACTACCCTGCCCCAGGTTATGAATAAGGGTTTTAATTTGTGAGAATAAAAACTCCTACTTCATAGGCTCAAAAGGGTTGACTAGGGATTAACTTCCTTATATCTCCACTGTTTAGGAACTGAAACAATGCCTGTACATCGTCAGCATAGTCTGTTCAAAAGCATACTGCATAAGATTATGGTATTGTTTTCGTCATCCTCCCTCTACAGGCTTATAGCTTTATCAGGAGTTAAATATCACAAGATAGAAATAAGAAGCATAATTCAAAATATAGTGGAACGAATGGACTAATTCAAGACAAACATATGCGATGCATTAATGAAAACAAAAGTTTAACATAATAGTAAGTGTTCAAACAAATAAAAGAAATTACAAATGAAAATTCAAATGTTGTCCCATCTGGTTGGCTGAATGTCCTCAATTGCAATCTGTGAACTTTGAGGAGCAGTATACTTCACCATGAAATCAAATTTACCACTTGGATATCCCAAGGTGCCCCATATCTCAACAGGAACAGGTAGGCTTTCTTTCTTGCAACCTTGGGCAACTTGTCTTGCAGCTTTGGTGTTTGATGGACGATAGTAGAATTCAACTTGACCTTCTGGAGTAACCTCTAGGATTTCTTCGTCAATCAAGTCTTGAATCTTTTTCTTCAATGCCCAACAGCTATTAGTATCATGCCCAGGACTGTTGGAGTGGTACTCACACCTTGCCCTGGGATTATAGCGAGGAGAGGGAGTTTTAGGATTTTGAGGAGGATTTTCCAAGGAAATTAGCTTCATCTCCAACAAGCATTGCAGAACTTGTGACATTGGAGTGCTGAACTTGATAAACTGCCTTCTATATTTCTTGTGTTGAGGTGGATTAACCTTATCAGGTCTTTCAACAGAAGAACAATCAATGGCAACCTGTCTCTTACCCTCTTTTATCCTCATCCTCCTTTCAACCAAATCAGCTTGTTTTAATGGAGGTTCACTGACAATTAGATCCCTGACTCTATTACTTTGAAGTTTGTGGATAAGGGTCCTTAGCTCTTCTTGCCCCTGAGCTAAACTTTGGATAAGAGCCATTTGGCCATTCATCTGGATCCTCATTCCTGTCATCTCAGCTTGTAGTTGTTTTAGTTGATCATCCTTTTTGTCCTCAGGATTCTTCTTCTTAGCCAGCAGTGTCTTCAATTCATCCTGCCCCTTGGACAGGTTCAAGATCAGCTCTTGGAACTGTGCATTTTGTGCCTGGAGATCCTTAACTGATTGTTCAAGAGCCATTGCTGAAATAAACAGCGAGAAGATGAGAAACCTGTGCACAATTATAAACCTGTGATGCAATGCAATGATATGGGAATGCATATGCAATGTTTTCAAGGACCGCAGGATTTAAATTTGCTTAGACAAAAACGAAAGTAAACTTTTATTAGTAATAACTTTGTTTTGCCTTTTAGGCTTACAAAAATGAAAATGAAATAAGTACAAAAGATGGGGTTTTAAGTCTCCCATGGACGTTTCCTTTTTGTGTTGAGGTAAGAGTTGAGGTTCCGTTCCTCATGAAGTAGCTTTGTTAGTTCCAGAACCTTTTCTTGGCTTGCTTTGTAATGAGCCTCGAAAGTATCCCTTTGCTCCTTCAGTTGGATCCATGATCTCTGCAAGTCTTCCATATCAGTAGGCATGTCTGGGTGAAGGATGGTATAAGCTGTGTCTCCTTCAGCAACAGGTTCCATGGTAACTGGTAGGACGGCAGGATATGGCATCATGAGTGTCTGAGCACGAGATCGTACCCATCTGAGATAAGCCTCCATAGGAATAGTGTACTTAGGCTCCAGTGTCTTGCTGTCAATCCTGTTTACCTTTCCCCAAGCTCGTATGAATCTCTGACGGTAACCCTGAAGATCGTTGTCGTAATCAAACACAATGCCCTGAATCAACATGTCATGTGGGCCATCGCTCCGAGCGTAACCAAACTGTCGTAAAGCTAGAGAGGGGTTGTAGGTGATGCCTCCTCTTATGCCTAGAAGTGGCACATTAGGAAACTCCCCACAACGGTCAATTATGGTGACATTCTCCATAGATCTGGAGCACTAATGGATGTCTGAGTGAGAAAGTGACATGATCCTCTTGGACCATCTGAACCCTTGCTCATTCTTCATTACTGAGCGAGGAAGGTGAGAAATAAACCACCTAGAAAGCAAAGGTATGCAACACATCAAAGCTCCTCTTGCCCTTGTAGTACGAGTATGAAGAGAATGCAGGATGTCTCCAAGCAATGTAGGTACTGGATTGTGACTCAGGAAAATGTTGATGGCATGAACGTCTATGAACTGATCTGGATTGGGGAACAATACTAAGCCATATATCAGCAAGGCTAAGACCTCCTCAAAAGCATCATAGCTCATGGCCTTCAAGAACATCTGAGCTTTATCCATTAATACCTTAGCAAGAATACCCTTGACTCCACTTCTCGTTTCTAGAACAATGTCAGACTTCTTCAGATGTAGGGCTGCAGCAATAACCTCTGGTTTGGGCTCCTTCTCCAAGCCTGTGAAGGGTCTTTGATCAAGAACAGGTATACCAAGAAGCTTAGAGAACTCCTCCATGGTAGGGACTAACTGATAGTCGGGGAATGTGAAACAATGATGTTTAGGATCAAAGAACTGAAACAGAACACTCATCATGTCTGCATTGAACCCTGAAGTGACTAGATCCAATAGGTGACCATGTCTCTTGATGAACTGGGAATGATCAGACACTTGAGAAACCAACTCTTTAAGCTTGGCAGGTATGCCCACAAAGTTGATCCTGATGGTGTTTCTACGAGCAGAAGCCATGACCTGCAACAAAGAACAAAGATAAATCCTTTGGTCCTTGAAATGGTTAGTGAAAATGCTATGCTTATGATGCATGATGATGTCATGATGTTATGCTCAATCACAAACATGTGGCACACACAAACAAGTCACACCATAGCCCTAGGTTTAAAGGCTTGCATGAGGTTTAAGGTAAGTACCCTCCCCTGAAGTTAGATGGTTCATCCTGTCCTACAAAAGTAACCGGGTTCTAAGGGATCTCAATATCATTGATCCTTCACAAGGGTGGTTGATCAGAAGGCAACTTACTTGCCAACCAAAACCCTCCAAGTTTAGAATCTCAATGAGCGTAGTATCGAGTGTCAACCAACTTCAGTCTGCACCAAAGCCGGTTACCTCACTACTTTCTAAAGGCCAAGATGAGTTAACTAGGGTTCTAAAAGTTAGTTAGTGCATTGACAACATATGGCAGCCTCATATTATCCTCAACTTGACTTAAGGAACATAAGCACCAACCAAGAAGTCACACTAACTATGGCCACCAGATCAACCGTATCGATATACGTCGTACAGTTTCCTTGGTCTATTGCCATTTACCTAAGGTACACTAGATCCGGGTTAGGACCTTTCACACATAAGAGCACCCCAACAAGTAATATAAAGCAAACAAATCAAACAATATTAAAGTGATCTTAATTCCTAAGGGTACCCCTCTTAAATTTAAATCCCCAGCAGAGTCGCCAGTTCTATAACACGGTGGGAGAACTGACTTTAGTTATGTTGCGGATAGCAAGAGTCGCCACCGACTTTTATTTTATCCAAAAGGAAAGGGTATAAAAGAACAGGAAAGACCTTAAGAGAATATTTTGGGTCCGGGGGGTAGGTTATGTAAAGGGAAGGTGTTAGCACCCTTTACATCCATGGTTATCCATGGGCTCTTAGTTACTTAGCTCACTTTTGAATTGTTTTTGAAAGTGTAGTGTGTGAATAGAAAAATTTTCAGAATAGTTGATAATGATCCATGTACGGATGCGTAAAAACTTGTTTTTGAAAATTTGTTTGAAATTGTGAAGAGTTTGAAAAGTTTTTGAAGTGAGCAAGTATATAAGAGGAACCTACCCTAAAGTTTAAAGTCTTTCTTATTCTGTATCCTTTCATTGGTAAGACTATCCCTACTATTAAGGAGTAGGTAGTCATTACCTTGGATGTGTTAAGGGACATGAGAGGGACATCTGTTTTTTATGAAGGCAACTGTGGGGTGTATAAGCATTTTTGGAGGGACTGTCATCTTTATTCGGAAGGGACAAGATCATTACGAAGGCAACATTCGAAGAGGGACTTGATCTTTTACTGTTAAGGGACTAGATGACTTTACTTTGAGGGACTTTTTGCTTTATACACCCTACTTGACCTTTTGATTAGGCAACTGAGAGGGGTAACTTAGGAAGTGCAAGATGGCGATCAAAGATCGACTTACGTGTGTGAGTGTTTATATTCAGGTATTTATCTTATTTTAATTATCTAAGTTCAATTTAATTACATATAAGTTATACACACCCTAAGGTTACTAACCATATAGTAAAATATTTACAAAGAAAATAAAGACGGAAAAATAAATCTATAAGCTATTACAAGGCTTTGGCAGATACATAATAATAGGATAAAAATAAATTATAAAGCAAGAACAATAGATATAATAAAATAATAAATAAGCAATAATAATAATAATAATAATAATAATAATAATAATAATAATGAAACAAAAATAATGAAGCGATAATAACAATAAAGCAATAATAATAATAATAAAGTAATTATAATAATAAAGTTAAAATAAATTAAAGAAATAACAATTAAATATTTAATTAAAAAGAAAAAGTTTGGATTAGACAAGTTAGATTTTTTTAGAAGTTATTAGAAAAATATGAGTTTAAAATAAATTAGTAATAATAAAAGAATTAATATAAAATAAAAGAGTTATATGAAAAATATTAAGTTAGTTATTTACAAAATAAATAAAGATTATAGAAAATATCAAATTATTAGATTAATAGATTTATTATTATTATTCAAGATTTTAGAATTATTATTATTCAATTAGAAAAATGGTCAATTAGATTTTATTTATAAAATATATAAAAATTTATTATTATAAGTAAGTAATAAAAAAAAATTATTAAAATAGTTAGTATTTATTATTTTTTTATAAAAAATATAAAGGTTATAGAAAAATAGTAAATAATTAATTTAGTAAGTTTTCACGCCCTACGTTACTAAACCACGCAGTTAATATAGGATCAATGGCAGGAATTTAAATGGCAGAAAAATAAATGGCAGAAAAATAAAATGGCAGAAAATAAATGGCAGAAAATAAAATCCTAACTATTACAACGCTTTGGTGCAGTTACATAATAAAGATGGCGAAAAGTAAAACTGAAAATATTACAAATTAAAACTTAAAATATTACAAGGGCGAAGCAATTACAGTGTATGAATAACATAAACATGAGCGAAAATAATAAATAATAACATGTTTGTTAAGGTTTGTGGAAAGGTTTATGGTTTAAAGGAAATAACACGGTTAAAGTTTATGAGAAAGTTTTAAGGTTTACATGAAAAATTAAGGTTTATGAAAAATTTGAGGTTTTAGGAAAAAAATCAGGGTCAAAGTTTTAGGTTTGAAATTTAGAGTTTATGGCGAAATTGTCAAGGTTTATGAAAAAATCAGGGTAGTTAGTTATGAAAAAAAATGTGCAGATCTAAATATATGTGTATGAATAACATAAAAATGATATGAATAAAAAAAAGGAACAACGACGTTGCTAACGCAAAATTGCGATCATCGCAAATGGTAGAATAAAATTAAATTAAATCACAGAGTGTAAATCGAAAACGCGAATCAGTAAGCGTTAAAGGTGAATTATCACCATGCTAAACCGTCGGACGCGTGTAAAATCGAAATACAACAATAAATCAATTAACAAAAATTGCATCTGAACCGATACGATCCACCAATAGTTTGCTACACTTGACGTGATCATCACAATATGGATCAAAAATTATACGGATCTAAAGTTATTGAAATAAAAATAAAAATAAACAATGATGTTGCTAGCACATGATTATGATCATCGCAACTGGATCAGATCAATACAAGTGTCACGCATCATATACACCAATGTACAAACAGCGTATCGACACGATCCGAACAAAATTATCAAATTATAAAATAAAAAAAATTATTTAACAAAATAGTTATTTATCATATATATATATATATATATATATATATATATAACATGTAGATGCTGCACATACAGTAAGCGAATATATTAACGGAATACATAAACATGCACATACAATTCAGTAAATGAAAAAAAATTATATATGACATGTGAAGGTTAGATTATTCTATGAACATTATATGAAAATTATATAATATATGAACATCATATCACCTAGCATGTGAACATTATATGAATATGTAGTTAGAAATAAGATACCAGCCGAAAACAACAGCTTTTGGTAGATCCGCGGTTTGCCTTTTCAATTTCTTCTCTTTTTCAGCAGCAACACATTAGGTATATATAGGGACCAATTAGGGTTAGTATAATGGGCCTAAGTGTTTATTTTGAGACCTAATAAAATATTAATTTAAAAAACAAATAATGTTTTAATAATTAAATTAGTTAAAATTAAAATAAAAACTAACAATTTCATTTATTTATTCTAGACCCAATAAAATATTAATTTAAAAAACAAATAAAGTTTTAATAATTAAATTAGTTAAAATAAAATAAAAATTAATAATCCTATTTATTTATTCTAGACCCTATATAAAAATAAATAGACTCAAAAAAAAATAAAAGTCAAGTGCCAAAGTGCTCGAAAAAATAAAATGAACACGTCAAAATAATCAACGCGAAATAAATGACTCGGAAAAATACAGTGTTTGGTCGGATTTTAAATAAAAATTATGACCGTTTAAGCCACTCAGACTGATCAACATATGACCAAAAATAGTCGTAAAAATATTTGTAGCATGTCAAATTAAACCACGTGAACCGCAGATTAATATTACCGACATTTGCAAACTTAAACTTGACATTTTTTCGTTCACTGATTTTAGGCATAATTGAAAATTAATTTGACCAGTCTGTTTGTAAATTCCGAGAAATTATTCCGGCTAATATTAAGACAGAAAAAAAATGTTATGCTATGAAGATGATGCAAATGAATGTGAAACAAAAAATTGGTTAGAGTTAAAAATAGAGGGCAAATTTTGGGGTGCAACACCAGTATACGCACCTCTTGACACCCGTCCGTGTCACCTCTCCCCAGTAAAGTCGCCAGAACACTCTTTACAAGCAAGATTACCCGTATTACAGATACTTTCTTGACAGAAAGCCAAAGACATCCTCTTTGCACTCACATATACCTATATATACATTTTTTTGACACTCGTCCGTGTCATATCCCCAGCGCAGTCACTTACACTTTTACGACCCGTACTTGTTGATATTATACTTTTCTCCTTTTGACACTCGTCCGTGTCACCCTCCCCAGCAGTTAAACACTCATCTATACACCACTCGCTCTTATACAGATACTCGTCCGTATCTTGTATATACCAGTTATATACCCACAGATTCAACAGAAGTCTTTGTTCTTTGTTAACCAGTTGGTACTCGTCCGTACCATCATCTCAGAACATTGCGTCTAGTGTTTGTTTCTACATGATACTCGTCCGTATCATAATCTTAAGGATGCTCGTCCGCATCTTTAATCCATACACTGTGTCAAACACTTTTGTCTTCTTGAATATAGACACTCGTCTGTGTCTACTATTCCCCAGAAGAGTCCCTTCAGATTCAACACTCGTCAGTGTTCTTTGTTAACCAGTTGATACTCGTCCGTATCATCACCTCTGAACACGCGTTAGTTTGTTTCTACCTGATATTCGTCCGTATCATAATCTTAAGGATGCTCGTCCGCATCTTTAATCTATACACAATACCAAACACTTACACTTTCCTTTCTTGGTTGTGAACGCTCGTCCGTGTTCACTATATCCCCAGTAGATAACAAAACAAATTTTCCTTCTTATCTAACACTCGTCCTGTGCTATGATAAACCCTGAGAGCAGCCGTACCCTGCTAAGTGGTCGTCCTCCACTTCTTGATGGTCGTCCTCCATCATGCTCATCCGATGGCCGTCCCCATCGTTGATTTTAGCAGCCGTCCCCTGCTAGGTGGTCGTCCTCCACCTTTCGATGAATCGTCCTTCATCATTTTATCCAATGGCCGTCCCCATTGTTGATTTTGGTTATCTGGCATTCGTCCTATGTCATGAGAAACCTCGAGAGCAGCCGTACCCTGCTGAGTGGTCGTCCTCCACTTCTTGATGGTCGTCCTCCATCATGCTCGTCCGATGGCCGTCCCCATCGTTGACCTTTTATCCGATGGCCGTCCCCATCGTTGATATTTTCGGCAGCCGTACCCTGCCAGGTGGTCGTCCTCCACCTTTGATGGCCGTCCCCATCATATTTCTCTTATTCCCAACAGAGCAGCCGTCCCCTGCTAGGTGATCGTCCTTCAACTTTGATGGCCGTACCCCATCATCTGTTTATTTCATTTATTCTTTAACCCGATGGCCGTCCCCGTCGTGTTCCCTTTTTTCTTTTCTTTTAGCCCGATGGTCGTCCCCATCGTCGGTTACTTTGCTTTATGAACTTGATGGCCGTCCCCGTCATGTTTCATTAATTTCCAGAGAATTTTACAGCCTTATCTTGATGGCTGTCCCCATCACGATTTTATTTTCCCCAGCTAGTCGGCCGTCCCCGTCTTGGCTTTACCTTTTATCCCCAGCATGTCGGTCGTCCCCGTCATTGCTATTTACCCAGCAGTCGTCCTCTGCTCGACGGTCGTCCTCCGTCGCCCACACTTTACAATATACTTTATTTTCTTTTACAATCTATATCCCTTTTCTTCTTCATTCTGTGAGTGCAAATTTTGGACTGTCTTTGGTATTCAACCACAAGTTATCTTGTTTGCCTGTTAAGCCGTTGCTTACATCCTGCACAGCTAACTCATGTTTGAATAGGGGCAGCTGTAAACACCCCAAATTTGCCCTCACACATTCACACCATGGCTTGTGATCATCTCATATGCATAAACACAATCATATCATCTCACATCTCATTTTTGATTCACTGCATAGATTCTAAGTCATCTGCACCTAGGGTTTGTGATCTGAGCAATCTCAGGGCATCTTGAGCCACTCCAAAGGCAACCCATCAATTCAAAGGGGTCTACATGTGTTCAAGCATCATAGTACACCCTCTCAAAGTCAAAAATGCAAAAGAATCACAAGAACTAGGGTTTGAGTGGATGCAGAGCCAGGATTGACTGCACAGTTGACCTAAAATTAGGGTTTTGGTTTCAGAGGCCATAACCCCAAATTTTTTGGTCATTCTTGTTTCCATTGGTCTCTATATGGTATAGGGAGTATGCATATCAATTTTCATGAAGAAATTCCATGGGGAAGTCATCTGATCAAGAGTTGACTTTTCAGACAAGTCAGTGTAAAATCAGGGCATCTGAGGCCCCCAATGACCCAACCAATGGGTGATCTTCATCATTTTGAGTGTATATGATCTTTATTTGGTCATGGAAGAAGGTTGAAGTTCATAAAAATCAAGAATTTAGGGTTTTTGCAAATGTTGACTTTTTGGGCATACTTGACTTTTCAAGAATGCTTCATTTTAGGTCATTTTTCAAGCCTTGATTCTTGGTCCAAAAATGCTTCAAATGGAAAAACTTTGGTCATGAAAGTTGTAGATTACATCTTCCCCTTTTCAAAAAGTACAAGAACATGATCAAACTCTTCTTGGATCAAAAGTTATGGTGTGACAAAGTTGGCAAAAATCATTGATTTTCAAGGCATGCTTCAAATGGGAATTTTGCAAAATCATGAACCAAAGCCAATTGTGACCCCTAATTCATTTCAAACCATGACACAAACATTCTACATGTCCTAAAAGTCAGAATTGGACCAAGGTTTCTCATGTTTTGGTTCATGTAACAAGACTTTCTTTCATGTGAACCATAAAGGCAACAACTTGCAAAAACACTCATGACACTTCCACCACTTGATGCATTGGCTGCTGAACCAAGCTAGCCTCACACACACATCATGCTACACCAGAACCATGCCTTGTACTAGCTATAGATCAAGCCATACTTGCCTTACACAAAATTTGACTTTTTGCAAAAGGTGACTTACCAATCAATAAAGCACATGTCTTGTCATCTGACCAATGAGAGAGGTTTAAGTGGACAAAGAGCAAGCCATTCCATACATCTAGCAAGGCTGAAACACTCTCATCCAACACATTCACAAAAACACTTCATTTTGCATATTCCTTCGAATCTGCCTCCACAGCATAAAAACACAAAAACCATCTTCACCAATCATCTGGCCATGCTTCATTGAGTAGAAACCACCAAAGTTCAAGCCTGAAACCAGCCTGACTTGAGCTTCACCATTCCTCCCCTTCAAAACCAGAACTCTTCGAATCTCACTATCCAGTCAACAAACACATCTTTTCTCTTCACCAACAAATCAGAAACATTCAAAGGAGTCAAAACCACCCTTTACTTTGAGCTGAAGCAGCCTGTACACAAAGCTCATTTCCTGCTACACCAGAACTGATTCTCACAAATCAGCCATCCACAAGAGCTTTGAAGCCTTCCATTAGCATCAGGGGATACAAGGGGGTCCATTTGCACGCAAGGAAAGCTCTGGAAGCTCAGTCTTGAAGCTTTCCAGCTCAGGTATGATCATGGAAACTTTTCTCTCAAAGCTTGATTTTTGAGTTATAAATTGATTATTCATGTCTTGCTGGTCATGGGGTTGGTTTCAGAATCAAAAATGAGTGAATATTGAGCTTGTATGGTCCCTCTGAAATTTTGCCCGTGAATTTCATTTCCTTCGATTTGCATGATTCTTGGGGTTTAAATGTTGTTTGAAGGTGGATTCATGACCTAGGTAGTTAGAGGATCATTTAGGTGTGCTTAATTTGTAGAATAGGTACCTGAATCGTGTTCTAGGGTTTTTGTGCAGCCGGAGAAGATGACCGGAGCTTCTCTCCGGTCACCTGATTATGTTTAGCCCTAAACTCAGGTCATTATGGCCATTTGAATGTGGAGCGTAGATCCCCCTTGACTTGTTGACTTCCCGCTGGTTTGGATGGCCCAGATCTCTTCGTTTGCCCTAATCCACGTGCTTAACTTAATTAATCATTAATTAAATTAATTTGATCTGAATCAATCACAGCCACTGGATCTGGCGCCAGTCAACCATTTCAAACTCAGAGCTCATCCTGGCCCTTCCTTCTGTTGACTTTCATTTTATTTAGTTTTAATTTCATTTTATTTCATTTAACTTGCATAATTAATTTAAAATAGCAAAAATATCTTAAAAATTATGAAACTTTTTTCTTAAAAATTTTATTAATTTTTATGACCCAAAAATATTTTTATTTTATTTTTTATCATTAAAAAAGTATTTTTAAATATTTAAAAGATTATTTTTAATTGATTAATGGAAATTAATCAATTAAAAATACTTTTAGGTATTTAAAAATCACCCAAAAAATTCTTGAAATGTTCTAAGACATTTAGAAACATTGTCCAACCTTCAAACCAAATTTCCTTTTTGATCTTGATGCATTTTAAGAATTTCTCATTGAATAAAAATCATTTTTATGCATTAATTTGATCCAAAATTCAAAAATTCATTTCTGCCTATCTAAGAGGAATTGGACATTGGTTCTTCTTGCATTGTTTTGTGTTTAGCATGTAGTTTCTAGGATTAAAAGGCCATGATTTGTTCCTTCATTTTCAATTTGTTTGGCATTTCTTTTGTTTAGGAACCCTAAAAACCCTAATAACTTAGAAAAATCATAACTTGAGATTGGTTAAGAGTTGAGACCTCCCCTTTGAACCTTGGTTTAGTATAGGTTTAGGGTTTCTTTGGGTGGCATTTTCCATTTTTTATCTTAGGGTTTGCTTCTGTTTTTGGTTTTTGTTGGATGTTTGATTCATAAACCCTAATTTGGGCTTCCATATGCATCCATCTTGCATTCTCTTGCATAACATGACTTGTCATGACATTTCAAGCATTCATGTGATTCATTTAACATCATAAGACATGTAGAAAGTATGTTTGATCATTGCATTACATATTTGCCATGTTGTAGGCTTTGTTTGCTTCCTAACTTTTCATGTGTATCCATGCTTCTAAGCTTGCATTATTTGCAGCCATGATCTTGTATGAACATCTCCATGCCTTGACTCATGTTTGCAGCATCTCATAACATCATTTTCATCATCAACATGCTTCTGGTTTTGTTTAGCATCATACCATTTCATTTCATTTGGCATTGCATTGCATTTCCTTCTAACTTTTCAGGTGGTAAGTAAACTTGAGAAGTGAATTTGCCTTCACTTCTCATAACTTTTCTTTTCATCTCTCTTGCATCCATTGCTGCATTTATGTATGTGTTTGAGATTGAGCTTGCTCATTCTTGTTCCTCACACTTTCTTTCTTCAAGTGACTTAACTTCTTGAATGAAGCAAGTCACTTTGCTTCTCTTGATCATGTTCATCTGCTTCCTGGTGGTTCTCTTTGAAGACTGTTCTTGAAAACCTCACAAACCTTAGGAACAACCAAGCATGACAATGATTAGGGTTTTGATTAGTCTCCCCCCTTTGTTTTACCTTTGTGTCTCTTTTGAGTCTTCTCTTCTCACCTCATAATCAGAGACTAAACCCTAAAGGCTTTAAGGCTTTGTGATTAAGCTTATGCCTGCATCCTTCTCTTAGGATGGAGTGTATAACTTTAATCCTAAGTGTTAAACCCTTAATGTGTTTAAATCTTTTAATCAATTCACTTAATAATCATCAAGGCATCACACTTGTAACTTGGGCCTTGCATTAGGGTTCTAATTCTTCCTTAATTGGTTAAGAAGGACTAACCCTAGTGTTAATGGACAAGTCCCCCTCAAGTTGTCTTACAAACCCTAAAAATCACTTCTTCATCATATCATTAAATAAAATCCACTTAATCAAAGGCTTGTTTTGTCATGGGTTTAATCCCTAACCATAGATTAAGTTGAGGAGCTTTCCTCAGCTTAAACACCCTCATCTATTATCCTTCTATTAGGATGGTGTAATGAGTCTGTTTAATCCCTGATTATGGCTTAATCTCATTACTCAACACTAAACAAAAACCACAAAAACATCTAATTAATCACAAGTAGGTTAATGATCTTAACCATACATCAAAGGTGATTAAGTGTGAGAAGCTGACTTCACACTTAAGGTACTCTCATTACCCCTAATCAGAGGGAAGATGTGATGAGTTTACTAAATCCATTGGTTTAGGCTTGAGCTCATTAACTTATGACAAATTTTCAAAAGCAATAAAAGATTGAAAACTCAAAAACAAACAATAATCGTCTCCTTCGGGATTCTTTTCTCATCATCCTCACTCATAAGCGAGAACTTGCTTCTTCCGTCTAATGCAAGACAGTTTGCACCTGAGCCAGACAGGTCATACACTTGAGCATAGACAAGTAAGCAGTTCACAAGTCAATTCACCTTTCAGTCTCTTTGGGTCGAACTACGGTGTTCTGACTTCCTCATTGCACGAGAGGATACGTAGGCATAACTTAACAGTTATCGAACAAAAGTCTCTGTATATTCCCCCTCTTTCCAGCTTTATTCTTTGAGCCTCATTATCATGAGCATCTTATTCTTGTTCTTACACTGACACTTTCATACTTCACATCACTTATACACTTCACTTCTTTTTACACTGACACCTGTACATCCTTTTCCAGCTCTTTTACACACAGATTGCACTGACACTACCCCTTTAAAACACAAATCTTTTAGGCGTGGATCCCGTCGAGTACGGCGGACAATCTGGGTGCTAATACCTTCCCAGGTTGTAACCAACCCCCTTTCTCAGTCTCTCTGGTTCGCAACCGTCTTATCCATGTCTTTCTAGGTCTATGCAGCATTACCTTTCCTCCGGGATAAAAATGCCTAGCTGGCGACTCTTTTCATCTCTAGTGAGTTCACGGCTGTGTGTTCTCACTGTTCCCTTCGCCGACCGTTCGCGTCCGTACCTTCATCTGATCCGTTTTCATTTGTCGGGAGCGACACTGAGCATCAGTGCTCCGCCAGAGAAAACTCTCTTTACTACGAATGGCCCTTCATAGTTCGGAGTCCACTTGCCCCTGTGGTCTGTATGAGGAGGGAGGAGTCTTTTCAGCACAAGGTCTCCTACTTGGTACTCTCGGATCCTGACTTTCTAATCGAAGGCTTTCTTCATACTTTTCTGATACAGCTGCCCATGACAGATCGCAGCTAATCTCTTTTCTTCGATCAGACTCAGTTGTTCGTATCGGGACCGGACCCATTCTGCTTCACTCAGCTTAACATCCATTAACACCCGTAAGGAGGGTAATTCAACTTCAACTGGTAGGACTTCCTCCATACCATACACAAGTTGATACGGTGTTGCCCCAGTGGAGGTTCTGATTGACGTACGGTACCCATGCAAGGCAAACGGTAGCATTTCGTGCCAGTCTTTGTAGGTGACCACCATCTTCTGTACAATCTTCTTGATATTCTTGTTAGCTGCCTCTACAGCGCCGTTCATCTTTGGCCTGTAAGTAGAAGAATTGTGGTGTTGGATCTTGAAGTCCCGACATAGTTCTGCCATCATTTTGTTGTTCAAGTTGGAACCATTATTAGTAATGATTCGCTCGGGCACTCCATACCGACAGATGATATCTCTCTTCAGGAATCGGGCTACCACTTGCCTTGTAACATTTGCATAGGAAGCTGCTTCGACCCACTTGGTGAAATAGTCAATGGCAACCAGGATGAATCTGTGGCCGTTTGAAGCAGTCGGTTCAATCTTGCCAATCATATCAATGCCCCACATAGCAAAGGGCCAGGGTGAAGACATCACATTCATAGGATTGGGAGGCACATGCACTTTATCCGCATAAATCTGACATTTATGGCATTTTCTGGCATAGGCACAACAGTCTGCATCCATCGTGATCCAGTAATAGCCTGACCTTAGCAACTTTTTAGCCATGGCATGCCCTCCTGCATGGGTACCAAAAGATCCTTCGTGCACCTCGTGCATCAACAAGTCTGCTTCTGTTCTATCAACGCATCTGAGAAGTACCATATCAAAGTTTCTCTTATACAGGGAACCGTTAGTGTTCAGGAAGAAACTACCAGCAAGCCTTCTTAATTTCTTCTTGTCATTGGAAGATGCCCCAGGTGGGTATGTTTGATCCTCCAAGAAGCACTTAATGTCGTGGAACCAAGGCTTATCATATTTAACAACATCTGCTGAGAACACATATGCTGGTCTGTCAAGTCTGGACACTGAAATCCGAGGTACAAAGTTGGCAGCTTGAACTTTGATCATGGATGAAATGGTAGCCAGAGCATCTGCAAACTGATTCTCGTCTCGAGGGATATACTCAAGCTTGACCGTTGTGAAGAAAGTTAATAACCTCCTGGTATAATCCCTGTAAGGTATCAGATGATCCTGGTGTGTGTACCATTTGCCGTTGGTTTGATTAACTACCAGAGCTGAATCTCCGAATACAGTCAAAGTCTTGATCCTGAGGTCAATGGCTTCCTCAAGACCCATAATACAAGCTTCGTATTCAGCTTCGTTGTTAGTGCAGTTAAAGGAGGGTTTTGCCGAGAAAGGCAAGTGAACTCCTTTAGGTGTAATAAGTACTGCACCAACACCACGACCATTCATATTAACAGCCCCGTCAAACATCATAGTCCATTCTTCTTCTAGCTTAGGCCCTTCAGTGTGAACAGGCTCTTCGTGATCTTTTGCTTTTATGAACATGATGTCTTCATCAGGGAAGTCAAATCTCATAGGCTGGTAATCATCAATAGGTTGCTCAGCAAGATAATCAGACAATACACTGCCCTTGATGGCTTTCTGAGATGTGTACTGGATGTCATATTCTGTGAGGATCATTTGCCATCTTGCAACCCGTCCGGTAAGTGCTGGCTTCTCAAAAATGTACTTAACTGGGTCCATCTTTGAGATCAATAAGGTAGTGTGGGTCAACATATACTGTCTCAGTCGGCGAGCAGCCCACGCTAAAGCACAGCAAGTTTTCTCGAGCAGTGAATAACGTTGTTCACAGTCGGTAAACTTTTTGCTTAGGTAGTATATTGCATACTCTTTTCGACCAGACTCGTCATGCTGGCCCAGCACACACCCCATTGATCCTTCTAATACTGTCAAGTACATGATTAGAGGTCTTCCTTCAACTGGAGGCATAAGGATTGGTGGTTCTTGCAAGTACTCCTTGATTTTGTCAAAAGCCCTCTGACAGTCTTCATTCCACCGGACCGTTTGTTCTTTTCTTAACAGCTTGAACAAGGGTTCACAGGTTGCTGTAAGGTGAGATATGAACCTTGAAATGTAGTTCAATCTACCTAGGAAACCTCGAACTTCTTTCTCAGTTTTCGGCACAGGCATCTCTTGAATGGCTTTAACTTTATCAGGGTCAACTTCAATCCCTTTTTCACTTACAATAAATCCCAGCAACTTACCGGATCTCACCCCGAATGTGCACTTGTTGGGGTTTAACTTCAGTTGGTACTTCCTCAGACGCTTGAATAACTTCAACAGATTTACCAGGTGGTCTTCTTCTGTGAGGGACTTGGCAATCATGTCATCCACATAACATTCAATTTCTTTATGGATGATGTCGTGGAATAATATTACCATAGCCCGTTGATATGTTGCACCAGCATTCTTCAGTCCTAATGGCATCACCTTATAACAGAACGTGCCCCAGGGAGTGATGAAAGTTGTCTTATCCATGTCTTCAGGTGACATTTTGATCTGATTGTATCCTGAAAATCCGTCCATGAAGGAGAACACCGAGAACTGAGCTGTATTATCCACCAATACATCAATGTGAGGTAAAGGGAAGTCATCTTTCGGGCTGGCTCTGTTCAGATCCCGGTAATCCACACACATCCTCACCTTGCCATCCTTCTTAGGCACAGGTACAATATTAGCAACCCACGGCGGATAGCTAGTCACAGCAAGGAACCCGGCGTCCCACTGCTTTTGTACCTCTTCTTTGATCTTCATTGCCATATCTGGGCGAGTACGACGCAGTTTCTGTTTAACCGGGGGGCAATCTTCCTTTAAAGGCAGCTTGTGCATAACAATATCGGTATCCAACCCTGGAATATCTTGGTAAGACCAAGCAAACACATCCACATACTCCCGAAGCATCTCAATCAGTTGTTCTTTCACTGAGTCTTGTAAACAGGCCCCGATCTTAACCTCTTTCGCATCTTCTTCCGTACCAAGATTAACCGTTTCGACCTCCTCCTGATGAGGAGTGATAACCTTCTCCTATTGCCTTAACAACCTGGCTAGCTCTTCAGGAAGCCCATATTCTTCTTTAACCCCTTCATCAGCTTGATTGATTGGATTGTCAAAGTCATACGAAGCCATAGCTGTGCTGTTGTCGGTGCAGTCCGAAAGGCACTCTCTGCAAGGGTTTAGATTGTTCATTTTAGTGATCAATTTTAATTTTATTTAGAAAAAGTGAAGTAAAGTCTGGTCATTTTGAAAACATTGCCATTTTATTTTTTGTACAAAAAGAAAAAGTGAAAAACAGTGAGCGGAAAAGAAAAAAGACTCATTTGCAAAAGACGTCCGATATTCATTGATTGATCTGTTTGCACAAAATTACAAGATGGCCCGATTACAAAATGAGTCTTGACATCTTGGGCAAGATGCAATACTTGATGCATGCTTAAAATATACAGGAAATAATAATTACTCTGTAGGAGTAACCCTTATAATTTCCTGGGAAGACCAGTTTGAGATATGGCTCCCCGGGGTCCTTGGACGTATCCAGTTCTCCAGGTTGCGCTCCTCTTCCGACTCATCTTCCAAGTTGTTCACTGCATCCGGGGTGAGCATCCCCCCGCTGACAAAATTGGGCTTCTTGGCAGCCTCTGATTGATCTTGTTGAGTTGGTTTGTAACCCAACCCAAATCTGTCCTCCTTCTTCTCCACGGGCAGCAGCTTGCCCCAGCCTTGGGCAGTCCCCTCTTCAACAACCTTCCTGGCTTGCTAATAAGATGTTATGGAGGTTCCCAGTACAGCAAATGCTTCATTAATGTTCAGGGCCTCAAATCCCTGGCTCATGGTTTCATGGATTTCTCCATCCATCTCAATGTATTTGTATGTAGCCAGATGGCTAACAAAGATGTCCTCTTCACCACAGATGGTGATGATCTGGCCTTCCCACTCGAATTTCAGCTTTTGGTGAAGGGTAGACGTAACTGCGCCTGCGGCATGGATCCAGGGTCTACCCAACAAACAGCTGTAGGCCGGCTGAATATCCATCACATAGAAGGTAATTTTGAAGGTCTGCGGGCCAATCATCACAGGCAGATTAATCTCCCCTAGCACTGATCTTTTAGAGCCATCGAAGGCTCTCACCACCAAATTACTCGGACGTAATGCCAAGCCATCATACTCCAGTTTCACTAAGGCTTTCTTTGGTAGAACATTGAGTGATGACCCAGTGTCCACCAGTACATGGGATAGAACAACACCCTTGCATTCTAGAGTGATGTGTAAAGCCTTGTTGTGGTTACGTCCCTCAGTTGTCAGATCAGCATTGGTGAAACCCAATCCATGGCTGGTGTTGACATTTGCTACCACGGTTTCTAGCTGATTAACTGTGATCTCCTCTGGCACGTATGCTGCGTGCAGGACTTTTAATAATGCATTTCGGTGAGCTTCAGAACACATCAGCAGGGATAATATGGAGATCTTTGAGGGAGTTTGGTGAAGCTGATCCACCACCTTGTAATCACTTCTTTTTATAATTCTCATAAACTCGTCTACATCCTGTTCAAAAGACGTCTTCTGAGTTTCTTTGATAGCTGGCTCTTCAACCACCACACTCTTTCCTTTTGCTTTGGCAGCAGCTTCTGCTTCAGCATTAGGTCTTTGTAATTCTGAGGCAAAAAGGCGTCCGCTTCGAGTGAAGCCTCCGCCTCCCCCAACATTATCAATTTGTGGAGAAGAAGTTGAAGAGTCCAAAGTGATTTTCTCCCCGTTGCAATAAAGGTCGGAGCCATAATGCCAAGGTATGGCATTACTGCTTTGATATGGAACGGGTCCAGGCACCGTGATGGTAATTGGACTGACTGCAGCAGAGGAGGGTACAGAAATGGTGTGCAGATCGTAGTAAATGGTGACTGGTGACCTGGCAGGAGGTGCCACTGTTTGTTGTTGAAAGTTGTTGTTTGGAGGAACATATGATGGATCATAGTAAATGGTGACTGCTGAGATATCTGTTGGCGTTGTAGAAGATTCTGCTGAATAAATGGGTGTTGATGTTGTAGAAGAGATGGTTGTTGACGTATGATTTGTTGAAGTGATGGATGGAGCCATTGTTGATGATATTGATGAATTGGTTGGAATGATTGTTGTTACAGTTGTAGAAGAGTCAGGAACTGTTGTCAAAGGGATTGCTGGATTTGTAGGTGCCGATGTTGTGATCTGAAGTATACCACTTTTGATAAGACCATCTATGCCGCTTCTCAAGTTATCACACCCATTGACCGAAATGTTGCAATAACCACAGCCGAGCTCACACCCGGGGAACATCTGGCATTCTAGGAGCTGAGCTTTAATTTCTACCAGAGGTGTCCGAATCTGCCCAACACTGGTGATTAAGAAAGATGGCTTGTCTTCCTCAATGGCATTAATTCTTGGTCCTCCATGATTGGGCATGGGATTCTTATTGACATTTGGCGGGGGTGCAAAGTTGAGGGCTTTAGAATCCACCAGATCTTGTACCTTCATTTGTAAAGCCCTGCATTTCTCTGTACTGTGGCCAGGTGCATTGGAGTGAAAAGCACACCGGGCATTGACATCATAATTTCTTGGAAGACTGGCATGATCTGGAGGTGCCAATGTCCTTAGCTCAACCAGGTTGAGTTTTAGGAGTTGTGGCAATAAAGCGGCATAAGGCATAGGGATAGGGTCAATCACCCTATTTGCCTGTGATGGTCTTTGCTGAAAGGGTCTTTGCTGTTGATTGCTATTGTTGTTGTTGTTGTTGTAATTTCTTTGTGGCGGATACTGAACTTGTTGCTGATAATGTGGTGGTTGTTGTGGTTGATATGCTGGTTGTTGAGGAATTGGAGCTGGAATTGTGACAGCTGCCACTGACCTATGAACATACTGAGGTCTGCCCCTGTTGGCATGAATAACATTAGTCTCACCGGTTCTTCTAGGTCCCACAAAAGGCTTCCTAGGATTACTCGACGAACTTGCACCATTATCAGTAATCTTACCCATCTTCAGAAGGCTTTCAATTCTTTCCCCAGCTATGACTACGTCAGCGAAGCTGGTGGAAGAAAAGGCAGCTAGCCTATCAATATATCTTCCTTGCAGAGTGTTCATAAACATGTCGGCCATTTCTCTTTCCGACATGGGTGGCTGGACAGCAGCAGCAAGCTGTCTCCACCTCTGGGCATATTCCCTGAAGCTTTCCCTGGAGGACTGAGACATTCCCATCAGAAGGGTTCTGTTAGGAGCCATGTCTAGGTTGTATTGGTACTGTTTGATGAAAGCTTCAGCTAAGTCCTTCCAGCACCTGATAGTAGCTCTGGTCAAGTGAGAGTACCATTCCCTTGAAGCCCCAGTCAAACTGTCTTCAAAGTAAAACATCCACAGTTTTTCATCCATGGTGTATGCCCTAAGTCTTCCCATAAAAGACTGCAGGTGAGTTCGTGGACAGGAAGTTCCGTTGTACTTTTCGAAGCACGGGGGCTTAAACTTGTGAGAAATCCTTACCCCATCCACTAACCCCATGTCCATGACATCAAAACCCAGGGAATTTTGAGACTCCAGAGATCTCAACTTCTCAGCAATTTCATCAAGCCTCCTATCATAGGCTTCATCCCCAGCTCCCATCACAGTAAACTGCTCTTCTTGGGGGTCTTCTTGTAAGACTCTTCCTCCCGTTGTATTTCATTGCACAATACCCGGGATGTTGACTTCCGGATGCAGATGAGGCCCGTATACTGGTGGGTTAACATGAGGCTAAACCCTTTCATTGTTACTTGTCCCTCCAGTTCCCAGGGGAGGTTCCTATGGAGTTTGTCTCTCTACCAATGCCCTCAATCTTTCTTGGCTTTGAGCCAAGCCATTCATTACTTCCATGAACTGGGTCATTTGGTTTCTCATCTCCAGCCTTTCGTTAGCCATCTGGGTTCTGACCTCTGTCAGATCTTGCTGTACTTGGTCCATCTGGATACCAGGAAGATTGTTGCGAGTAGGATATTTGTGTGGACGGTTGAGAGGGAACACCCGACACGAGCAATAATTCCTGAACCACAACAGAGTTAGTAACAATCAAAACAAAACATACAAAACAAAACAAAGGTTAGTATGCAATGCAATATGCTTATTTGTTTCCAAGGTATCCGGCTTGGCACATGGTTTTGACCTTTCCAGACCCTGAGGAAGATGCTTTGATGTTGCTTGAGAGAAAGAGAACTTAGTGAAACAAACTAACAAATATATTACAAAGGGTGAATAATACATAGTCTGCTTTTACAACACGTGCCCTTGAAGGGTCAAAATACAATAAAAAGAAAAGTACATCAAATGGAAATAGCAACAAGCAAAGTGATCAAACATCTAAGCCAAACTCATCCTCCTTAACCTCCTTTAGAAGTGCTTCAGTTACAGGACCAGCAGGATGCTCTGTAATGCTTCTGATAAGAAGGTTTCTGGTGGTAATAGCAGTGGTTAGCTTCTTGTGCCTGTCCTGGTCCTTTGACCTCTTCACACCAGCCCTAAGCTTCAATTCTGAAATCTCCTTCTGGGCTGCCAGCAGAGCCTCCTGTTGCTTCTTCTCATTAGCCTCTAACTGCTCAATCCTGGCCTGAGTTCTCTTATCCTCTTGAGTGCGAGCTTCAGTGATTCTGACCCACCTAGCTTGACTTTCTTTCAGATAGAGATCAGTCCTAGCCTTCTAAAACTGTGCCTCTTTGCAGGCATTCTTCAAAATCTGCTCTCCAGCTCTCGATTTCTTGATGTAGTCTTCTGCTTTCTCAATCCTGGCTAGATGCTCCACCTTAAGCTTCTCCAACCTCTCAATGTCTAGACGACCATCACTCCTCTCCCAGAGGGTCTTCTTCAGAGCTTTAGACAGATTCTCATTCCTCTCTTTCAGTTTCTCAAATTCCTCCAGGCTGACAGTAGCTAGAGGTGGTGCAATGGATGGTCCAGGTGCATCCTCAATGATGAAGGGCATCCCAGAAATTTGAGCCCTAGCATGAGACCATTCATAATACTGGGCTGAGGCCACATTATTTCATCTCCCAAGAATGGCCATCCCTTTGGTCTGGATGTTGTCCCAAGCCCAAGATGCTTGTCTAACAACAGCTAGATTAGGCTTTATCTCACAATACAGGGTTTCAACCAAGTCTTGCACTCTAGGAGGGTGAACCAAAGCATAGCCCAATTGTCTCTTAAACAGCAAAGGATTGTAGTTGATGCAACCCTTTACTCCTATTAGAGGTACATTGGGGAACTGTCCACAGCTAGTAATTATGTCCCTGCCTTTGGTGCTCTGGGTGCACCACCTGATGTCATCTGAGGTCAAGGCAATAAGCCTCCTGACCCAATTCTTATGTTGGTTGGGGTTCATGAAGGCATCAGTCTTAGGTAAGTGTTTGAGCAACCAGGTACGGAATAGAGGAGCACAGCATCTCACCAATCTCCCTCTCTGCTTCTCATTCCTCTGATGAACAGAATAATAAAAATCTCTCAGCAAGGTGGATACTGGGTTCCTTAAAAGGAAGAGATAGATAGCATTCTTGCTGATAAACTTGGGCTCATCTGCAAAAAGTATAACCCCATATACACTGAGGGCTAACAATGCACAAACTGCCTTCCATTCTCCCAAGAGAGGCCTTCAGGATGGCCTGAGAAGTCAAGAAATCCAAGTGTAGGCCAGGGATGCTAGCCTTTGTTGTCATGTTCTGCTCAATCAGAATAGGTTCCAAATACAGTGCTTTTGCCACTCCTTCATTGCTGGGAAAAGCCATCTCAGGGTTGAAGGGGACACCACCCCTGACAGGTACTCCAATCAGTGATGAAAACTCCTCCAACAGGGGTCCCAACTGAAAATTCTGGAAAGTGAAGCATCTCAAAGGAGGATCATAGAACTGTAGGCAAGTGTGGATCAAGCTCCTCTGAGAAGGGTCTAAGTCCATAACCATATCAAGGATGCCTCCATAATGCTCTCTGAATAAAGGGATATGGTCTGGAGTGATAAGTGTCTGGATCTGTCTGATGTCAGCCAGCACAGGCTCAAAGAAGTGGTATGAAATGTTGCTCTTCTTGGGTGCCATGTCTGCTGATGAGGAGCTGAGAACAGATGCTGATGATGAAGACTGGTACTGAAGATGAACTATTGATAGGATGATGCTGATGATGATGAAGATGACTGAAGCAGACAACTGATGAGCAGGGGTCTATGCAGATGAAGGGGTCAAAACCAAGCCAAATGCAATGTGGATACCCTGAAAAACAAATAAACAAATGTTAAATGATGCAATGATGATGTATGCAAATGATATGCAAGGGTTTGTGATCAAGCTGGATCTGATAACTGCCTTGATATGGGTCCATGTATGTTTAAGAAGTCCAGATGGAGGTTCAAAAGTCCAGTAACCAAGGTGGGGGACTCAAATAAAGATTCACATGTCTAGGGTTAAATCACAAGAACTGTCCAAAGTGAAGCATTCTTAAACAAAACAAGTATCAAGGTATGATGTGGCCAAGGGTTCCTGCAAACCTGTAAACAGCCCAACCCGCTCACAGGTGGTGTTCTAGAACAAGGATCCTCAGACTTGGATCAGTTATGAGAAGTGTAAACACTTCTAACCCGGAGGTACAGCGTTTACAATAACCATAAAAGATCCTCCTCTAATTCACCTCAGTTTCTGAAGGTCATAATAAAGGTCATCCAGACTTAGCAGGCTTCCCAAATAGCCCTAGCACTACAGGAAATCTGTAGCACAGAGTTCTCAAGAAGAAACCCACATCTGAACCGTGTTTCATATTCCCGCACCAAACCGAAATGGAATGGGAAAGAACATGAACCACTCTAGCCTAGGTGTCACTCAGGTCTCAGGTATAGAACCTCGAACTCTCAGTAGAACCCCACCCACCAAAACAAAAACCAGATCCAGCTAGATGACAGTATGACAGTATGATATATAAAGCTGTAAAGAAAGCAATAAATAACTGTACATAAAGCAATAAATAAAGCAACTATATAAACACAATTAGCACATAACACCCCAGTAAACACAAATCAAACAAGCGCTAGGAGGAACCCACAAAAAGAACCAGAAGCCCTGGTTACAGTATAATTCCCCAGCAGAGTCGCCAAGTTGTCGCTCCCACCGAAATGACACACGGCCAAGAGGGGTACAGACGCGAACGGTCGGCGAAAAGAGGAATGAGAACACACAGGGGTGAACTCAGAAAGACAAGAGTCGCCAGCTAGGCATTTTTATCCCGAAGGAAAGGTAATGCTGCATAGACCTAGAAAGATATGGATAAGACGGTTGCGAACCAGAGAGACTGAGAAAGGGGGTTGGTTACAACCTGGGAAGGTATTAGCACCCAGATTGTCCGTCGTACTCGACGGGATCCACGCTTAAAAGATTTGTGTTTTAAAGGGGTAGTGTCAGTGCAATTTGTGTATAAAAGAGCTGGAAAAGGATGTACAGGTGTCAGTGTAAGAGAAGTGAAGTGTATAAGTGAAGTGTCAGTGTAAGAACAAGAATGAAATGCTCAAGACTATGAGGCTCAAAAAATGATGCTGGAAGGAGGGGGAATATACAGAGACTTTTGTTCGATAACTGTTAAGTTATGCCTACGTATCCTCTCGTGCAATGAGGAAGTCAGAACACGAAGTCAGAACACCGTAGTTCGACCCAGAGAGACTGAAAGATAAATTGACTTGTAAACTGCTTACTTGCCTATGCTCAAGTGTATGACCTGTCTGGCTCAGGTGCAAACTGTCTTGCATTAGACGGAGGAAGCGAGTTCTCGTTTGCGAGTTCTCGTTTCAGTCTTTTATTGCTTTTGAAAGTTTGTCATAAGTTAATGAGGTTAAGCCTAAACCAATGGGTTGGCAAACTCATCACATCTTCCCTCTGATTAGGGGTAATGAGAATACCTTAAGTGTGAAGTCAGCATCTCACACTTAATCACCTTTGATGCAGGATTAAGATCATTAACCTACTTGTGATTATTTAGATGTTTTTGTTGTTTTGTTTAGTGTTGAGTAATGAGACTAAGCCATAATCAGGGATTAAACAGACTCATTACACCATCCTAATAGAAGGATAATAGATGAGAATGTTTAAGTTGAGGAAGATTCCTCAACTTAATCCATGATTAGGGATTAACCTCATGACAAAACAAAGCCTTTATTAGATGGATTTTAGTTAATGATAAGATGAAGAAGTGAGTTTTAGGGTTTGTAAGACAGCTTGAGGGGGACTTGTCCATTAACACTAGGGTTAGTCCTTCTTAACCAATTAAGGAAGAATTAGAACCCTAATGCAAGGCCCAAGTTACAAGCTTGATGTCTTGATGATTATTAAGTGAGTTTATTAAAGGATTTAAACACATTAAGGGTTTAACACTTAGGATTAAAGTTATACACTCCATCCTAATAGAAGGATGCAGGCATAAGCTTAATCACAAAGCCTTAAAGCCTTTAGGGTTTAGTCCCTGATTGTGAGATGAGAAGAGAAGACTCAAAGAGACACAAAGGTAAAAGCTAAGTGGGGGACTAATCAAACCCTAATTTTTATCATGCTTGGTCATTCCTAGGGTTTGTGAGGCTTAAGAAAGAAAGAGATCTTCAAAGGCCACCAAGGAGAAACAAGATAGAAAAGAGATGAGGTTAGAAGAGAAAAGATGGAAGAGAGGCACAAGTGAGCAAGCTCACTCAAAGACAAGTAAAAATGCAGCAAAGATGCATAAGAGAGATGAAAAGAGATTGTGAGAAGTGAAGGCAAATTCACTTCTCTAAACAACTTACCACCTGAAAAGTTAGTGAAAGAAATGAGATGCAATGCAAATGAGATGAAATGGCATGATGCAAGACAAAGTCAGAAGCATGAGTATGATGTTAATGGTGCTAAGAGATGATGCAAACATATGACAAGAGATGAGAATGATCATACAAGCATGAGAATGCAAATGAAGCATGTATTGAACCATGGATGTTCATGAAAAGTTTATGAAATGATATGAATGCAAAACATGGCAAATGAAAGATGCAATGATCAAACATGATTCTAATACGTCCTAAGATGTATTATGAATCAAATGGATGCACAAGATGTCATGGCAAGTCATGGTATGCAAGCAAATGAAAGATGGATGCAAAGGAAAGCATGAATTAGGGTTTATGATCAATACACAAAACAAAAACCAAAACCAGAAGAAAACATCATGATAAAAATTTGAAAATACAATCAAAGATACCCTAGACCTATACAAACTCACTGCCCAAAGGAGGGGATCCAACTCTTAACCTAGTGAGAGTTATGAATTTCCTAAGATTGCTAGGGTTTTAAGGTACCTTGTCAAGAAAAAAGCAAAACAAAATGAAAATGCAAGATCAATTCATGCCAATTTAATCCTATAAACTACATGCTATACAAGATACAATGCAAGAAGAATCATTGTCCAACTCTCAATGGTTAGGCAGAAATGAATTTTTGAAGTTTGAATCAAAATATTGCCTCAAAATGAATTTAATTCCATTGAAAATGATCAAAAGGCATCAAGAACAAAAAAGAAATTTGGTTTGAGAGTTGGACAATGTTTCTGTTTTTAAAGGTTACATGAATTTTTTTGTGATTTTTAAATACCTAAAAGTATTTTTAATTAATTAATTTTCATTAACTAATTAAAAATAATCTTTTAAATGATTTAAAAATAATTTTTAATGCAAAAAATAAAAAAAAATATTTTTGGTTTCTGAAAATTAATAAAAGGTTTGATAAAAATTTTCAGAATTTTTAAACATTTTTTGCTATTTTTAAATAAATGAACAAAACAAATGAAATAAAATGAAAATAAAAATGAATAAATGAAGAAGTCAACGCATCCAAGGGGCAGTATTGATTCTGGGGATATTTTGTTTGACTACGCGCGCAATCTGACGGCCACAATTCAAACTGAGCTAATTTCCATTTTAAATTAATTAAACTGAATTAAATTAAGTTAATGAGGATTAGGGTTTCTAAAGATGCATCCTGTCCATTCAAATACGCGCGGGTCAACCCTGGTCAAGCCATCCAACGCTCCACATTCAAAAATCATTTTTCATTCATTAATCATGCAAATCGAAGCAAAACAAATTTAGGGCAGAAAGTTTCAGACAACTCATACATACTCAATACTCCACCATTTTCATTTTTAAACACATCATGATGATCAGGATAACATGTAGAATCAATTTATAACAAGTAAATGAAGTTCTGGAAAATTTGTTCTTGATGGATACCTGAACTGAAGTTCTTCGAACTGGAGCTTTCTGAGCCTTTCTCTTATGCAAACTGACTCCTCTGGTCCCCCTGAGCTCAATGGAATGCTTCAAAGCTTTTGTTGATGGCTGATTTGGGAGATTGCAGAAGTTCTATTCAGTGAGGGGTGATGATCGTGTTTTGATTTCAGTGACTTTCAGGCTGTTTCAATGGTTGGTTTGTGATCAGTGAGTCATGTTGAGATCAATGGTGAAGTTTGTTTGTGTGTTTGAAGCTTGTGTGATGAGTTTTGAATGGTTTTGCATATGAGGTGAAGAATGAGAATGCTGTGTTCTTGGAGGTTTCAGGCTTGTGTGTCTTGTGCTTTTGCTTGCAAATGATCCACATAAAGGAGTGTGATAGGTCAGGGAGTGGGTGCTGGCCTATGTTGATTGGTATGGGCAAGTTTCCAAAATGTCAACTTGACTTGTACTTGAGGTATGGGCAATGGTACAACTTGCTTTTTGGCTTGTCTTGGCTCAGCTGAGTTTAGGGAGAACCATGGAATTGTTTATGAGATAAATCAGCAAGTGGATCAAGACTTATGAGATGTTTTGCAATTTTCACAAAGTTTGGCCCCTTTGGAAATTCATGAGATTCAAGGCATCAAAATGCAATATTCTTTGGCCCATTATGATCTTTAGAGGTCATGTGATCATGTTGTGAAGAGTTTGTACACTTTGTAAGCCTTTAGAACACTTGATCATAACATTTTGCAAGATGCCTCTTTGGTAGAAAACTTCAAATTATGTGATTTTGGCCAACTTTGACAAGCCATAACTTTTGATCCAAAATGAATTAGAAAGAGTTCTTGTACTTTTTGAAAAGGGAATGATCCATTCTACAACTTTCATGACCAAAGTTTTCCCATTTGAAGCATTTTTGAATCAAAAAGCAAGGGTTGAAAAAGTTTCCCAAAATTGCAATTTTCCATTATAAGTCACTTTCCCAAAAAGTCAACTTTGCAAATGGCTTGAAATTCTTCAATTTTGTGAACTTATAACATCTTCTATGATAAAATAAAGATCATACATAATCAAAATGATGAAGAACACCCATTGGTTGGGTCATTGGGGGCCTCAGATGCCCTGATTTTACACTGACTTGCCCAGAAAGTCAACTCTTGATCAGATGACTTCCCCATGGAATTTCTTCATGAAAATTGATATGCATGATCCCTATATCATATAGATACCAATAGAAACAAAAATGACCAAAAAATTTGGAGTTATGGCCTTTGAAACCAAAACCCTAATTTTAGGTCATCTGTGCAGTTAAACCTGGCTCTGCTTCCATGCCATTCTCAGTTCATGTGATTCTTTGACATTATTGACTTTGTGAAGATAAAATATGATGCTTGGACATACATGGACCCCTTTGAAGTGATTGATGACCTTTGGAGTGGCTCAAATGGCTCTTAGATTGCTCAGATCACAAACCCTAGATGCAGATGACTTTGAACCAATGAAGTGAAGCAAATATGTGATATGAGATGTTATGATTGAACTCATGCATATGAAAAGATCACAAGCCATGGTGTGAATGGGTGAGGGAAAATTTGGGGTGTTTACACATGCCATCCTATGCGAGTTCCTAATGGACCCTCGGATGCGAGTGGGTTTAACAACAAATGTGGTATGTCACTGTCATCACTAGAGAGGGGTGTTTCCATTAAGGTCCTCGAAGATCAGTCACCAGATGAACATAAACATCAAGGTCATACCCTGAAGTGGGGAAGAACCCCCACACAGGATAGTTCCAAGACGGTCGCAGTCTGGGTGTGAAACACATCGCCACTCATCATGTAACCATGCGAGTACAACGTGTCCACGCTAATCCTATAGTGCACTCAAGCCGGGTATTTGACTTATCTCGAAGTAACTCCCATCCTACAGAAAAAATGAAAACCAGCACAGCCAGACAATCCAGTATAATATGATGCATGGAAAATAAATACCGAAAGCAGTAAAGAAATGCGGTAAAGTAAAGTTGTAAAGTAAAACTGTAAATAAAAACAATAAAGCTAAACTAAAACACAGAACAACAAACATATAAACACCCAAAGAAACAAAACCAAATAGGCGCTAGGATTGACTCTACGAGGGAAACCAGAGATTCTGGGTTCGGTCCCCAACAGAGTCGTCAGCTGTCGCTCCCGAGATTTTCATCCTAATACAAACGCGAAAGTGGTGCGGAAAAGATAGAGTCGCCAGCCAGACATTTTTATCCCGAAAGAATGGGAAAGGTAATGTTGCACAAACCCGAGGAAGAAGGAAAAGACAAGTTCCTGCGAACCAAAGATCTGGGTTCGGGAGTCGGTTACGACCTGGGAAGGTATTAGCACCCCAGATAGTCCGCCGTACCCAACGGGATCCACACTTGCTTGTTTGTTTCAAAGGGTGAGAAATAAGATGCTGCTGAACAAATAAACTGCTCACTGGAATAGAACTGAAATGAGAAAGGGAACTGGAAAAGAAAAGGAAGGGAAAAATGTAGGGAAAATAAAGAATGTGCTCGAACGGGCCCTACCCCGTTGCCTACGTACCTCATCGGGAAAATGAGGATCAGAGTCGACGTAGTTCGCCTAACTAAGGCGGGAACTATTTGTTTGTGTTTTTATGGCGTGAACTGCGTATGTCTATGCTCAGGTGTTACAGGCTCGTCTGGTACGAGTGCGTTTACCGTCTTGCATGCAAGACAAGTCATCGCAAGTTCGCGTTGTGAGTGAATGAAGTGAGAAAATAATTTCCCGCAGGAAAGTCGCTTATTGTTTGTTGTTTGCTTTTTATGAGAAGTGTTTTGAATTTGTTTGTGAACATTCTCATACTAAGACCTATCCATTGTGGTAAATACTTACACCTCACCCCGAAACAGGACGCATATAAGCACTCCACAACAAAGTCTCATGGCGTATAAGAACGTTCAATTTTTATTAAGTATTTTATTATTATTTTCATGAGGTGAGAAAGAAAGACTCAAGTGGAAAAAGGGGAAAAACTAAGGGGGACTAAGACTCAACCCTAATTTAGTTATTATATTCAAAAGGGAGATCCTAATGGTTTGTGAAGTTTTCTAATCCTAAGGAGAAAAAGGAAAAGAGAGAAGAAAAAGGATGCAACTTACTTCCTAAGGAAGATAAGTTGGTCCTAACAAAAGGGGAAATCCTATCAATCACAAATATGGAAGGAAATAGTGAATTAAATGCATAAAGAAAATGCATACAAAATTAAAAAGGATAAGGTGTAAGGAAACATACCTTTCCCTCCCTACAAAACAAAGATTAGTGTGCATTTTATTAAAAAAAATAAAGCAAACTCACACCAATTAAATCCTAATAACTCTAGGACTCAATCTAAACTCTATCTTAATTCTAGAGAACTAAAAAAATTGCTAAAACAAAAATTCAACACCTACTCTATCCTCTAATACACAAACAGCTATAGAAACACAAGCAAAGCACAAACAACTTTTTACAGCCAGCATGCAGCATGTAAAGATAGGTGTAAAAAGTCACATACAACATGAACAACATAACAAACAACATGTATTTTACAGCACCTATATTAACGAACAACTATGAAAACACGGGGCAGATTTTATCATTTTCATTTATGTGCACAAAATGAATGATAAACAACACATTAATGTCAATTAACATGAATCTACATACATCACAAAATGAATTCAAACATGTGAAATTATTTACATCATTTATTTGGTTAAAAGGAACAATGATTAACAAGAACAACCACACTTTTCCAAATTGCACAAAACAAGCATTTATCATGACTTTGAACAAATATAACTACAAGCATAAATTATTTCACATGTATGGCATAAAAATCCATAATTGACTCATGTTAAGATATGATCAATTAAGCACAAGAAACTTGCATAAACATGTGAAGTATTTAATCACTTTTGGCAAAAAATCAATCATGACATTTAATCACTTTATCAATCAAACAAGTAAAAATCATGATCATGAAGCACACATCAACTTTAAGTAAGTACTTAACATGTGAAACAAATGATTAGAGTAGTAATACACATCAAGAATCAATTATATCACATTTACACATTTAACACAAAACATGGCAAAGTGAACGGAATCATGTCGAAACGACTCAAAACAAATGAACCGGCTACTAGAAATAGACCCAAAAGTTCCCTAAAATCAATACCTAAACATACATGAACCTTAGAAGCACTAGGAAGCGAGAATAAGCAAGCACATAAACTACAAAACCAAAAACTAATAGCGTTAACCGGTTAACCAAATTGGTTAACCCATTAACAGGCAGAAAAATACAGCATTTTGGCAAAAAACGCACGCGTTAACCGGTTAACCAAATGCGTTAATCGGTTAACGCTGAACAGAAAGTGAAAATTTGTTTTGAAATAAGTGCTTTTGGCCACAATCTTACTTCTAAACAACCCTAACCCCCACCTAATCATGCTAACTCGAATTTCTACTCAATTAGGGCTTATTAACACATAATAGAACTTATAACAAGCTACAACCTAACTTCTAATCCATTAAAAACCACAAATCGCAAGCAAAATGTAACGAAAACATAATCAACCATAAGTAATACGAAAAACACTTAAAGAATGCGAAAATGGCAAGATGAAGAGAATAACTTAAAGCTAGCATGGTTTTAGATTACCAACCTACGAAACGGAGAAGTGCTTCGGTAAATGTTGCAAGAATCAAAGCTTGATCGAAGAGAAAACCAAGAAAACCGCGAATTCGTAAAATAAATGCTTCTTAATGCTTGAGCCTTCTTGCACTTCCGATAAGTCAAAATCTTCACAAAAATCAGTAGCTTATTCTTCTACAATCCACAATTCAATGGAGGTTGGAGGTTAAGCTTTAAGACCTTCAAGTTTCAATGTGAAACTTGAAGAGCTTCTTCAAAAAAGCTTTGGTGAAAAGGGAAATGGAGGAAAAAGTGAGAGAGAAAAATTGATTCTAGAAATTTTGAGAGAGTGAAAAATTAGGAACCTTTTGCATTGAAGTGATTAATAATTATATAGGGGCTAGGCTTGGAGCTAGGTTTGGGAATGGAGTTAGGTTTAGGAATGGAGTTAGGTTTGTAGTTAGTTAGAGTTAGGGTTGGAGAAGGAATATATTCCTTAGAATATTCCTTGGAATACTATAAAAGGTGGTAGAACATAGTAGAAGCATCCAAAGGAAATGGAGTGGAATTAAAGTGGAAAAAACAAGAGGGAAAGAATGAAAGGAAATGTGGAAGGAAAGTGGAAGGAAAAGTGGAGGGAAAGGTGAAATCAACCACTTTTCAAATGATTTTTTCCCTTGATTTTTTTTAATGATTCCTCCATCATTTCTTGACCAAATTTGAACCATAGGATCATTGTAACCCTAATTTCATGATTTTTGATCTTAAAAGTCAGGAGTCGACCTTTTTTACCTAGCTCGGTTGTCTTTTCCCCGATTCCTCGATTTTCAGTCATCTGGCCAGTTGAACCTCTTCCAAAATGATTTTGTGGACGAAATTTGAACCCTAGGCACTTGACATCATATATAAGACAAAGGAATCCACTTTGAATCAAAACTTCTTGGAGAAGCCCGGTAGAAGTGAAACCCTAATTTGACCTTTTTCACCAGGAGATGTTGCACTGCTTGCTTCCTTGGAGTCATTCACCTCTTTCCAAGACTTGAGACTTCAAATGGAGACTTGTGGGATGTTGTGAATCCTTTGCACATGATTGAGGAGCTTTGTGGCCTCTTGATTGCCTTTGTATAGCCTTCAGTTTCCCCAATCATTGATCACATACCCATGCATTAGCCATGATGAATATGATGCAATGTTTTTGATTATTTTATGAACTTATGTATGCTAAATGCTATGCTAAATGTTGGGGAAATGAGAGGGCAAATTTTGAGGTATTACACTTAGTGCTCATGCAGCTCGCCAACAGAAGGCCCTGCGCGGCCTGTTATGGGGTGTCCGACCAGCATAGCCCGGGCATGATTCCGTGTCTTTGGAAGAGGGGTATGTGGGATGTTTTCACGGGGAGTTCTTTTCGATTTATTTCTAGTGCGTTTCGCATTCCTTACGGTCTGGTTAATGTATTCGATAAGGCTTTGAAATTAATTTGGATTACGGATGTCCCTTTGAAAGTTAAGATTTTTGCTTAGAGACCTTTCACTAATACAATGCTGACAAATGTTTCTCTTTTGGTAAGGGGGTGTTCCTTCTCTAATGAGTAACTCAGTTGTGTTTTTTGTGGTGTTTCTTCTGAATCGCTTGATCATTTATTTTTGTCTTGCGGAATAGCTAGAATGATTTGGAAGAAGGTAGCAGAGTGGATTGATATTGTTGAAATTGGTTCTAACAACTTGAAAGAGAGATTTTTGATTTCAAATTCTTTTGGTATTCAGAAGAGGCTTCAAAGAGGAAAAGAAGGTTGTGTTTGGTTAGCGACCTGTTGGTACATTTGATTGTTAAAAAATGGTATCATCTTTAGGAATGACTCTTAGAATGTGTTAGATGCAGTTTGGAGCATCAAAGCTTTGGTTTGAAGATGATATTTCATCAGGAAAATTTCATATATCAATTGTAACTTTTATGAGTTTAGCAAATTCTCTTGTTTTATTTATTTTAGAATTCAATTGATGTATAATTTTACTTGCTGAACTTAGTTTCGTTTTTTGTATGATATGGTACCAAAATAAATTTTAAAAAATGTAAATAAATAATGTGAACCGTATATGCAAAATATATGTAAACCCACTTGTAAAGCTCCAAATATCGGTTTAAGATTAACATGCATATTTCTACCTACCACCATCTCCATAAGAGACAGAGGGACATTGTCATACAGAATCGACCACCATTCTTTTTAATAAACATATCTTCTGCTGATCGAACACTGCTAGAGCCGAGATATCACATATTTTCAGAATGGATCACATTCTGGGGATCTACGTTACATTGTAATTGTGCTATTATACTTCAAACCCTAATATAATTGTGGCTATGCATATTTATCAAATATTAAACATAGATTAATGAAAACTGGATTGTCATTAGTCATTTTATTCAAATAAAAAATATTAAACCATCAAAATAATTCAAAACACGTTCTTATGTTGACATAAATTACTGGAATGCTTTCATGCGCAGCTTCTTCACAAGTTCCTTTATGCTCAAGCTGTATCCTTCACCCATCTATAAAATAATATTAATAATATTTAAATACAGTTCAAAATTTAGCAGTACTGAAAAAGTTTTTAGTGGAAATTAATTATTAAGTTTGGCAAAGACTATCATTTACCTGAGCAATGATAGTAATGTCAAGAACAGAATCCCCAAGAGGTAACACACTGCTATTCACAACAATCAATTCTAAACTTTGAATCTCTTCCATCATTTTTACCAAAACACCCTTCTTCTTGCTGTGGATCCTAATAAGCATCTCTTTCCCTAACACTCTTGCTTCCACTTCCAAGAGTGATTCACTATCACCACCACCACCACCACCTTCAATGTTCTCATCGCTACAGATATCTGGTTTGTTCGGAACAACAACCGATTCTGCTTTTGTTTTCTTGTTCTTATTTTCCAAAACTTCCAAACGCTCTTTAAGCTCTTTGACGTATTTGATAGACTCAGCTAATACATAAACTTTGTCCATCTAATAGATTAATTACACACAATTGATTAGTGAGTAGTAGAGTGTGTGTGAAAGATAATAACTAAAAGGGTCATTGAAATTGATTTACTGTACCTTTTTAAGGTTAGGAACAAGAGCTGCAAGAGCAATGAAACTCTGGCTGAGTACCTCTCTTCGTTTTCTCTCAGCCATGATATGATCCTCCGCGTTAGCTCGAGATCTCTTTGGTTGTGAGGTTTTTGTTTCCAAGTTTTGATTTTTTGATGACCCTTTTGGAGTTTCAGTGAAGACATGAGTGTTTTCGGTTTGGGGCGGTGATAGTGACACTGACCCTATCTCGTTCTGTTTTGAGTTTAAGGTAGAAATAGTAGGGTGAAATTCATAAAATTGGAGGGTGTTGGTAGCAGGTGAGTTTGGGAGATTTTCAAAAGAGAGAATCTGAGACTGAAAAGAAGAGATGGAAGATGATGGAGATAGTTTTGGTGAAAACGTTGGTTTCTCAAAATCAAAGTCAAAAGACTCAAAATTTGTTTCATCAGTGAATGAGTTGTTGAGAGTGGACTCTGAATTCAAACATTGTTGTTGGTTTTGTTCTTGAAAGACAGGATCTATGTCATGTGAAACAAACTCTTGTTCATCATCAACATCAAGGAAATTCAGGTTACATTCCTCAAGAAATAAATTGAATTCATCCATTTCCTTTGTAAAAAAAATGAAATGTTAAAGAGTTTATTTATAATCAAGTACTAGGAATTAAGAATTTGGAAGACATGAAAGGTAAATCAAGACTTCTTACAAAATCAGATAGCCATTTGCTGGTTGATGATTCGTAGATTGGTGTGCGGTTGATTTCCTCTATCATGATATGGAATTTACTAGTTGTGATGAATTGGAGTTCTCATTATATTATTTGAAATTTTGTTTGGTATAGATTTTTAATTTCAAATGAATTCATATAGAAAATTTGTAACATGGCTATTGTTCACTTTTATTTTTAGGCAAGAAAGTTCATATTAATAACTCAAACTAGTAGCATAAGAAAAATGATGCATATTGTTCACTTTTTTAATTTTCAATTTCACTGTTTCTCCCTGACACGGTCTCCACATAATACAAAAGCACAAACTTTTTCAGTTTATAGAAGAAAAGCACGTGTCCTCAATTAGGTATCTACTCAATAATTCATATAATTTTTCTTCTACTATCAATCCATTAAAAATCAATTACATTAACTTTCTAAATTGTTCTTTCACTGTAAATTATTTACATTAACAAAAGGGTATTTATGTAATCAAGTAATATATACATTTTTCATTCATATCCTATTATATTGTGACACTTTGATTGCTTCAATCAACTTTAACTTTTTCACTTTTTCTTTTAAATTTCAAACTTCCCCCACTTTCTCACTATTAGAGGTGTATACACCATGCTTCAAATACTTTAGCTGATTGTAAAAATAGCATTGTAACTTTGGTGTAACTAATTCAGTTAGGTAGTTACGGTTAGGTTGTTATTCATTTTGCCAGCTCAACAAAGCTGATAGGAGTGTATATAATATCAACACATGTGTAATGCTGAGATAATCTAATACAAATTTTTTCCTCATCTTCTTTTCATCATCATCTTCGATAGGCTTCATCCTCAAGGATTCAACAATGTGCCTCACCATTTTCACAAAGTGAACAATGGAAGAAAGCTACTCTTCTAACATGGTATCATTCGCGTAATCGATCTTTTGCGCTTCCTCCCTCCTCTCAAATCGCGCTCTCTGATATGTTTTTTCACCGTTTCTTGCTTGAATTGTGGTATTATCAAGAATTTGCACAAGTTCATCCATGGCGTTCGAAGAGAATCATGAATCAGGGATGAGGAATTTTGCGTCTTCGCAAGGTTTTTCAGATGCTCTCTCTGCAGCTAAATCTGCCCCAAACTCTCCATCAAGCTCCAAGAGAACAATTACTTGTTATGGAATCAACAAGTTGAAGGAATGATTCTTTCTCAGAAGCTGCACAAACTTGTGGTTAATCCGCAAATTCCGCAGAAGTTCAAGATTTTCTCCAAGGTATTGTATTTGAAGAGTACAAGTTTTGGATCGTGCAAGATCAAGCTCTGTTCATTTGGTTACTCTCAACAATATCAGAATATGTTCTACCACGTGTTCTTGCGTGCAAGCATGCGTTCGAGGTATGGGATAAAATTCATCAGTTTTTTAATGCACAAATGAAAGCTAGGGTTAGAAAACCGAGGGTATAGCTGAAATCAACCAAGAAAGGAACCAAGTCCATCACTGAATATGTGTTGTGAATCAAAGCTATAGCTAACTCCTTGTTGGCTGTGGGAGATTCGATTTCTGACTTGCAGGGATTGCCAGAAGAATACAACTCCTTTGTGATGTAGATTTATGGTTGTGTTTCACCCCCACCCTATGTGATGTAGATGCCTTGCTCTTTGTGCAAGAAGCTCAGTTGGATAAGTTTCATGAAGAACTCGCAGCAACTACCATAGCAGCAAACATTGCTCACACCAGTCAAAAATCTAATAACAATATCTCCAAAGGAGCTTACTCTGCAAGTCGAGGGAGATGGAGATACTCTCGTGGCAGAAGCAGAGGTAGAAGTAACTATACTACTAGAAATCGTCCAACTTGTCAGCTATGTGGAAAGTATGGCCATGAGGTTTCAAGCTGTTGGCATAGATTTGATGAAAATTTCATGCCCTCAAGGTCTAATACTAATGCAGCTGAGTCTAGTGGGAATAACAACACTCAACAGGTAGCATCCTCATCATCTGAAGCTCCTCAAGGTTCACAATATGTGGCCATGGTTGCAACTACTAGAAGACCAGCTGCCTATACTCAGGAGTATCATTTACCATCTGAGCTTTAATCCCAAGCTTTGTTTGTTGATTCAGGTGCTTCCCATTACCTAACTCCTTATAGTTTTTTGTTACAGTCGAGTAAACCATATGTAGGAGAAAAAAAGGTATATGTTGGCAATGGTAAAACCTTAGTCATAAAGTCTATAGGTTCTACAACTTTCAAGTCCATAATTCAACCCTCTTGCTTGTTGAGTCTTAATCATATTCTTCATGTGCCTTCAATTACTAGAAATCTCTTGTCAGTTTCTAAGTTCTCTAGTGACAATAATGTTGTGTTTGAGTTTTTGCCTAACAAATGCTATATCAAATCATAGGGTTCTAACAAGATCATTATGGAAGGAGTACTTGCTAATAGTGGACTGTATTGTTTTCCACAGCTGCTCCTAAGTCTCAAGAAATCTTGTAATAACATCAACAACTCTAGTAGTGGCATTCACAATTATGTAGCTTCTCAGTCTAGTACTAATAGCTTAGTAAAATGTAATAATAGTACTCTATGGCATCATAGACTTGGCCATGCTAGTTACAACTCTGTAGCCATTGTTCTCAAAAAGTGTAATATTCCTTCTAGTAATAAAAATGATACTTCATTTTGTACTTCTTGTTGTCTTGCTAAAGCTCATAAGTTGTATGCTCCTCTCACATCAACTATCTATCACAATGCCTTTGACATTATCTATATTGACTTATGGGGGCCTTCCCCAGGTAACTCTAGCTCAGGATATAGGTATTATATTGCTTTTGTTGATGGGCATAAAAAGTATACCTGGTTGTACATGCTTAAGACAAAGTCTGAAGCACTTCAAGCTTTCAAACTATTTTTTACTTTTGTACAAACACAGTTCAATACTATCATCAAAGTTGTTCAATCAGACTTTGGAGGTGAGTTTAGACCCTTCACTAAATTTCTAACTGAGGTGGGAATTAAGCATAGACTCACATGTCCACATACTTCCCATCAAAATGGTTCTGTGGAAAGAAGACATAGACAAATTATGGAAATGGGGTTAACTTTACTTACTCATGCTGATATACCTATGGACTATTGGTACTACAACTTCTCAACAGTTATACATATCATAAATAGGCTACCTTCTTCAAGTTTACCTCAATTCAACTCACCATTTCAAGTCTTGTATGGCAGAGATCCAAATTACTCAAGGCTGAGGATTTTTGGGTGCTTTTGCTTTCCTTTGTTGAGGCCCTATAATAAACACAAACTATAACTGAGAAGCCAAGATTGTGTATTTTTAGGTCCTTCTCCCTAATATAAAGGGTTCAAGTGTTTAAACAAGGATGGCAGAATTTACATCTACTAGGATGTAATATTCAATGAAGAAAGCTTTCCATTTCATAAGTTGTTTTCCCCAAAGTCAGGTTCTACTATACTTCAGGAGGTGCCAAGTGTTCCTTGTTCAGTTACTAGTTCCTTGAATTCTGGAAGTATGCAGGTTCCATCTAGTCAGATTTCAAATGCATCATCACCAGGAAATGGATAGCTGGTTACCCATTTGGTTGATTCTGATCAGGTGTCTAATCATTATAACACTGATAATGTACAAACCTTTCCTATATCAGCAGAAGGTCCTCTAGCTGGAACTGCAGAAGCACCTGAGGGCCCTACTCAAACAGCCTGTATTCAAGACTCACAGGTTGGCAATTGTGCAAGCAAAAATGATAGACTGCAACCTGAATCTATTCCAAGTCAGTCTGCCACAGGTCAAAGGACAGTTCAGCCTGCAGGTGAGCAACTATTTACTACCTCAAGTCGCAATCACACAACCTGTATTTTACCTACTTATCAAATTATTGACATCTCTAATAGAAATGTGTCTTCAAATGCTACTTAGCTTATGTCTATAAATTCTGATGTGTCTCCTGCTGTTGGAACTTCAGGTTCTCAAATTCTCGCAAGTGTGCATATAGATGTTCTGCTCACTCCAAGTCACATTTTACCTGTGAGTTCAAATGGAATTACTATATCCTCTTGCATACCTATATCTAGTTCATCTCAGTCTCCCTCTATTGTAATTGTGCCTCAAGTTGCTCCTTTATTAGAAAACTAGCATCCCATGTTGACAAGATCCAAGATTGGTAAGTCAAAACCTAAAGTCTTTCTTGCTCACTCTGAAACTGAACCAAGTAGTGTTAAACAAGCTCTTACCAAACATGGGTGGTTAAAAGCCATGATAGAAGATTATAATGCTCTAATTTCCAACAACACATGGGTTCTCACTCAGTTACCTCCAGATAGAAAAGCGGTGGGATGCAGATGGGTGTTCAAGATCAAAGAAAATGCAGATGGCACTATCCACAAATATAAGGCTAGATTGGTGGCAAAGGGGTTTCATCAAGAACATGGGTTTGATTACACAGAGATTTTTTCCCCAGTAGTCAAACCTACTACAATCAGAATCATTCTTACTCTGGCCATTACACACAAGTGGGAAGTTCAACAAATTGACATTAACAATGCATTTCTAAATGGCATTCTTCATGATGAGGTTTACAAGGTTCAACCAACTAGTTTTCTAAATTCTGATACAACTCTGGTGTGCAAACTACAAAAATCCACCTATGGTCTAAAGTAGGCTCCACGAGCCTGGTATGAAAAGCTGACTCAAGCTCTTGTTTAGTTTGGTTTCATAACTTCAAAGTGTGATACTTCACTCTTCACTTACTCCAAGTCAGGTGTCAGTTTATATGACTTAGTTTATGTTGATGATATTCTTGTAACTGGGACTAATGCAAACTTGGTTCACACTCTCATTAACAAGTTGCATCATGATTTTTCTTTGAAAAGATTAGGCAAACCAAGTTATTTTCTAGGAATTAAGGTACATCATTGTAGTAATGATGCTATGTTTCTGAGGCAGACCAAGTACATCAATGTTTTACTTGCAAGAGCTCTCATGGAAAGTGAAAATGGAGTTCCAACGCCGATGTTAAGTACTTGTCAATTGAGCAAGCATGGCACAGAGCTCTCTTCTGACAGAACTTGGCATACCTATTCATCCTCCTACTATTTTATGCGACAATCTGAGTGCATTTCTCCTATCATATAATCCCGTACTTCATGCTCGAACGAAGCATATTGAGTTAGACATTCATTTTGTCCTTGAATGGGTTGTGTAACACCCACTTTTCCCATTTTCTAAAATAACATAAGTTTTCAGATAAATAAGAGTTTAATTAACAAGTGAGTAGCTACATTTTCAAAATCAACCAAAAGTATAATCATTTATTAAAAACAGCGGAAATATCTTTTTATTCAACAATCGACAATTCGCCAAATATCCACAAATTCATCAATTCACTTAATTTATAAGTTTCAAAAAAATATGATACGTAACTATTACTAACAAGAATAATTAAATAACAAATATCCCCATTCACGTGTTACGTATCAGAGCGACTCCTAGGACTCGACCAAACAACTTGTACTCCGAGCATACTCAAGTACCTGAATCATCTGTACTTCCGAAGAAGCACAGACGCAACCAAACAATAAAGGGGTGAGAAAACAATTCAATATATTAACGGTGCAAATAACATCTTACAGGGTAGTCTCACCTCTATTCATCAAATACACATCATACATCATACAATTAATCAATATCTCAAATAGTTCATCAACACATATCATACATCATTAATTCAATCAATGCAAAGTGACTCAATGACACAATGCAAATGCGGTACCGACTCACAATAACGGTTCATCAAATAGAACCCCGAATGCATCATTAACGTCTCCAACAAGACACGATCATCCCTGCAACCACGATTCTCAACGAATCCCGAATAATCACATCCACGACATGATTATTCCATCAAACGTATGCGCATGCAGACACAACAACGCATACCATATCATAACATACATGAACACATCATGCTTTACGATCCTCATCAAAACATATATGTCATTTCATCATATAAATAGCACTAAACACATAGTACAAATCAACATAATTACACATGAATACAATCATGTTGTCATACCCCAAATTTGTCCTACCTGTGCTATTTTATTTATTTAACCATATTAAAAAATTCCAAAAAAAACTACATACCATTTTATTCTTCTATCTGTTATTCGAAAAAAAATCAAAAAATGCGTACTATTTTATTTTCTGTCTAAATTCGAAAAATCCAAAATAAGTCATTTCTTTTATCGTATCAGTTATAGTTTGTGTGTGGTTATATTTTGTGGCGGCAATTCGTTCATATCTTTATTATCCATTTTCAATCATTTTTCTTCCATGTTTTCTATTAAAAAAAACAATTTTAAGCCCATTATCTTCTAAGCCCATTTGTAAATTCCAAAAATTACAATAAAAAAACCATTTTCTTAAAATCAAATTTTCTTTATTATCATTTATTCTCCATTTTTTATTATCTCCATTATTATTACTACTTTTTTTTTACCCACAAAATTCACAAAAAGAAAAGTCTTTATTCAAATTCGTTTTTTTTCTTTCTTTCACTATTCCACTCTGCATATTATTTTTATTATCCTACACTATTATTATTATTATTATTATTATTAGTAGTAGTAGTAGTAGTAGTAGTAGTAGTAGTAGTAGTAGTAGTATTAGTATTCCCTTTTGTTTTTTCTTTTGACAGCACAATTTCCATCCACTACAACAAACAAGACCTTAGACAGCGCTTTAAAGCGCTGTCTAAACCTCCGCTGCTAAAGGTTTAGACAGCGCTTTTTAAAATGTTAAAAGCGCTGTCTAATACCCCACCCTTAGACAGCGCTTTGGCCAAAAGCGCTTTATAAGACCCTCTTATTTTAAATTTTTTAGGTACACCTTAGACAGCGCTTTTGAAAAGCGCTGTCTAAGTCCCCCCCCCCCCCCCTTAGACAGCGCTTTTGCCAAAAGCGCTGTCTAAGCCCCTCCTATTTTAATTTTTTTAGGTATACCTTAGACAGCGCTTTTGGCAAAGCGCTGTCTAAGCCCCCCCCCCCCCCCCCCCTTAGACAGCGCTTTTGCCTAAAGCGCTTTCTAATCCCCCCCCTTAGACAGCGCTTTTGTCAAAAGCGCTGTCTAAGGTATACAAAATTTTTTGTAGGATTTGTTTGAAATCATATTTTTTCCAGGTTTATAAACCAGAATTTCTACCTGTTTTCAACCAGATTTTGGCAGACAATTATCACATTTTATATATGCCATTTTGGCCTTTTTTTACCAATTTTTGGTTAACCAATTCAAACCAATTCAAACCAAATTTGCCATAAATGTATCAAAATATATACAAATTCATGTTTACATTTATAAGTCATTACATAAACTACTATAAATGTACACATTAATTACACACTTTGAGCTCTATCATGTATTGACACCACTCCTCTTTGATTTCGTCCACTTGATCCTTTGTATAAGATGCACACTTGAATTCATCAAAGTACTACATAATAATATAACATATTTTGAATCAATTCCAACTATTTAATTAAATGAGATATGTGTAAATATAAAAATAACTCATAAGTTAGAAATACATACATCGGTGGGAATCTCTAATCGGCCCAACATGAGAGTATCTCGCATAAACCTCAACATGAAATACCCGCAATCTATTTGATTACGTTGAAGAGGACACTACATATGAAAAAAAATATGGATTATAAATCCTAAGTTTTATCAAGTGTAGTCATCACTAATATAATAAAAAACGCGGTAATTAAAAATATACCGCCACTTTAATCCATGTAATGGAGTTGGCGCCCCTCCTTGAGGTTTGGATAACTCGTTGGGCCCGAAAAGCTTGTAGGACGCTAATAAAATAAAAATGAAGCAATTAAAACAATTCACATAAACTAAGAAAAAATTTGAACATTCTCACTTATGTGTCAATTAGGACCTTCATATCCGGGTATGTTGTCCAATCATTTCCTAACGAGTCAAGATAATACACAATTTCTCGGATAGGATTGATTGCGAGCAACAACCAATGTCCACTGTAATGATTAGGCAAATGTTAGATGGTAACTTGGAAAATAATTATAATAGATGAATTTAGAATGAAATGCTAACCCGGTATTAAACGGTATAAAAAATAACTTCTCCGCATCTTTATTGTCCATGAGGATCCGAAGAACGTACTCCGTCACGGTATCCGGTCTACTTAACATTAAACCATAGTTGACGGTCGCGGGTGCTAAGAATCCGAATGACACGTCCAAACCATTGGGGCGCATCAATTTGTCATACAAAAACCTAATATAAAAACATCATTAACATAAAGTAAACATCATTAACATAAGTTGTTTAATTAATAAAACAAAGTAGTCCGGATTTACCTAACATATGTATTGACAACGTTGACGCCGATTTGTTCACGACCAAAAACTTGCATGAAGTCCTCATTACCAATCATTTGTTCGTAATCAAAGCCGAAAATCCTTACCTCCATAGGTATAGTCCGAACACCTCCGGTCGGTATATCGGTCATCTCTAGAAATGTCCTGAGGCACGACCTATACTTGGTGGTAGGTTTTTTCCTAGCTACGGACTTCTTAGCACCAGAACTTTGTACCCGTGCGGAGGCGTTGCTAACCTCCTTTTTTTGTTGTGCGGAGGCATTGCTAGCCTCATTTTCTTGAAGCTACATGTCATATAAATAGTTAGATCAAATTAAGAATGTAACAACTTCCATGAATATATGTCATATAATTGTATATTACCTCTTTTCTTGAAACCGTGGACTCGGTATGCCGTGGAATCGCACTATCTTTTGATTTGGATTTTGTGGGAGTCTATTTAACATAGGAAAATATGTAAGTAAAATTTTAAGCATAAATTTTAAACTTTGAATATACCAAGGAAATTAACATAAGTTTTAATCATACCTCATATCCTACGCATATGAGGTTTGTCGGCCATGCAACAAACGAACCTACTGCTTCGTGCACCGTTGTTGCATCCGAATCATCGCTAGGATATGGTAATGCTGCATTCGGCTCAACTGCAATATCAACTGATACCTTCAAACATCCAGCAGGGAGCTCTCTAGTGTGGAGTAATACTCCGCTAACGTTATGCACTTTTCCCTTGCCAACCATCCGATAGTATGGTGACGACAAATACAACTGACAATGGGAAATGCCCTAAAACCAATAATAACAAGAAATCGTTAATGTGTATATATGTCAAATACATAATTTAAGCAAATAGTTCAATTTAAGACAATTATATGTAATTACCTCTGGAATGTTCGGCTGAAAGGTACAGTTGATACTGTCTTTGTCCGAAGCATCTCTGTATACTGTCGAGGCGCTCGCCTCTCTTTCTCTCCTCAATGCATCAAGCTCAGCTTGCATGGCTTCCATTCTTGCATGAAGCTCCCGATTACTAGGAGCCTTTCCTTTTTTAATACTCATGGAGGTCGGAGTGACTCCAAATCCCTTACCCCTCACCCGACTAGAGTACTCAGGGACATCTAATGCCCGACCAAGTATGCTCCTAGTATCATCGGGAGATAAAGACTGAGATAGCTCCTCCTGAAAAATCAGATGAATACCATACACTTGTCAAATATTTGTCTATAAAAATGTTATTCAATTAATTAAAAAATGTTATACTTACACATTTATGGTATACGTGTAAAACTTCTTCTTGAGGAACTCCAGATTTGCCCACACGGGCTTCCTTCCACAAAACATGTGCATGAAGAGATGTTTCTGAACTTTCCTCCTTCTGCAGCTACACATTAAGTCATACAATTTGATCAGATAAAACTAATATATGATGAACAAATTTGTTATCGCAATTTATAAATACTTACCATGGATTGTTCTAACCGTCCATATCCGACACGTCCTTTTCGGTACGGATATGCGGGACTTGATGCTCTTTCCCGATTTGTAGCACTTATTCTTTGAAAAACCGGGTCTTGTCTTTTGGATTTGAAAGCTTCCCATTCTTCAGCCGATATCAAACTTTCATATTTTTTGGGAAGCTCCGCATCCACAAAATTACCATCCGCATCCTTAAGGAACTTGGATGATAAAAATGTCTGAAACCCTCTTAGAAGCTTTCCGGCCAATTTCATACAAAAGCCTCTTCTTTCTTCTTCGATGTTAAAACATCGCTAAGAAAAACATACAGATTGATAGTTAGTATCGGTAATTGAAAAAACATAATTGATACCGTATAATTAAGGGCCAAATGATTGTACCTTTATCTCACTCCAAATTTTTTCTTTGGACTCATTCAGCTCTTTGTTTCTCCAATCATCACATGTAATGGGAATTTCATTCCTTACTAGTGCACCGATAAAACTAGTTAAGGTATGCCCATTAGGTTCTATAAGCTGTCCCTGGGTGCTCCAATAGACATCTAGTATGATGCCTCGAGATCTTCCTTGGACCACCCTTCTCATTACTGTGATGCCTCTTCGAATTTCTTCTTCCGCGGATACTTTTTTAGGAACTTCCTCAGGTTGGTCATCAGCCATGTCTAACCTGTAATAAACCAAGGAAACCATCAAATATCAAATATAACTTATAATCAAAGCAATTGAAAACAAAAAAATAAAGAAATCATGCATTATCATATATAACTTATAATCAAAGCAATTGAAAACAAAAAAATAAAGAAATCATGCATTATCATATATAACTTATAATACATGTAATTGAAAACAAAAAAAATAAAGAAATCATGCATTATCAGATATAACTTATAATCAAAGCAATTGAGAACAAAAATATAATGAAATCATGATTTATCACATATAACTTATAATCAAAACAATTGAAAAAATAAAATAAAGAAACCATGGATAATTTACCTAAGTCACTAACATCTCTTTCTTTTCTTTGTTGGAATATTAATCACTTGTTTCTTAGCAATGCGTACGGATGAATTGATCCAAATTCCCTCATTATGATCGTTTCTTATATATGACTCATCCGGTATAAGATCCTCAACTTCATCATTTCTATTCAACTCATTCCGTCTAATGCATGACTCATTCTCAACATCAATATCATATTGATCGACACCGCTTTCATCAGTCACTTTGTTAGAGAAAAGCACTATAGACCATTTTGTACTCTTCGGGTCATTCACATAGAACACTTGTTTAGCTTGAGATGCTAGTATAAAAGGTTCATCTTTGTACCCCACCCTAGTAAGATCAACTTGCAAAAATCCAGACTTATCCATTCGTATGCCACTACTATTCACCCACTTGCAACCAAAGATGGGAATCTGAAACTTCTCGTAATCAAACACCCAAATGTGCTCAATAACTCCAAAATATGACAAATTTGCATATTTGGGGTTTAAGTCCTTCATACTTGATATATGCATTGCTTCAGCTAGCACGGTGACACCACTATTTTGCATAGTACTCTTATCATCTTGTTCTTTGGTATAAAATGTGTATCCATTAATTGAATATGCGCTATGAGAAAACACATGCAAACTTGGACCATATGCCAAACATCTCAACCTTTCTGTTACCGAAGAAGGATCTGAAGAGCGCTTCAAATAAATATGATCCTTCAACCATTGTATGAAACTTTGATTGTGCTCTATAACTATCCAATTTTCATTTCTGTTCGGATTTAACCTTCGGAGTACATCCTTGTGCATTTCAACATATGGCTCAACCTCATTATTATTGTGCAGAACATACAAATGAACTTGATCCCGTTCATCCCTTGATATTGTCACAATTTTATTCCCAATTAATTTTTTACCTTCCATTTGGTCGAAAATCTGAGCTCTGGGGAGTCCAATCGATTGAACGTTAGACAAATATTCAGTACAAAACTCAACAGCTTCTTCAACAATGTATCGTTCAACAATACAACCCTCTGGTCGACTTCGGGATTTCACGTACCCTTTTAATATTTTCATATACCGTTCAGCAGGGTACATCCATCTCATATAAGCTGGTCCACACAACTGTGTCTCTTTCACAATATGAACAACTAAATGAACCATTATGTCAAAAAAAGACGGAGGAAAATACATTTCAAGCTCACACAAGGTAATTACAATCTCTTTTTGTAGTGTTGGTAAGATCTCGGGATCGATCACCTTACTACAAATTGACCTAAAGAAAAAACACAATTTAGTTATGGAACTTCTTACTTTTTCTGGCAAAATAGAACGTATACCGATCGGTAGAAAATGTTCCATTATAACATGACAATCATGTGTCTTCAAATTCTTCAACTTGAGGTCTTTCATAGAAACAAGTCTTCTGATATCAGATGAGTATCCTTCTGGAACCTTAACTTCACTCAGAGACTTACACAAATTTTTTTTCTCCTTTCTAGATAAAGTAAAAGCAGCAGGTGGTAGATATGTTCGTCTTCCTTTCTTCACGGGTGCTAATTCAGTTCTCATTCCCATTTTTAACATGTCCTCCCTTGCTTTAAGGCCATCCTTAGACTTGCCTTTTATATTGAGTAATGTACCGATAACACTTTCAAATACGTTTTTTTCAATATGCATAACATCGAGAAAATGTCTCACGTACAAAGACTTCCAATATGGCAATTCAAAAAATATCGACCTTTTCTTCCACCCACCTTTCACAATCTTATGTGCAAAAGGCTTGCCAAACTCAGTACGCACATCTTTCACCTTTTCAAAAACTTGTTCACCTGACAATGCGGGTGGAGCTCTACGATGTTCGGTGTCTCCATTGAATGCTTTTCTCCACCCACGGTAGTGATGTTTAGAATGTAAGAATCTACGATGACCGAGAAACACATTCTTCTGGCAAAGTTCCAATCGAATCGTATCGGTTCCGTCTTCACAAACAGGACACGCACGTTGACCTTTAATGCTATACCCAGATAGATTCCCGTATGCTGGAAAATCATTAATTGTGCCAAACAACATCGCCCTCAAATTGAAACTTTATTTCCTATATCCATCATAAACCTCCACACCGTTCTCCCACAAAATCTTTAAATCTTCGATCAGAGGTGTCAAGTATACGTCTATGTCATTACCTGGTTGTTTAGGCCCAGAGATTAACATAGATAACATCATGTACTTACGCTTCATACATAGCCACGGAGGTAGGTTATAAATCATAAGAATCACAGGCCATGTGGTATGTGAAATACTTTGAAGACCATGTGGGTTCATTCCATCAGTAGATAATGCCAATCGAAGGTTTCTTGCTTCTGATCCAAACTCAGGATAATCATTATCAATCTTCGACCACTGTGGTGAATCAGCCGGATGCCGATACTTTCCATCAGTAATTCTTTCATCTGCATGCCAAGTAAGATGTCTTGCATCGGTTTCACTACGAAACATGCGCCTAAATCTCGGAATTATTGGAAAATACCATAAGACTTTTGCGGGAGATAATCTTTTCTTATATCGAGACAAACCGCATTTAGGGCACTCAGTTAACGTTGCATATTCGTTACGAAACAAAATGCAATCGTTAGGACAAGCATGTATCTTATCATAGCTCATGCCAATAGAGAACAACATTTTTTTTGCCTCATAGGTTCGATTAGGAAGAACATTATCATCCGGTAGCATTTCTCTCATAAGGGCCAACAACTCTGTGAAACTTTTATCCGACCATCCATTGCCCGCCTTTAAGTTGTACAACTTTAATACCGCAGAAAGTCTTGATAATTTAGTGCAACCTTTGTACAACGGTTTCTCTGCATCGCTTACCATCCTCTCAAACATTTCAGGACAATCATGAAGATCTTCTTCTAGTGCTTCTACAATCTCTTCAACTCGATCACAATCATATGTTTCCGTGTCTTTGTCGTATGAAGCATAGGTCGTATTACTTTTTCCACTCGATTCAACATTCCCGTTAATTTTCTCACCATGAAATATCCAACACTGATAACTTTGATCAATTCCATGCCTAAGCAAATGCGATTTCAATCCATGTGCGTCAACCTTACCAATATAACAACAACGCAAGCAAGGACAATGCATTCGTCTGGGGTTTTCAGCGTGTTGAACAGCATACTTAACGAATTCCGCAACCCAACTCTCGTACTCTTTGGTCATTCGATCGGCACAGATCCATGTTTTATCCATGGTTTTCCTACTTATTAAAATAAACAATCAATTGCCAGACAAAAATACATAACTAAGGTAGTATCTTTGAATAACTAAAGTAAACAATAGAATATCACTATTTTCCATCTCATATTATCTCACTCGAATCTTTTCATCAATTCAAAAAAAAACTAAATTAATGAAGTCTTTCCACCATCCATGAGGAACTACTTTAATATATATATATATATATATATATATATATATATATATATATATATATATATATATATATATATATATATATATATATATATATATATATATATATCATCCATAATTTCAGTATGAAACTTATCATCCTAAGTGAAACAAAAAACAAAGTCTTATGATTTGCACTCTTCTTGATAAACTAATTAGAATCATCCTAAGTGAAACAAAAAGCTTGCTAAATCAGGGAAACACGCAAAGTTATGTAATGTACCCAAACCAAACAACCACAACCAGAACAAAAATACTTATTTTTCCCTAAAAACATCAAAACTGAGTTATGAAAAGTACTGATTTTTCCCTAACCAACCACAACCAGAACAAAGAGCTTGCTAAATCAGGGAAATGAACGATTCCTAAAAAAATCAAAACTGAAACACATACCGTAATGAGATTCTTCAAACACTTTCAGAAATGAACGATACAACTCTTGCGATGCCTGAAACGAAGAACTGAAATCCGAAAACAGAAATGACTGAATGACTGAAATGAAACCAAACATAACATAATACACACTAGATAGAGGTAAATTGAGAAAATCCTAAAAACAGAAGATAGTAGTAAATCAAGAAAGTGTGTGAAAAAAACATTATCGTTATTTATCATAGTTTGTTTGTGAGTAGATAGTTTACCTTATAGCAAAAAAAATTCTAAGCAATGTTTTTATTAATAAGTAAAATCATATAAAGAGATAAACAAAACCATGTGATAGGGATTGGCATGGATTCTGCATTAACTGAAACGAAGAACATGAATGAATGAATGAAAACGTGAAATGAAACTGAAATACATACCGCGATGAAGAACAGACGAATGATTCAAACAGATTTCAATGACTTCAATGACTTCAAGTTCTTCTGGAAACGATCGCTGTTAGGGTTCTCTGGAAACGTTCGCAGGAGGGAAAACGAAAAGAACAGAGAATGAAAATAGAAGTATGAAATTTAATTTTAATTAGACCTTAGACAGCGCTTTTGGGAAAAGCGCTTTCTAAGGTATGCCTTAGACAGCGCTTTCAAAAAGCGCTTTCTAAACCCCCCCCTTAGACAGCGCTTTTGGTTTTATTTTTTTTTTAATTTAAAAACTTTAAACAGCGCTTTATCAAAAGCGCTGACTAAGGTATATATATAAAAGCACTTTCTATAAGCGCTGTCTAAGGGGGGGTCTTAGACAGCGCTTTTTGAAAGCGCTGTCTAAGACCCCCCCTTAGACAACGCTTTCATTATTTTTTTGGACCATTTTCCGTGTTTAATTTTAATTTTAACCTTAGACAGCGCTTTCTCTTAAAAGCGTTGTCTAAGATGCGCTGTTAAAAAGCATTTTTGGCGTAGTGATCACACTCACTTACAACAACAAATCCACAAGGCCACATCACTAAATTCAACCACCATTCTCACGAAATACCAAGCCAATTCAGCCACTACTTTTCCACTTTTCCACAAACGCATATACGGACCATTCAACAAAGGCATTAACAAAGTTTTACAACAAACTCACAAAATTGACAGCACATTTCTTATCCAATCTTTCTCCCTAATCTTGCATATTTTATCCCTCACAATCTCTCTATAAAATCAACTTTCAACCATTTTCAATGAGGAACTCGGCAGAAATAAACTCACAGCATATTCCTCATCCATCCCCACCTAAACCAGAAACTCAGATTCGAGGGAGAGTGAGAGGCAAGCCTTAGACTAACCCTCACCACTCGCAGGCATCAGAACGCAGAACCAATACCCATTCAAAACTACCACAAGCCAAAACCTGAACCCTCCAAACCGTCGAAAAAAGCTGCGAAACGCAAACCACCTCTCCTTTGAAACAAAAACGCTCAAACAACTGTCACTCCCTCACTTACACCGAACACAAACTGAATCGCTCACAACCAAAACAACCGTCGTGAAAACCACGACCACAACACCACACACAGAACCTCATTTTTTTCAAAACCATCACCGCCGCTAAACAGAGTACGAACCACCATCCCTCCAATCCATCGCGTCACACCAACACAACCCGGATCTACGCGAATCCGTTTTCCCATCACCATCGACCCAGCCACAAAATCGAACGCGAACACCTCGTCGCACCACCACACCTCTTCGAAACCACCGAAACAAGCCAATCGCAAACTCGCCGCCGCGAAAGCAACCGTGGAAGGCAGACCGTGAGAGATGAGGGCCGACGAAATCGCTGATCCGAGTTGAACGGAGAGAGACGACGAGACCGTGAGGATCGAAGCCAGAACACCACAAAATTGATCCGAGCCGAAATCTATCGAGAGATCGAGAGAGATTTTCGGTGTTGGTGTAGCGGACCAGTTTCGGAAGAGCTTCGACGGAAGGCTCTGTTTCTTTTTTTTTTCTGAAGATGCTTTTTTTGAAAAAGTGAATTAAAAGGGGAAGGTTACTCAGAAACGTGAAGAAGGGGTGGGTATTTCTCCTTTGTTTTTCAGAATGAAACCTGATACATAATCTTTTATATTTTATTGTTTATTTGTTTTTTTTAGAACCTCATTATGTTAATGGGTTAAGCCCATGACTTTTGTTTACTCATATGCACACACTTCCTAGTCTGATGCACCCCATGTTGTTTCTTTTTATTTTTATTTTATGAACATTGGCTGATGATCTCATGGGTTCCATTGGTTGCTGATCACCCATCCCTTCCAGGCGCATAAACCCTTCCCCGAATCCTATCTTACTTTTTATTATTATTATTATTATTATTATTATTTTATTGGATTTAGTTTAGTAAGTTTATATTTTATAATGACCTGGAGGTGTTACCTTTTATAAATTTTTTTTTTAAGGTATTTTAAAATTCATGTAACTCATTTTCATTTTATTATTTATTTTTGGGCCAATGACTTGATAAAAGGCCGATTTTCGCCCGATTTCGTTAAATCGGTGATATTCGGTCAATATGAGGCCCTCCTTGTAATTATTTTTTTTTATTATTTATTTTTATTATTTTGGTAAATAAACATTTAAATTTAATTCATTTTATTCATTATACCATTATACCATTATAAATATTCTCAATACTATTTAATTTATTTAATCTTAATTTTTCGCAATTCAATTTATTTTATTTATTTATTTCGCATTTCAAAATTACGTTTCGACTCCTTATAGAATGATTCCAATTTTGAATCGATTCTAAGGTAGTTCACGAACTAAATTTCGACGCGTCCCAAAAAGGTCCAACGCCTTCGAATAGTTGTTCTCGATTAAAAGGTCCAACGCCTTCGAATAGTTGTTTCCGATAAAAAGGCCGAACGCCTTCGAACAGTTCAAAAACACTGCACACACGCTTCCTCTTGGGCGAACTACAACGAGACCTCTTTATTTCTCGCAATCCCCTGTATTTATTTTGTATCCCTCTCCCATTACTTTGTACGCACTTTATTTTCCGTATTTTATTTAATTCTGAATCCTTGGTCCAACGCCAAGCGATCTCACTTGCACACTTACACTTTATTTTCCAGTTATCTTTATCGTTTATTAGGATCCACTCCTCCTTGCGAGCCGAGCGCTTTGTGCCTCGCTAAACAAACCACTAAATAAACCTCCATTCGCATTTACCCTTTAACCTCAAAAAACCAAAACGTTTCGATTAGATCCAAACCCTTGATCCAACGTCAAGCGGTCTTAGGAAATAAAACATTCTAATAATACGAGAAGAAATTGTACGCCACGAGCCTTAAGCGGTAGAAAGGAGGATAACGAGCTCTCGTTACTCGCTCCGATTATTTCGACGCAGGACGCTCGTCTCGTTGGACGAGATAAACTATCCATAGTCTTTAGTATATTTCAACTCCTAAACCCTTTCATCGAAGAAAGGTAATAAAACCAACAACAACTACCCTTAGTAGGCCGAACTACGAGGCTCTGACTTTCCCATTGCACACGGGAGTACGTAGGCACGAGGATCTCAATCCTTGCCGAGCACCGATGTTCAATCTAACTTATAATTCAAACTCATTTCCCTCTAGCAAGCAATTCGTTTAAGCATAGACATCCTTTCGCGCGTGATAACTTAGATGGTTCCCATCGAGTACGATGGATGTAGGGGGTGCTAATACCTTCCCCCTGCATAACCGACTCCCGAACCCAGGCAATGGTTCCGTTGACCTTTGTCCTCATCCTTCTCCTCCCGGGTTGTATCTATATCTTCCCTTTCCCTCTTCGGGAATAAATAGAATTAGGTGGCGACTCTTCAGTCTGTCCGGCGCGTGACTCCGTCCTTTCGGATTGCGTGAGGTCGTAGTTTTCAGGGTACGACAGCTGGTGACTCTGCTGGGGACTGGTTCACCCCTATGCGAGTCAAGCCTAGTCTAGGTTTTTTGCGCTTGTTTGGATGTTTGCTTTTATGCCTTGCTTGTTTATTTTTATCTCTTTCTTTATCGCATTCCATTTTATATATTTTGTGGCTCCTTGGTACTATAATTTGGATCGATACTTTGCAAAAGAAACTTGAGGGAAAAGGCTCTATACCCGGGCTTGCAAGTACAAACTTAAGTTAGAGAGGTTGTGTAGTATGGGCTCCCGAGAGAACCTCTCTCGTGGGTTGTCGATACGAAAACCTCACTTGGAGTAGATTCTGATGAGAATACTGACAACCGTCAAGTCCTTGACATGTGTGCTTAGTTGCTTTCATTAGGATCGTCAACTCTGAGGACCTTTAGAACCTTTTGGTTAAAACATCGGTTGATGTTGCGTAGTATGGGGCACCAGGGTTCGCCCTCGCGTGGCTCGATGCGAAAACCTCACTTGGAATAGACTTACTCAATGGAGTTGATTGACTGTCAAGAATGTATGAAATTGACACGTGCATCAAACAGTTGAGAAAGTTCCATAACTCCAGGATTTTGTTGTAAACCTCGTGTCGATGATCACGTAGTATGGACTCCCGAGAAAATTTTCTCTCGTGGGTTGTCGATACGAAGATCTCAACCAAAATAGATTCATATGGTGGAGTCAATCAACCTTCATGCCTATGGCGTGTATGATGAGTAGCCATATGAATTGATAACTTTGGGGTCCCTGAACCTTAGAGTCTACCCAGTGAGCTCCTGATCAGAGTATCCTCCATCTGTACCTTGGACTCATGAGACCTTGATCTTGTGATCCTGGATTCTGACATTGCATATCATCTCATTTTCATCATTTATTCATCTTGCATTTCATTCCAAAAGCCAAGAACTTATTTTCATGTTCCTCTATCTTCAGTAAATCAAACTGGTTTCCCGACGCCCGTATCGTGCTAGACGCCCGTACTTAACTCGAGCCAACACTAAAGGACTGATGGATCAGATTCAACAAAAATAAGTTGCTATGAGGGAAGAGATTGACTCAATCAAGAGCAAGATTGATCATATTCATGAGGCCATGCAAGCCTTGGCTCGGATGGTTGTGTCTCATCAGCCTGTTCCTCCGATGCCTTTTCATCCAGCTATCCAAGCTCTGCTTCCGTCTCCGATGGCTTATCGACCATGTCCTTATCCTATGGGTGCAGCTGCGCAATATGCACCTAGACCATACCAGCAACCGACATATCCATACCAGCAACCGGCTTATCCATACTAGCAACCGACTTATCCACAAAGGCCTGGTCAACAACAACAACGCGCTCCTCAACAGCGTCCACCATATCAAAGAGGATATGATAGGCACATTGATCCCTTGCCTATGTCATACACCGAAATCTTTAATCAGCTAATGGCAAAAGGATCTCTTACTCTGAGAGATATGCCACCCCAGACTAGCAATGCCCGAAATTATGATGCCAATGCCCGCTGTGAGTATCACAAAGGCGCTCCAGGTCACACCATTGAGAACTGCCATGCCTTCAAGCATATGGTTCAAGATATGATCAACTCTAAGGATCTCACCTTTACTCAGAGGAGTCTGAATGTCCAGAGCAATCCAGTGTCGCCGCAAGTGGCCCCTCAACGAATGCTTTTGAAGAAGTTGCTGAAGACCAAAGCTGAGTAGTCTCCAACTTTGAAGAGGCGAGTCAAATCAAGAGAAGTTCAATTCCTCAAATCAAGGCAACCAGTGCCACTTATGATTTTTGCATTCCTGTTGTTTTGTAATGTCTGTTTAAGTACTATTTGCTCTGAACATTGTTATCTGTACTTGGTTTTGTTAATGTTATGTTTATGCATATTTTGAATTAATCTATTCGCATTCGCTCATTATTTATCATTTATCGCAAAAATCACAAAAAAAATATTTCCCTCACTCCACATTAGCAAATATTTGAGGGAGGATGATGAAAACAAAATACCCATAATTGTTGCGGTATGCTTTCGGATAAAACCTCGTCAATGATGTACAGGAATTTGTTCAAATCCCCAAACACTGGAGATATAAGGAGTTAGTCCCTAGTCAACCACTTCGAGCCTAGAAGTATGAGTTTCTTTCGGATACAACCCTTACATTTAACCTAGGGCAGGGTAGTTGTTCAGTTACCTGACTACACCTTCGAATCGCAAGATGAGACATCCCGTCAGAGGACCATCAACAAATGACTTGGCAGTCACAACATTCAAACAAACAAAAAAGAAAAAACCACTAAGTTGAGCACCCGAAGGGAGACTTAGTCGGAAAAAAAACAAATCAAAAAGAGGAAGCTCGAATCCTCAGCAAAAACAAAACAAATATCAGTGACCACAAAAAAAAATCAAAGGGTCACCAGCAAAAAAGACTGCCACTTTCAAGCGAACATCAAAGCTTCATCTTCACTCTTGCAAAGTCAAAACAAATACATATGTAGAGTTAACTGAACGTAGGACTGGAGAACATTACGAAGAAGGGGTGGGTACAAATCATTTGAGCCTTATATCCTTTATTTCTCAAACCATTAACCAGACCACGTTACAACCCTCAAAAGTCCTAATTGAGGCAGGGTTTATTCTGAAAGCATGCTACCAACAAGGTTGCGTAAATTGACTCCCATATATTTGCTAATCTTCAATCTCGATTGCACATTATTCTTGCTGCATATTTCACGAACGTTCTAAATCAGCACCTCATTTGGGCTAACGGTCCATTCGTCACACTTTCAATCATTCAAATAAATTGACTTTTTCAAAACTTACATGAACTTTACATTAACACTACCATTTGTGTATGAATAATTTAATTCCAACTCAGTTCTTGACATCATTACAATCCCAACAAGGGGCAATCAAAAGAGGAATTTGACTCAATACTTCTTCAAAACCAATCCAATCAGGGGGATTTCATCTTCAAACGGTCCAATCAGGGGCAAATCATCTTCAAACAGCCCAATCAGGGGAAAATTATCTTCAAACAGCTCAACCAGGGGCAGGTGCCTATCAAATCCAGATACTGGGGCAGATCATGTCCTGGTCAATCTCAAAGCTTCCCCATCAATTTTATTTCAGATACCCTACAGGCAGGGGTAAGCAAACAAGGAGCAAATCTTCCTATATCTACTCCTCAGCCAAACAGTCAGTCCTTGCTTGACATTGGCAATCATTCAGAGCAAAATCAGTCTTCATGTGTCAATTAAGTCGTTTCGCTCATCAGCAGATAACCAAGCTTGGAGCTCTCAGGTTCATCTTCTGGTCATACATCGTCGAAGATCGAGTATCGGGAAATCAGTCCCTCAACCCACCCAAAGTCCAATTGTTATTGGCAACTACCAAACCAAAAGTCCACCAAGCTGGCACTTTTCATTCCGATCACTCATATGCATCATTACGCATCATCAAATGTCATAAGCATCATTTATTTCAATCATTTACAGCATGTGCATCATGTGCATACCTAAACAAAAACAGACCCTGTTATTTTCCCCAACTTATTTTAACTTACATCTCAATGCATAAACATTTACATCGTATCTCCATCCTTATGGAATACCATTTCAAAAAAAAGTCGAACATACGTGCATAGTTCAGGATCTAGGATCGATACAAGTTTCCAGTCCTTTCCCCAACGGAAGTCAGGATCATATTAATCGAAGATTCCAGGCATCTCCTCGGCGGATTCAATGGCCGTATTTAAATTTCATTCGCCTTATCATCCTCTATTGCTAAGTGAGTTTATTTTCAGTCATTCGCCTTATCATCCTCTGTTGATAAGTGAGTTTATTTTCAGTTATTCGCCTTATCTTCCTCTGTTGATAAGTGATTTTATTTTCAGTCTATTCGCCTTATCTTCCTCTGTTGATAAGTGATTTTATTTTCAGTCTATTCGCCTTATCATCCTCTGTTGATAAGTGAGTTTATTTTCAGTTATTCGCCTTATCTTCCTCTGTTGATAAGTGATTTTATTTTCAGTCTATTCGCCTTATCTTCCTCTGTTGATAAGTAATTTTATTTTCAGTCTATTCGCCTTATCTTCCTCTGTTGATAAGTGATTTCATTTTCAGTCTATTCGCCTTATCTTCCTCTGTTGATAAGTGATTTTATTTTCAGTCTATTCGCCTTATCTTCCTCTGTTGATAAGTGATTTTATTTTCAGTCTATTCGCCTTATCTTCCTCTGTTGATAAGTGATTTTATTTTTAGTCTATTCGCCTTATCTTCCTCTGTTGATAAGTGATTTTATTTTCAGTCTATTCGCCTTATCTTCCTCTGTTGATAAGTGATTTTATTTTCAGTCTATTCGCCTTATCTTCCTCTGTTGATAAGTGATTTTATTTTCAGTCTATTCGCCTTATCTTCCTCTATTGATAAGTGATTTTATTTTCAGTCTATTCGCCTTATCTTCCTCTGTTGATAAGTGATTTTATTTTCAGTCTATTCGCCTTATCATCCTCTGTTGATAAGTGATTTTATTTCCAGTCTATTCGCCTTATCATCCTCAGTTGATAAGTGAATTTTATTTTTCTATTATTCGCCTTATCATCCTCAGTTGATAAGTGAGTTTTATTTTTCTATCTTTCGCCTTATCATCCTCTGTTGATAAGTGAGTTTTATTTTTCTATCTTTCGCCTTATCATCCTCAGTTGATAAGTGAGTTTTATTTTTCTATCATTCGCCTTATCATCCTCTGTTGATAAGTGAGTTTTATTTTTCTATCTTTCGCCTTATCATCCTCTGTTGATAAGTGAGTTTATTTTTCAGTTATTCGCCTTATCATCCTCTGTTGATAAGTGAGTTTATTTTCAGTTATTTGCTTTATCATCCTCTGGTGATAAGTGATTTATTTCTTTCAATTTGTTTCTTGCTGTGTCCCCCATCATTTCCAAGTTTATTTCATTTGCTATTTTCACAAATTTCTTTCTTAGTCAGGCAAATTTGGAGTCTGTTAATATCTAATTATCTTATACCTTGAAAGATTGAACGCGAGCCACTTCATCTTACTCGGTCTAAGCCAATTCGATAGGGGCATCTGTCATACCCCAAATTTGTCCTACCTGTGCTATTTTATTTATTTAACCATATTAAAAAATTCCAAAAAAACTACATACCATTTTATTCTTCTGTCTGTTATTCGAAAAAAAAATCAAAAAATGCGTACTATTTTATTTTCTGTCTAAATTCGAAAAATCCAAAATAAGTCATTTCTTTTATCGTATCAGTTATAGTTTGTGTGTGGTTATATTTTGTGGCGGCAATTCGTTCATATCTTTATTATCCATTTTCAATCATTTTTCTTCCATGTTTTCTATAAAAGAAAAAAAAACAATTTTAAGCCCATTATCTTCTAAGCCCAATTGTAAATTCCAAAAATTACAATAAAAAAACCATTTTCTTAAAATCAATTTTTCTTTATTATCATTTATTCTCCATTTTTTATTATCTCCATTATTATTACTACTTTTTTTTTACCCACAAAATTCACAAAAAGAAAAGTCTTTATTCAAATTCGTTTTTTTCTTTCTTTCACTATTCCACTCTGCATATTATTTTTATTATCCTACACTATTATTATTATTATTATTATTATTATTATTATTATTATTATTAGTAGTAGTAGTAGTAGTAGTAGTAATAGTAGTAGTAGTAGTAGTAGTAGTATAAGTATTCCCTTTTGTTTTTTCTTTTGACAGCACAATTTCCATCACACTCACTTACAACAACAAATCCACAAGGCCACATCACTAAATTCAACCACCATTCTCACGAAATACCAAGCCAATTCAGCCTCTACTTTTCCACTTTTCCACAAACGCATATACGGACCATTCAACAAAGGCATTAACAAAGTTTTACAACAAACTCACAAAATTGACAGCACATTTCTTATCCAATCTTTCTCCCTAATCTTGCCTATTTTATCCCTCACAATCTCTCTATAAAATCAACTTTCAACCATTTTCAATGAGGAACTCGGCAGAAATAAACTCACAGCATATTCCTCATCCATCCCCACCTAAACCAGAAACTCAGATTCGAGGGAGAGTGAGAGGCAAGCCTTAGACTAACCCTAACCACTCGCAGGCATCAGAACACAGAACCAGTACCCATTCAAAACTACCACAAGCCAAAACCTGAACCCTCCAAACCGTCGAAAAAAGCTGCGAAACGCAAACCACCTCTCCTTTGAAACAAAAACGCTCAAACAACTGTCACTCCCTCACTTACACCGAACACAAACTAAATCGCTCACAACCAAAACAACCGTCGTGAAAACCACGACCACAACACCACACACAGAACCTCATTTTTTTCAAAACCATCACCGCCGCTAAACAGAGTACGAACCACCGTCCCTCCAATCCATCGCGTCACACCAACACAACCCGGATCTACGCGAATCCGTTTTCCCATCACCATCGACCCAGCCACAAAATCGAACGCGAACACCTCGTCGCACCACCACACCTCTTCGAAACCACCGAAACAAGCCAATCGCAAACTCGCCGCCGCGCAAGCAACCGTGGAAGGCAGACCGTGAGAGATGAGGGCCAACGAAATCGCTGATCCGAGTTGAACGGAGAGAGACGACGAGACCGTGAGGATCGAAGCCAGAACACCACAAAATTGATCCGAGCTGAAATCTATCGAGAGATCGAGAGAGATTTTCGGTGTTGGTGTAGCGGACCAGTTTCGGAAGAGCTTCGACGGAAGGCTCTGTTTCTTTTTTTTCTAAAGATGCTTTTTTTGAAAAAGTGAATTAAAAGGGGAAGGTTACTCAGAAACGTGAAGAAGGGGTGGGTATTTCTCCTTTGTTTTTCATAATGAAACCTGATACATAATCTTTTATATTTTATTGTTTATTTGTTTTTTTTAGAACCTCATTATGTTAATGGGTTAAGCCCATGACTTTTGTTTACTCATATGCACACACTTCCTAGTCTGATGCACCCCATGTTGTTTCTTTTTATTTTTATTTCATGAACATTGGCTGATGATCTCATGGGTTTCATTGGTTGCTGATCACCCATCCCTTCCAGACGCATAAACCCTTCCCCGAATCCTATCTTACTTTTATTATTATTATTATTATTATTATTATTATTATTATTATTATTATTATTTTATTGGATTTAGTTTAGTAAGTTTATATTTTATAATGACCTTGAGGTGTTACCTTTTTTTTAATTTTTTTTAAGGTATTTTAAAATTCATGTAACTCATTTTCATTTTATTATTTATATTTGGGCCAATGACTTGATAAAAGGCCGATTTTCGCCCGATTTCGTTAAATCGGTGATATTCGGTCAATATGAGGCCCTCCTTGTAATTAGTTTTTTTTTATTATTTATTTTTATTATTTTGGTAAATAAACATTTAAATTTAATTCATTTTATTCATTATACCATTATACCATTATAAATATTCTCAATACTATTTAATTTATTTAATCTTAATTTTTCGCAATTCAATTTATTTTATTTATTTATTTCGTATTTCAAAATTACGTTTCGACTCCTTATAGAATGATTCCAATTTTGAATCGATTCTAAGGTAGTTCACGAACTAAATTTCGACGCGTCCCAAAAAGGTCCAACGCCTTCGAATAGTTGTTCTCGATTAAAAGGTCCAACGCCTTCGAATAGTTGTTTCCGATAAAAAGGCCGAACGCCTTCGAACAGTTCAAAAACACTACACACACGCTTCCTCTTAGGCGAACTACAACGAGACCTCTTTATTTCTCGCAATCCCCTGTATTTATTTTTTGTCCCTCTCCCATTACTTTGTACGCACTTTATTTTCCGTATTTTATTTAATTCTGAATCCTTGGTCCAACGCCAAGCGATCTCACTTGCACACTTACACTTTATTTTCCAGTTATCTTTATCGTTTATTAGGATCCACTCCTTCTTGCGAGCCGAGCGCTTTGTGCCTCGCTAAACAAACCACTAAATAAACCTCCATTTGCATTTACCCTTTAACCTCAAAAAACCAAAACGTTTCGATTAGATCCAAACCCTTGATCCAACGTCAAGCGGTCTTAGGAAATAAAACATTCTAATAATACGAGAAGAAATTGTACGCCACGAGCCTTAAGCGGTAGAAAGGAGGATAACGAGCTCTCGTTACTCGCTCCGATTATTTCGACGCAGGACGCTCGTCTTGTTGGACGAGATAAACTATCCATAGTCTTTAGTATATTTCAAATCCTAAACCCTTTCATCGACGAAAGGTAATAAAACCAACAACAACTACCCTTAGTAGGCCGAACTACGAGGCTCTGACTTTCCCATTGCACACGGGAGTACGTAGGCACGAGGATCTCAATCCTTGCCGAGCACCTAGGTTCAATCTAACTTATAATTCAAACTCATTTCCCTCTAGCAAGAAATTCATTTAAGCATTGACATCCTTTCGCGCGTGATAACTTAGATGGTTCCCATCGAGTACGATGGATATAGGGGGTGCTAATACCTTCCCCCTGCATAACCGACTCCCGAACCCAGGCAATGGTTCCGTTGACCTTTGTCCTCATCCTTCTCCTCCCGGGTTGTATCTATATCTTCCCTTTCCCTCTTCGGGAATAAATAGAATTAGGTAGCGACTCTTCAGTCTGTCTGGCGCGTGACTCCGTCATTTCGGATCGCGTGAGGTCGTATTCTTCGGGGTACGACACATGTCAATACGATCCTCATGATCTAACACATATCCCATCACGTGGGTCACATAGATAGTCCAACAATATTCATACACATTGTCAACACCATTAATATGGTTCACCATTAAGAGTCATGCAAAACAACAACGTATATTCATACACGCTAATTACCAAATGTCATATCTTATGAATTCCTCATTAATTCCACTCTCATTTATTCCCTATACATATATTCTAATACCACACGATCCTTCTGATCCTCACCGCTACCAACACTTACATCATGGGGTCTAAGCAAGACATATAATCAACTATGTTACCAATCATCACGATCCTCTTCGTTTATCACTATTCCTTCATATAATTGTGCAAGACTTATAGTAAACATTTCCATCATCAACACCTTCTAATCGACATATTAATAAAGTTATAATATCCCCAATAATCACATAACACGCACACGCTTATTATCGGTCGCCGGGTCCTATAGTTAAACATGGATGTCATCATCAAGGCCCTAGACTAATGGTACAAGTATCGAACAAGAACTCAGGATTAAACCACTTAAAATACAGAAAAATTCCTCAAAACAGAGGCCTGACATGGCCCCCCGTGTCCCATGACACGGCCCGTGTCAGGTGGCCTGGGATACGACCCTCCAAATCATGAAAAACACATTTTCCAGGAGGCTGCCCGTGTCAGGCCTCCTGAAGCCAACTTTCCAAATTTCCACTTTTTAGCATAATGCCCGTAGCCTGACACTGCCCATGTTATACAACACTGCTCGTGTCAGGGCACCTGTACCCCCAAAATTCAGCTTTTTCTAAAACTCACTTTTCTCTCCCAATTTCATACCAGTTCGAATTCTATCACTTATCTCTCACTTTTATCACTCAAAACAATCCAATTGTTGTTCTTAAACTAGTTTTATACCTCTAATTCCTTATGATCTTCACAACCTAATATTACTAATCAAATTAAGAAAGATCCTAGGTTTGTTTCCAATTCTCCATTTACATCATCATCAACATCATTATCTCTATAACTACTTCAATACCAAACTTATCATATAACTCAAATCACCACCATTCCAATTACAACAATAAAGCATATAACTCAATAATAATTTCACACAACCATAATCAATCATCATAACATATATATACATCATATCACAATTTCATCATAATCAACAACATTAGACAATCCCTAGGGAGTAAGGAACTCCCAATTACCCTTTCATGTTAGGTCACCAATAAAGAACCCTTTCTCCCCCCTTACCTCGAATTTGACAAAATCCTTGCAAAGCCTTGATCTTGAAGCTGTACGATTCTTGATTTCCCTTCTCCTTTCCCTTTTTCTCCAGAGCCCTCTTTCCTTCGTCAAAATACGATAATGAGAAAATGTATCGTGTTCTCCCATTTTCATAACAGAATCAAATTACAACCCTGCCCATCAAACCTCCAACTTATATTTTATTTAATTTATTAAATAACAATATTATAATAATAATACCACCTCATTATATTATCATTATTTAAATAAAATACCACATCCACTTATTATTCAAAATACACCATCATACTTTTGATATTTATTTTATAAAAATACTTTATAAAATTGGGGCGTTACAACTCTCCCCCACTTATTTTATTTTTGTCCTTGAAAATAGTACTTAATGGCATCACTTAGATATACTCTTGCACCTGACTAATCACTCCCTTGCCCAAGCCGGCAACTCCGCAACCAACTCAAAACAACAACACTGATGCCAGGAAAACCTCCCTAACAACAAGCACCACCTTTATCAATGCTCAACACGCAGGTATATACCTGAAAAAGAACGCAACAAAAGTCGCTACCATCACCGTAGGTAACACTCTCCTAATTCCCTATCGTAGGAATTAGTCAACCGTACTCGTACCATCACCGTAGGTAACGAGGCGACAACCAGGACAAACTCAAAATTTCACTCTATACATCCTCTAGATACCACAACATTGATAACAGGTTGACCTTTTAGTTTCCTCTACCAAAACAACGTGATTATAATCCATCAATGAAGGACATACATCACATATATTAATATCTTTGTATATCTCGCAATCCTCGATGTGTAGATAACCTCTTACCACTACCCATCCATTCTGGGACGTCCAATAGTCTCAATATCTCAACCGGTCTTATTATTCAATCTCTCGAGTCTTTACTAACCATTTATGTATAAACAATTAAACCACTTCACTCTTCCTCCGCGCACTCTGATTACTCGCAGCTATCTATTCCATGAAATTCGCATTCTAACTTTAATCATTCCCAACCATCATAACAATTATAGTAATAATTCACTTAGCATATTTCAAAAATCCGAATGCAAGTATCTTAATTGTTAATTCAATTCCAACTCTTTAACCATTAGTGCAAACATAGGAAAGATTATCGACTTCCTACCTCAAACCTTCCAATTATCTTAGTCGTCCCATCCTCCCCCTTTCCGATCAAATCAGAACTGTGTGTTCATGCGATTACCAAACACTTCAATCTTCAATCATAACAACAATACTATCGGATATTCCCATAATTTCACTCTCATCCATTTTCAATTCAGGGGTAAGATAGATACCTCCATAATTCTTCTCTCATCGTATAATACCAATTATGACTTTACGATCCAGTACTAATAACTTATCCACTTATCACATCATTATCCAACATTCTATCCACAACTTGTTAGAATCAAACAAAATCATACTACAACCGTAGCTAACTCCTATTCCGGCTCTCTAGCACCTTCCCTCACCACACCCCTTCTCAACGAACAACTTATCTTTCGTAAATTATCTGAAACCATAGAATACTAACTTGAAAAACTTTTCACAAAACTTAACAACAACCAACTAAGTCCAAATACATCCTAATCTCTTATATCCCACTCTTTTCCATCATTGTAGATCCATATCTACTTCGGACAAACTCTTTCTCATACCTTTCTCTAAAAAACTCAATCTACACATGTTCATAAAAATTGTCCTCGACAACTTATTATATAACTGCATCTTTTCTAATTCTCATATTTCAATTTCCAATATTCTCCAAATCCTTTTTCTCTACTTTCATTATAGACAAGAACATCCAAAGGTTACCATCTCGAAATTATCCAAGCCACCTTGAAAGGCACCATTCATATTCCATACTTACTTTAATACATACCAGTCACTACTAGCTTCTAAGCAATATTCATGACTATCTCATAGTTTCACATTATGCCTACTCTCTCGTTGGATTATCCTTCCAAAGTTCCAATTCTACATTAATTAGACCATGAATTCATAAATTCCAGAAAAATAAATATTGCACACTTATTATTTTACTTTTGTCTTAATAGTCCAACACATACAGTGATACTTATATTTCCATTGTTGCATCCCATAACTCACGGTTCACCATTTCAAACACCTATGAGACTATCCATACTCTGTTGTATCAACGTACACCATACTGCTAAGGCAATAGCTCAACATCACTACATTGTGCAGACACATGGTTATAATTAATTCCCACAAAAAAATTGTACCTTCGTAGTTTCAAAAACTCATCCACCTCTTATCATACTATGCCAAAATATAACTCAATACTTACTTCTTCAATCTCTATCCCACATCCTTCAATGTAGTAAATTCATCCCACATGATCTGTCAACATCTAGTTCATATTACTACATTCCTCTTACACTAGGCTTGCAAAATCCCAACTAACTCAAGGTCCTGGTAGGCATGACAATCCAACTCACAACAACAACAATACTACAAATGAATTTCAGCTTACTATTGATCCTTTATCAATCAAATCCAATTTGTTCCCATTGCAATTGTGAATTCTCATACTATTCACTAATCGACATATAACTTCATATCCTCATCTTTTTATATCAATAACACCGAAGTTTTCCCAGAAGGCACCCTTGTTGCCACGATTCCTTATAACTAAACCTCTAATATATCTTTCAAAACACAATTATAATTCGTACTCTACAGATGGTCCATCGTTGTGACCTTATTCCCAATCAATGTCATCTATGCAACCAAATCAGACATCAGAGTCCTCTCTCAAAATTTCCGCTACATACCCAGTAGATATAACGTTCAACTTTTCATAACTATTCATTCCCAATTCACTTCCAACTCACCGAGGAGTAACCATTAGTAATATCTAATCAACATAATCAATCCTTAAATTCATCTCTTTTACGGATATCGAAATCTACATCTACTCCTTTATACCACTAATAGCTCTGGCTCACTCCAAATGGTCTACTGAACATACTATCTCAGCTGAAAGATATGTCTTTTGCATCCAACACGATTCCGCCTACTATTAACAAGGGATTGAGGGTGATCAGTTCCTCAATTTTCCAAGAGATAGCTGACAATCATGATGGCCATAAGCCACATTTTCCAACTTTAACAGCGTTCCTTGCATCTTGCGAACTAAGTTTCTTCACGAGCGAGTCCTTAGTCAACGTCAACCTTAGCAACCTCTACCACACCACAATTCCAACACACCACAAGCCAACTCTCAGGAGAAGCAATAACTCCTCCCCCACTTATATTCAACAAACATCTGCAAACAAATAGCTAGCAAACAAGCAAGTATCGATAGTGTTTCACACACGTATCACATACTCCGGGACAAACGACACGCGACAACCTGGCCGGACGGACCGACCTGCTCTGATACCAATTGTAACACCCATTTTTTCCATTTTCTAAAATAACATAAGTTTTCAGATAAATCAGAGTTTAATTAACAAGTGAGTAGCTACATTTTCAAAATCAACCAAAAGTATAATCATTTATTAAAAACAGCGGAAATATATTTTTATTCAACAATCGGCAATTCGCCAAATATCCACAAATTCATCAATTCACTTAATTTATAAGTTTCAACAAAATATGATACGTAACTATTACTAACAAGAATAATTAAATAACAAATATCCCCATTCCCGTGTTACGTATCAGAGAGACTCCTAGGACTCGACCAAACAACTTGTACTCCGAGCATACTCAAGTACCTGAATCATCTGTACTTCCGAAGAAGCACAGACGCAACCAAACAACAAAGGGGTGAGAAAACAATTCAATATATTAACGGTGCAAATAACATCTTACAGGGTAGTCTCACCTCTATTCATCAAATACACATCATACATCATACAATTAATCAATATCTCAAATAGTTCATCAACACATATCATACATCATTAATTCAATCAATGCAAAGTGACTCAATGACACAATGCAAATGAGGTACCGACTCACAATAATGGTTCATCAAATAGAACCCCGAATGCATCGTTAACGTCTCCAACAAGACACGATCATCCCTGCAACCATGATTCTCAACGAATCCCGAATAATCACATCCACGACATGATTATTCCATCAAACGTATGCGCATGCAGACACAACAAAGCATACCATATCATAACATACATGAACACATCATGCTTTACGATCCTCATGATCCTCATCAAAACATATATGTCATTTCATCATATAAATAACACTAAACACATAGTACACATCAACATAATTACACATGAATACAATCATGTCAACACGATCCTCATGATCTAACACATATCCCATCACGTGGGTCACATAGATAGTCCACCAATATTCATACACATTGTCAACACCATTAATATGGTTCACCATTAAGAGTCATGCAAAACAACATAAGCACGTATATTCATACACGCTAATTACCAAATGTCATATCTTATGAATTCCTCATTAATTCCACTCTCATTTATTCCCTATATATATATATTCTAATACCACACGATCCTTCTGATCCTCACCGCTACCAACACTTACATCATGGGGTCTAAGCAAGACATATAATCAACTATGTTACCAATCATCAAGATCCTCTTCGTTTATCACTATTCCTTCATATAATTGTGCAAGACTTATAGTAAACATTTCCATTATCAACACCTTCTAATCGACATATTAATAAAGTTATAATATCCCCAATAATCACATAACACGCACACGCTTATTATCGGTCGCCGGGTCCTATAGTTAAACATGGATGTCATCATCAAGGCCCTAGACTAATGGTACAAGTATCGAACAAGAACTCGGGATTAAACCACTTAAAATACAGAAAAATTTCTCAAAACAGAGGCCTGACACGGCCCCCCGTGTCCCATGACACGGCCCGTGTCAGGTGGCCTGGGATACGGCCCTCCAAATCATGAAAAACACATTTTCCAGGAGGCTGACACGGTCGCCCGTGTTGTACAACACTGCCCGTGTCAGGCCTCCTGAAGCCAACTTCCCAAATTTCCTCTTTTTAGCATAATGCCCATAGCCTGACACTGCCCGTGTTGTACAACACTGCCCGTGTCAGAGCACCTATACCCCCAAAATTCAGCTTTTTCTAAAACTCACTTTTCTCTCCCAATTTCATACCAGTTCGAATTCTATCACTTATCTCTCACTTTTATCACTCAAAACAATCCAATTGTTGTTCTTAAACTAATTTTATACCTCTAATTCCTTATGATCTTCACAACCTAATATTACTAATCAAATTAAGAAAGATCCTAGGTTTGTTTCCAATTCTCCTTTTACATCATCATCAACATCATTATCTCTATAACTACTTCAATACCAAACTTATCATATAACTCAAATCACCACCATTCCAATTACAACAATAAAGAATATAACTCAATAATAATTTCACACAACCATAATCAATCATCATAACATATATATACATCATATCACAATTTCATCATAATCAACAACATTAGACAATCCCTAGGGAGTAAGGAACTCCCAATTACCCTTTCATGTTAGGTCACCAATAAAGAACCCCTTTTCCCCCTTACCTCGAATTTGACAAAATCCTTGCAAAGCCTTGATCTTGAAGCTTTACGATTCTTGATTTCCATTTTCCTTTCCCTTTTTCTCCAGAGCCCTCTTTCCTTCGTCAAAATACGATAATGAGAAAATGTATCGTGTTCTCCCCTTTTCATAACAGAATCAAATTACAACCTTGCCCCTCAAACTTCCAACTTATATTTTATTTAATTTATTAAATAACAATATTATAATAATAATACCACCTTATTATATTATCATTATTTAAATAAAATACTACATCCACTTATTATTCAAAATACACCATCATACTTTTGATATTTATTTTATAAAAATACTTTATAAAATTGGGGCGTTACAGGTTGTCACAAGAAAGCTTCACGTTCAACATGTGTCGGCTGCACTTCAGATAGTTGACACACTTACCAAGCCGTTTGTTACTGCGTATTTTCAATCGTTACGTGACAAACTCAAGGTGGTGCAAAATCCTTCCCACACTTCAGTTTGAGGGGGAGTATTAGAGGTGTATACATCATGCTTCATATACTTTAGCTGATTGTAAAAATAGCATTGTAACTTTGGTGTAACTAATTTTGTTAGGTAGTTAAAGTTATGTTGTTATTCAATTTGTCAGCTCAACAAAGTTGATATGAGTGTATATAATATCAATACATGTGTAATGCTGAGATAAGCTAATACAAATTTTTTCCTCATCTTCTTTTCATCATCTTCTTCAATAGGCTTCATCCCCACTCTATGAGGATTCAACACTGTGCTTCACCATTTTCACAAAGTGAACAATGGAAGAAAGCTATTCTTCTAACACTCACTTTCATTTTAAACTTATCTCTCAAATATCTATTTTCTTTCTCTTTTTCATATTTCTATTTTTCTTTTTCCTCTTTTATGTTTTGTTTTTAGTGAAGTAGAAGATTTGTCTCACTTAATTAATGAGTCAGACATACAATTAATTTTATATCTCACAAATTATTATTAGAAAAATATCTATTTGATTTTAATTAATTATTTTTATTATTTGCGATAAAAATATATTTTTAAATGTCAAAATTTAATTTTTTTTACGAACCATATCAGCAACATACCTATGTTTTTAATTAACAATTATTTTTATTCGAAGGATACAAGTGTTATTTTCAAATGCCAATTTTTTTTTACGGGCCACTAATAACAAAATATATATTTTTTAATTTTAATAAATAACACTATAGATTTATCTCACGGATCACTATCAACTCAATATATATTTTACTTTAATCAATCATTATCTTAATTTAATAGACAAAATCCTTATTTTTAAATATAAATTTTTTCTTTTTTCATCTCACGATTTTTTTAATAATTATTTAATAGAATTAAAATTTTATAATTATTGTTCATTTTACAATTAAGTAACTCATTTTTAAATTTTGTATTTGTACACATCAAATTATATTTTTATTTCACGGGTCATTATCGCATCAATTTTTTTATTTTTTTGTATTTCTTCATATCACGAGTCATTTTTTTTGCATCATTATTTAGTACAATTGAAATTGTATCATTATTTTTTATTTTACAATTAAATAACTAATTTCAATTTTAAATACATATATATATATATATATATATATATATATATATATATATATATATATATATATATATATATATATATATATATATATGTGTGTGTGTGTGTGTGTGTGTGTGTGTGTGTGTGTGTGTGTGTGTGTGTGTGTGTGTGTGTGTGTGTGTGTGTGTGTGTGTTTTATATTATATCAAATAAATTTTTTATTTCATGGATCACTATAAACACAATACATATTTTATTTTAATCAATAATTACCTTAATTTATAAGATAAAATATTTATTTTTAAATATTAAATATTTTCATCTCACGAGTCTTTTTGTTTTCTTTATATTTTAATTTAATTGATTTTACATAATCATTGTTCATTTTAAAATTAATAGCTAATTTTAAATTTAAATATGTATATAAATATATTTTATATCGTATAAAATTTACGTATACATTTAAACATATTTTATACCGTATCAAATGATTTTACCCGTGCGGGATCACGGGTATCTTAATAGTAAATTAGTAACAATCCTATACTTAAGCAAGAGATAAGTTTTTGGATAAAGATACGATTTTGGATGCACATTTGTTTTTAATCTCTCATAAAAATTTAAGATTGAAAAAAAAAACTTAAGAATAATAATAAATTTAAGTTGAAACAATAATAAATGTAGAAAATGAAATTTAAACAACAATATCAAGAATAATATGATTCAAATTAAAAACTATTGAAAGTATAAGTTTTCGATGTAGTCATAAAGTAGTCATAAAGCTTTTTAAGAACATTATCTTCCCTAGATTTGGTGTACCAAGACTCGTCATAAGTGACGGAGGCTCCCACTTCATATCTAAAATATTCGATAAACTCTTATTAAAATATGGAGTAAGACATGGTGTAGCAATACCTTACCATCTACAACCCATTGGACAAGTCGAGGTTTCCAATACCTTATTTAATTCGAGACTTAGATTGTTTCCTGGAAAATTACGATCTAGATGGTCCGGTCCTTTCAAAGTGACAAAAGTTTTAGTAAGTGGCACAATTGAAATTAAGGGTAGGTCTAGTGCACCATTTGTAGTAAATGGGAAACGTCTAAAACATTATCATTGCATAGAAGATAAAGAATTTTCAACGGGTTTAAAATTGGCAGAATTGCCATCAGAGACCTTAGACTTAAACTCCCTTAAACTATGTCGAGCCTCGACATAAAATAAAGTGTTGTGTGGGAGGCAACCCATGATTTTATTTTCGTTTCCATTATTTTTGTTTTTAAACTTTTATTTAGTTTTTGTTTTCTTTTTCATATTCTGATTTTTCAAAATGCGTTAAATTTACTGATTGTTATGTTGGTTTGTTTAAATGTGTTTCCAGGATTTTTAAAGTTTTTCTACCTTTTACCTCCTTCTCTGATTTCATTCTGCATACTAACTCTGACAATGAATGACAACATGATTGTGGATTTTAGAGACGGTACCCAGAGGCGCCGTTATGAAACTTTAGCTTAGAGACCTATGACCCTCATCAAGTTTGCACATGGACTTACCATGACTGCTTTAGGAATATGTGCTAGTATTGACTTCATGTTTAACCAGATAGGTTGGGAAGGATTTTCTACTAAGAAGCATATAACTTACTATAAGCTGACTTTAGAATTCCTGAGTTCACTTATCTACAATCCTAACTGCGGAAAAGGTTTTACTAGAGGAAGGATATCTTTCAGACTATTTGGATATCCCTGTGAATTTAACATCCATGAGATAGATGAACTTTTAGGTATCCCAGATGGCCCTACTGTTTTCTCAGAAGCACAGGAAAACATGCTTTAGAGGATGAGTTGAACCGTTTTTGGAGTAGTATCTCAGGACGCCCTGACCATGACTTGTACCCTATGTTCTCTACTGAGATTCATAACCCTGCCATTTGGTACTTTCACATGATTATGGCCTACACACTGATTGGAAAAACTGGAAGTGATAACAACGTCTCTGTAAACACCCCAAATTTGCCCTCACCCATTCACACCATGGCTTGTGATCATTCTCATATGCATAAACACAATAATATCATCTCATATCTCATTTTGGTTCACTGCATAGTTTCTAAGGCATCTGCACCTAGGGTTTGTGATCTGAGCAATCCCAAAGCTTCTTGGGCCACTCCAAAGGCCACCAATCAACTTAAAGGGGTCCATGTGTGTTCTTATATCATATTTCATCTCCTCAAAGTCAAAATTGCAGAGGAATCACAAGAACTAGGGTTTGAGTGGATGCAGAGCCAGGATGAACTGCACAGTTGACTGAAAATTAGGGTTTTGGTTTCAGAGGCCATAACCCCAATTTTTTTGGTCATTCTTGTTTCCATTGATCTCTATATGGTATAGGGAGTATGCATATCAATTTTCATGAAGAAATTCCATGGGGAAGTCATCTGATCAAGGGTTGACTTTTCAGACAAGTCAGTGTAAAATCAGGGCATCTGAGGCCCCCAATGACCCAACCAATGGTTGATCTTCATCATTTTGAGTGTATATGATCTTTATTTGATCATGGAAGAAGGTTGAAGTTCATGGAAATCAAGAATTTAGGGTTTTTGCAAATGTTGACTTTTGGGGCATAGTTGACTTTTCAAGAATGCATCATTTTAGGTCATTTTTCAAGCCATGATTCATGATCCAAAAATGCTTCAAATGGAAAAACTTTGGTCATGAAAGTTGTAGATCTCATCTTTCCCTTTTCAAAAAGTACAAGAACATGATCAAACTCTTCTTGGATCAAAAGTTATGGCAATGCAAAGTTGGCAAAAATCATTGATTTTCAAGACATGCTTCAAATGGAAATTTTGCAAAGTCTTGAACCAAAGCCAATTGTGACCTCTAGTTCATTTCAAACCATTACACAAACATTCTCTAAGTCATAAAAATCAGATTTGAACCAAGATCACATGTGTTTAGTTCATGTAGCAAGGCATTTTTTCATGAAAGTACAAAAAGGTAGCAACTTGCAAAACACTCATGACACTTCCCTCAACTTGCAGCCTTGGCCTTTGAACCTTGCTAGCTCTCTCACCACACCATGCTGCGCCAGCCCTAGCCTTTGTACCAAGCTAGTATCAAGCCCATGCCTCTCTTACAAGATTTTTGACTTTTGGCAAAAGCAAACATCCCAATCACCACAGGCCATGTCACATCCTCTGGCCACTTGCATTTGTTTATTGTATCCTTTGGCAAGCCATAACACTAAGTAAGTAAGGCTGAAGCTCTCTCATTCAACACATTCACAAAAACACTCCATTTTGCATAAGCCTTCGAATTTCTCTCCACAGCCTGCAAACACTTCAACCATTTCCACCATTCAACTCACCTTGCTCCATAGACCACCCAGCACCAAGAACCCAGGCCTAAAACAACCAGAATACTCCATAACCATTTCTCACCTCAGCCTGCATTTCTCTTCGAAATTCTCACCACAGCTTGCAAACACACAAACAAACACCACAGACCTTCTCCATTCATCCTCAGGATCACAAACAACCATTCACCATGACTTGAAGCTCTCTATTTCACCATTGCCATTTCTGATCAAGCTTGAGCAGAAGCTTTCGAATCTCATTATCCAACCAACTTAAACTCCTTTTGAGCATTCAAGCATCTTCTGTGGACCAAGTGGAGTGGATTGCACAAGGAGAAGTGGCCAGAAAGTCCTCAAACTGAAAGCTCCAAATCTCAGGTAGCTCGAAAATTATTTTTCCAGAAATCATTTTTCTTGTTACAAACTTGTTCTATGTGATTCACTGATCATCCTGGTATCATTGGTTTTGAAAATGGCTTTGTTTTGAGCATTTAATTTGTATCTGAAACTTGCGTGCCCTAGTTTTCATTTCCTTCGATTCAGCTTGTTTAGGAAGAAGAAATTTGTTTTGGGAGAGGGGTTTGGTTCGTGAGAGCTTGGAGATCATTTCCCAGTTCTTGTTTTTCATTTTTGATACGATTTGAGGGGTTTGGGGATTTTTCAGGTGAGGTGCTGGCCGGAGAAGACGACCGGAGGTCTTCTCCGGCCACCTGAAAGTCATTAGGGCTTAATCCAGTAATTAATTGCCATTTGAATTTAGGCCATAGGATCCATTGACTCCCTTGACTTCGCGCGCGCGTGGACGGCCCAGATGTGCTCATTATGCCCTAATCCACGTGTTTTATTTAATTAATCCATATTTAAGTTAATTTGATCAGAAGCAATCTTGGCCATTCAAAAACGCGCGCAGTCAACCCCTTTGAATCCAGAATGAATCTCAGCCTTCCATTTGTTTTACTTTTCATTTTCATTTATTTTAATTCATTTTCTTTTCATTTAAATTGCATAATTAATTTATAATAGCAAAAATGTCTTAAAAATTATGAAACTTTTTCCTAAGAGTTTTAATAATTTTTAAGACCCAAACATATTTTTATTTTATTTTTCATCATTAAAAAAGTATTTTTAAATATTTAAAAGATTATTTTTAATTGATTAATGGGAATTAATTCATTAAAAATACTTTTAGGTATTTAAAAATTACAAAAAAATTCATGAAATGTTCTAAGACATTTAGAAACATTGTCCAACCTTCAAACCAAATTTCTTTTTTGATCTTGATGCATTTTGAGAATGTTTCATTGAATTAAATCATTTTTTTATGCATTAATTTGATCATAAGTTTAAAAATTCATTTCTGCCTATTGGAGAAGGTTGAGACATTGATTCTTCTTGCATTGTTTTGTGTTTAGCATGTAGTTTCTAGGGTAAAATGGTCATGATTTGATCTTGCATTTTCAATTTGATTGGCATTTCTTTTGTTAAGAACCCTAAAAAACCCTAATAACTTAGAAAATTCATATCTTGAGTTTGGTTAAGAGTTGAGAGCTCCCCTTTGGGCAGTGGTTCATTATAGGTTTAGGGTTTCTTTGGGTAGCATTTTCCATTTTTTATCTTAGGGTTTGCTTCTGTTTTGGGTTTTTGTTTGATGTTTGATCCATGAACCCTAATTTGGGCTTTCTCTTGCATCCTTCTTGCATTTCCTTGCATAACATGACTTGTCTTTGCATTTTGTGCATTCTTGTGATCCATTTGACATCTTAAGACATATAGAAAGTATGTTTGATCATTGCATTACATATTTGCTATGCCATTTGTCTTGTATGCTTCATAACATTTCATGCTTGTTCATGCCCTTTAGCTTGCATCATTTGCATTCATGATCTTGTATGAACATCTCCATGCCTTGCCTCATGTTTGCAGCATCTCATAGCATCATAATCATCATTAACATGCTTCTGGTTTTGTCTAGCATCATGCCATTTCATCTCATCTTGCATTGTTTTGCATTTCTTTCTAACATTTCAGGTGGTAAGTAAACTTGAGAAGTGAATTTGCCTTCACTTCTCATAACTTTTCTTCTCATCTCTCTTGCATACATTGCTGCATTCCTATATGTGTTTGAGATTGAGCTTGCTCATTCTTGTTCTTCCCACTTTCTTTCTTCAAGTGACTTGACTTCTTGAATGAAGCAAGTCACTTTGCTTCTCTTGATCCTTTCATCTGCTTCCTGGTGGTTCCTCTGAAGATTCTTCTTGCAAACCTCACAAACTTTAGGGACAACCAAGCATGATAATGAATTAGGGTTTTGATTAGTCTCCCCTCATAGTTTTTACCTTTGTGTCTCTCTTTGAGTCCTCTCTTCTCACCTCATAATCAGGGACTAAACCCTAAAGGCTTTAAGACTTTGTGATTAAGCTTATGCCTGCATCCTTCTTTTAGGATGGAGTGTATAACTTTAATCCTAAGTATTAAACCCTTAATGTGTTTAAATCTCTTAATCAATTCACATAATAATCATCAAGACATCACACTTGTAACTTGGGCCTTGCATTAGGGTTCTAATTCTTCCTTAAGAGGTTAAGAAGGACTAACCCTAGTGTTAATGGACAAGTCCCCCTCAAGTTGTCTTACAAATCATAAAATTCACTTCATCATCATATCATTAAATAAAATCCACTTAATCAAAGGCTTGTTTTGTCATGAGTTTAATCCCTAATCATGGATTAAGTTGAGGAGCTTTCCTCAGCTTAAACATTCTCATCTATCATCCTTCTTTTAGGATGGTGTAATGAGCCTGTTTAATCCTTGATTATGGCTTAACCTCATTACTCAACACTAAACAAAAACACCAAAAACATCAAAATAATCACAAGTAGGTTAATGATCTTGATTCTATATCAAAGGTGATTAAGTGTGAGAATCTGACTTCACACTTAAGGTACTCTCATTACCCCTAATCAGAGGGATGATGTGATGAGTTTACTAAATCCATTGGTTTAGGCTTAAGCTCATTAACTTATGACAAACTCCAAAAGCAATAAAAGATTGAAAATACCAAAAACAAACATCGTCTCCTTCGGGATTCTTTTCTCATCATCTTCACTCACAAACGAGAACTTGCTTCTTCCGTCTAATGCAAGACAGTCAGCACCTGAGCCAGACAGGTCATACACTTGAGCATAGACAAGCAAGCAGTTCACAAGTCAATTCATCTTTTAGTCTCTTTGGGTCGAACTACGGTGTTCTGACTTCCTCATTGCACGAGAGGATACGTAGGCATAACTTAACGGTTATCGAACAAAAGTCTCTGTACATTCCCCCTCCTTCTAGCCTTATTCTTTAAGCCTCATGGTCATGAGCATTTCATTCCTGATCTCACACTGACACTGTACATTTATACACATCACATTTCTTTACACTGACACCTGTACATTCTTTTCCAGCTATTTTATACACAAATTGCACTGACACTACCCCTTTAAAACACAAATCTTTTAAGCGTGGATCCCGTCGAGTACGACGGACAATCTGGGTGCTAATACCTTCCCAGGTTGTAACCAACCCCCTTTCTCAGTCTCTCTGGTTCGCAACCGTCTTATCCATCTTTTTCTAGGTCTATGCAGTATTGCCTTTCCTCCGGGATAAAAATGCCTAGCTGGCGACTCTTTTCATCTCCAGTGAGTTCACGGCTGTGTGTTCTCACTGTTCCCTTCGCCGACCGTTCGCGTCTGTACCTTCATATGACCCGGTGTCACTTGTCGGGAGCGACAGCTTGGCGACTCTGCTGGGGAGCCTTATACTGCAACCAGGGCTTCTGGTTCTTTTTGTGGGTTCCTCCTAGCGCTTGTTTGATTTGTGTTTATTGGGGGTGTTATGTGCTATTTGTGTTTGTGTATATTTGCTTTATTTATTGCTTTCTGTACAGCTTTATCTATTGCTTTCTTTACTGTTTTTATATCATACTGTCATGCTGCTGGCTGGATCTGGTTTCTTGTTTTGATGGGTGGGTGTTCCACTGAGAGTTAAGGTCCTATACCTGGGACCTGAGTGACACCTAGGCTAGAGTGAATCATATTCTTTCCCATTCCATTTCGGTCTGGTGCGGGAATATGAAACACGGTTCAGATATGGGTTTCTTCTTGAGAACTCTGTGTTGCAGATTTCCTGCAATGTTAGGGCTATCTGGGAAGCCTGCTAAGTCTGGATGACCTTTTAGTATTGACCTTCAGAAACTGAGGTGAATTAGAGGAGGAATTGTTATGGTTATTGTAAACACTGTACCTCCGGGTTAGAAGTGTTTACACTTCTCATAACTGATCCAAGTCTGAGGATCCTTGTTCTAGATCACCACCTGTGAGGGGGTTGGGCTGTTTACAGGTTTGCAGGTACCTTGACCTCAGAATACCCTGTTACTTTGACTTTGTTAAGAATACTCCATGTTGGACAGTTCTTGTGATTCTAAAACCTTGGACTTGTGGCTCTTTATTTGAGTCCCCCACCCTGGTTTACTGGATCTATAAACCTCATCTGGATTTCTTGAACACACTTGGACCTATATCAGGGCGTTTTTGATCAGATCCAGCTCAGTCACAAACCCTTGCATATCATTTGCATACATACCCATTGCATCATATTAACATTTGCTTATTTGTGTTTCAGGGTATCCACCTTCATCTCTGGTTTTGGTTTTGACCCCATCTGCATTATTGACCTATCTCCACCAGTACTTGCTTCAGCTTGTCAACCATATACTTCAGTTACTTGCACTAGCCAGCCAGTGGCTCATTCCTTCAGCATTGTCATCAGCACTCTACTCAGTCTCCAGCATCATGGCTCCAAAGAAAAGTAACATCACCTATCATTTCTTCCAACCAGACTTATCAGACATCAGGAGGATCCAAACCCTGATCACTCCAGATCACATACCTTTGTTCAGGGAGCATTATGGGGATATACTTGACTTGGTCATGGACTTGGACCCATCTCAGAGGAGTTTGATCCACACCTGCATTCAGTTTTATGACCCCCCATTGAGATGTTTCACCTTTCAAGACTTTCAGACGGGGCCTCTTTTAGAAGAATACTCATCTTTGGTTGGTTTGCCTATCAAGAGGGAAATCCCTTTCAACCCTGAAATGGTCTTTCCCAGCAATGGAGAGGTGGCAAAAGCTCTGCACCTGGAACCTGTTTTGATTGAGCAACACATGACCTCTAAAGCTGGGATCCCTGGATTTCATCTGGACTTCCTGATTTCTCAAGCTAGTCTGAAGGCCTCCTTGGGGGAGTGGAAAGCTGTTTGTGCTCTGTTGGCCTTAAGTGTATATGGAATTGTGTTGTTTGCAGATGAGCCTCGATTCATTAGCAAAAATGCAATCCATTTGTTCATCCTGAAGAACCCAGTGCCAACTTTATTGGGAGATCTTTATTACTCAGTGCACCAGAAGAATGAGAAGCAGAGGGGAAGGCTAGTGAGGTGTTGTGCTCCATTATTCCATGCTTGGCTTCTTAAGCATCTACCCAGGACAGATGCATTCCTAAATCCTCATCAGCAGAGCAACTGGGCTAAGAGGCTCACTACTCTCACTTCAGCAGACATCAGATGGTGTACTCAAAGCACCAAGGGCAGAGATATCATTACAAGCTGTGGGCACTTTCCCAATGTGCCTTTAATAGGGGTCAAGGGAAGTATCAATTACAACCCTCTACTGTTCAGGAGGCAATTGGGTTATGCACTGGTCCATACTCCCAGGGAGCAGGACTTAGTGGAGACTCTCTATTGTGAGAACAAGATCAGTTTGACTGTTGTTAGGCAGGCTGCCTGGGCCTGGGATCATGTTCAAACCAAGGGAATCACCATTCTGGGGAAGTGCAATAATGTGGCATCAGTCCAATATTATGAGTGGTCCCATGCTAGGGCCCAATTCTCTGGAATGCCCTTTACCATAGAAGACATGCCTGAGTCATCTTCAGCACCACCCCCTGCCACTATCAGTTTGGAGGAGTTTGAGAGCTTGAAGGAAAGAAATGAGAAGCTAACCCAGGCTTTGCAGAAGACCCTCCGGGAAAGGAGTGAAGGTGTGAGGGAGATTGAGAGATTGGAGAAGTTAAGAGTGGAACACTTGACTAAAATTGAGAAGTCTGGAGATTATATCAACAAGTCTAAAGCTGGTGAACAGATTCTGAAGAATGCTTGTAAAGAAGCCCAGTTCCAGAGAGCAAGAACAGACTTGTACCTGAAGGAGAGTCAGGCCAGGTGGGTCCGGATCACTGAGGCCCGTACTCTAGAAGACAAGAGAGTTCAAGACAAGATGGAACAGATGGAAAAAGCCCTGGCAGCAGCCCAGGAGGAAATATCAGAGCTGAAAATCAAAGCAGGAGTGAAGAGGTCTAAGGACCAAAGTCAGAACAAGAAGTTGACTGCAGCTGTTGCAACAAGAAACCTTCTCATCAGAAATCTTACGGAGCATCCGGCTGATCCTGTGACCGAAGCACTTCTTAAGGAAGTTCGTGAGGATGAGTTTGGCCTTGGAGTTTGATCATTTGCTTGTTGTTATTCCTGTTCCATGTACTTTTGTTTTTGTGATGTATTTTTGACCCCTTAGCGGGCTTGTGTTGTAAAATGAACAAGACGTATTATTTCACCTTCTGTAATGTATTTGTGTTAATTTCCATCTGGGTTCAACAGCAACATCTTCAAGGGTCTGGAAGGGTCAAAACTGAAGGCCAAACCGGATACCTTGAGAACAAATAAGCATAACTGCATTGCATGCTAACCTCTTTGTTTGTTTTGTAGGTTTTGTTTTGTCGTTACTAACCTCTGTTGTGACATTCAGGAATTATTGCTCGCCGCCGGGTATTTCCTCTCAACAGGCCACACAGGTACCCAACTAGAAACAACCTTCCGGGAATCCAGATGGACCAGATGCAACAAGACCTTACGGAGGTCAGGAACCAGATGGCCAACAAAAGGCTGGAGATGAGAACCCAGATAACACAGTTCATGGAAGTGATGAACAACTTAGCTCAAAGCCAGGAGAGGCTCAGAGCTTTGGTAGAAGGGAGGAATCAAGATGAGCCCCATGTGGGAACTGCAGGCACAAGTAACAATGAAAGGGTGCAGCCACATGTTAACCCTCCTGTGTTTGGCCCACATCTACATCCTGAGATTAACATTCCTGCAAATGTTCAAGGGACAGCCACTGCGGCCAGAGTACTTCAGGAAGATCCTCAGGAGGACCAATTTACCGTAATGGGTGCTGGAGAGGAAACTTATGATAGACGGTTGGAAGAAATAGCTGAGAAGTTGAGGTCTTTAGAATCTCAAAATTCTTTGGGCTTCGACGTCATGGACATGGGTTTGGTAGAAGGGGTCAGGATTCCCCACAAGTTCAAGCCTCCATGCTTTGAAAAGTATAATGGGACTTCCTGTCCCCGAACTCATCTGCAATCTTTTCTTGGAAGACTAAAAGCTTATACCATGGATGAGAAGTTGTGGATGTTCTACTTCGAAGATAGCTTGACTGGAGCATCAAGGGAATGGTATTCCCATTTGACAAGGGCAACTGTTAGATGCTGGAAGGACCTGGCAGAGGCCTTCATCCGACAGTATCAGTACAACTTAGACATGGCACCCAATAGGACCCTCCTAATGGGAATGTCACAGTCGTCAAGGGAGAGTTTCCGAGAATATGCCCAAAGATGGAGGCAATTGGCTGCTGCTGTTCAACCCCCTATGTCCGAAAGGGAAATGGCAGATATGTTCATGAATACTCTTCAGGGAACCTATATTGACAGGTTAGCTGCTTTCTCTTCCACTAGCTTTGCGGATGTTGTCATAGCTGGGGAGAGGATTGAAAGCCTGTTGAAAATGGGAAAGATCTCAGATAATGGTGCAAGCTCGTCCAGTAGTACAAGAAAGCCTTTTGCAGGCCCGAGAAGAACTGGCGAGACCAATGCCATTCACACCAACAGGGGTAGGCCCCAATATATTCAAAGGACAATAGCAGCGGTCACCATTCCTGCTCCAGCTCATCCTCAACCTGTCTATCAACCTCCTCAGCAAAACTTCCAACAACAACCTCAGTATCATCAGAATCAGTATCCTCCAAGAAACTTCAACAACAACGCCAACAACAACAATCAACAGAGGCCATTCCAACAGAGGCCATCCCAAGCTAACCGAGTGATCGACCCGATCCCAATGCCGTATGCTGCCTTGTTGCCACAACTTCTGAAACTCAACCTAGTTGAGCTAAGAACGTTGGCACCTCCGGATCCCAACATTCTACCAAGGAACTATGACTCTAATGCTAGGTGTGCTTTTCATTCAAACGCACCTGGTCACAGTACAGAAAAATGCAGGGCTCTGCATATGAAGGTACAAGACTTGGTAGACTCCAAGGCTCTGAATTTTGCACCTCCGCCCAATGTCAATAAAAACCCTATGCCAAACCATGGTGGTCCTCGAATTAACGCTATTGAAGAAGACCAACCGTCTTATTTAATAACCAGTGTGGATCAGATCAGGACGCCATTGGTGGAAATCAAAGCTCAACTCCGTGAAAACCAGATATTTCCGGGGTGTGAACTAGGGTGCCCCTACTGCAATATTTCATGGAATGGGTGTGAGGACCTGAGGAATGGCATTGACAGCCTTATTCAGAGTGGCTTGCTACAGATCACTACATCATTCCCGACAAACCCAACAACTTCATCAACAACGGTTTCAGACCCTCCTACAACTGCAGCAACTATTGTTCCCGACAATTCATCAGCACCATCAACCAGTACTTCATCTGTCCTCCCAAATGATCAGTTTTCAACAGTTTCTCCTGCTACAACTTCAGCTTCATTCCATTTCGAATCTCCATCAACAACAACATCAGTCCTTCCAACAGAACCTCCTACAACACCAGCAATCAATCATGAAGATGTCTCTACTGTTACCATATTCTATGATCCGGAAAACAACTCTGCCTACCATTCGGAAGGTGCTGCTCCCGCCAGAGCACCAGTAACAATCTTTTATGATCCACAAACAATAACAATCCCTTCAGCAGCAGCAATCAGTCCAGTCACTGTCACGGTGCCTGGACCAGTACCATATGAAAGCAATAGGGCCATCCCTTGGCACTATGGCTCTGACGTGTACCGAGAAGGGAAAAGAATCACTCTTGAAACATCAGCACCTGCACCACAAGTAGATAATGTGGGGGGAGGCGGAGGCTTCACTCGAAGCGGACGTCTCTTTGCTTCACAAGTTCAAAGACCTACAGCCGAAGCAGAAGCTGCTGCCAAGGCAAAAGGAAAAGGCCCGGTGCAGGAAGACCCAGCTGCCAAAGAAGCCCTGAAGACTCCATTCGATCAGGAAGTTGATGAGTTTATGAGAATCATCAAAAAGAGTGACTACAAAATTGTGGATCAACTTCACCAGACGCCATCCAAAATCTCTATCCTCTCACTGCTTATGTGCTCCGAAGCCCATCGGAATGCACTACTCAAAGTCCTGCACGCAGCTTACGTGCCTGAGGAGATTACTGTCAACCAATTGGAAACCGTGGTTGGAAATGTTACTGCTAGCAATGGGCTAGGGTTTACCAATTCTGACTTGACAGCGGATGGCCGCAACCATAACAAAGCCCTGCACATAACCATGGAATGCAAAGGAGCTGTCCTTTCTCATGTGCTGGTGGACACAGGTTCTTCCCTGAATGTCTTACCAAAGAAGGCTCTGGTGAAGTTAGAATATGATGGATTGGCATTGAGACCCAGCAACCTGGTGGTAAGAGCCTTTGATGGTTCGAAGAGATCGGTTCTGGGAGAGATTGAGCTGCCCGTGACAATTGGCCCACAGACCTTTAAAACTATCTTTTATGTGATGGACATTCAGCCCGCCTACAGCTGTTTGTTGGGTAGACCCTGGATTCACGCCGCCGGCGCAATAACGTCTACCCTTCACCAAAAGTTAAAATTTGAGTGGGAGGGTCAAGTTGTCACAATCTGTGGGGAAGAGGATATTTTCGTTAGCCATCTGGCTACTTATAAATACATTGAGATGGATGGAGAGATCCATGAAACAATGAGCCAAGGTTTTGAAGCCTTGAACGTCAATGAAGCATCTGCTGTGTCAGGTATCTCCATGTCATCTTACCAACAAGCCCGGAAGGTTGTTGAGGAAGGAACTGCCCTAGGCTGGGGCAAGGTCTTAGCTGTGGAGGAGAAGAAGGACAAATTTGGGTTGGGTTACAGACCAACTCAACATCAAGCAAAGGCTGCTGCAGAGCCTGGTTTTGTCAGTGGGGGGATGCTTACCCCCGATGCTATCAACTGTCTGGAAGACGAGCTGGAAGAGGAGCGCAATCTGGAGAATTGGATTCGTCCAAAGATCCCGGGGAGCAGTGTCTCGAACTGGTCTTCCCAGGAAATTATAAGAGTTACTCATGCAGAGTAATTATTATTTCCTGTATTTTTATAGCATGCATCAAAGTCTTGCATCTTGCCCAAGATGACAAGACTCATTTTGTAATCAGGGCCATCTGTACTTTTGTGCAAACAAGATTAAATTAATGAAATATCAGACATCTTTTTGCAAACAAGTCTTTTTCTTTTCTGTTCACTGTTTTTCCATTTTTCTTTTTGTACAAAAATAAATGGCGGTGTTTTCAAAATGATAACTTCATTTCACTTTTTTCTAAAGCAAGATTAAAATCAATCACTAAAATGAACAAACTTAACCCTTGCAGAGAGTGCCATCCTGACAGCACCGACAACAGCACGGCTATGACATCGTATGACTTTGACAATCCAATCAATCAAGCTGATGAAGGGGTTGATGAAGAATATGAGCTTCCTGAAGAGCTAGCCAGGTTGTTGAGACAAGAGGAAAAGGTTATTACTCCTCATCAGGAGGAAGTCGAAGTGATCAATCTTGGTACAGACGAAGACGTGAAAGAAGTTAAAATCGGGGCCTGCCTGCAAGACTCAGTGAAGAGACAACTGATAGATCTGCTTCAAGAGTATGTTGATGTGTTTGCTTGGTCGTATCAAGATATGCCAGGGTTGGATACCGACATTGTTGTGCATAAGCTTCCTTTGAGGGAAGAATGCCCACCAGTTAAACAGAAACTGCGCCGAACTCGCCCAGACATGGCTATGAAAATTAAGGAAGAGGTACAAAAGCAATGGGACGCCGGGTTCCTTGCTGTAACTAGCTATCCGCTGTGGGTGGCTAACATAGTACCTGTGCCTAAGAAAGACGGCAAAGTAAGAATGTGTGTTGACTACCGGGATCTGAACAGAGCCAGCCCGAAAGATGACTTCCCATTACCTCACATTGATGTATTGGTGGATAACACGGCTCAGTTCTCGGTATTCTCCTTCATGGATGGATTTTCAGGATATAATCAGATCAAGATGTCACCTGAAGACATGGAGAAGACAACTTTCATCACACCCTGGGGCACGTTCTGTTACAAAGTGATGCCATTCGGACTGAAGAATGCTGGTGCCACATATCAACGGGCTATGGTGACATTATTCCACGATATGATCCACAAGGAAATAGAATGTTATGTGGATGATATGATCGCCAAGTCCCTTACAGAGGAAGATCACCTGGTGAATCTGCTGAAGTTGTTCAAGCGACTGAGGAAGTACCAACTAAAGCTAAACCCCAACAAATGCACATTCGGGGTGCGATCCGGTAAGCTGCTGGGCTTTATTGTAAGTGAGAAAGGGATTGAAGTTGACCCTGATAAAGTCAAGGCTATTCAAGAAATGCCTGCACCGAAAACTGAGAAAGAAGTTCGAGGGTTCTTAGGTCGATTGAACTACATTTCGCGGTTCATATCTCACCTTACAGCAACCTGCGAACCCTTGTTTAAGTTGTTAAGAAAAGAACAAACGGTCAGGTGGAACGAAGATTGCCAGAAGGCTTTTGACAAGATCAAGGAGTATTTGCAAGAACCTCCAATCCTCATGCCTCCAGTTGAAGGAAGACCTCTGATAATGTACTTGACAGTGTTAGAAGAGTCGATGGGGTGTGTGCTGGGCCAGCATGACGAGTCTGGTCAAAAAGAGTATGCAATATACTACCTAAGCAAAAAGTTTACCGACTGTGAACAACGTTATTCACTGCTCGAGAAAACTTGCTGTGCTTTAGCGTGGGCTGCTCGCCGACTGAGACAGTATATGTTGACCCACACTACCTTATTAATCTCAAAAATGGATCCAGTTAAGTACATTTTCGAGAAGCCAGCTCTTACCGGACGGGTTGCAAGATGGCAGATGATTCTCACAGAATACGACATACAGTACACATCTCAGAAAGCCATCAAGGGCAGTGTACTATCTGAATATCTTGCTGAGCAACCCATTGATGACTACCAGCCTATGAGGTTTGACTTCCCTGATGAAGACATCATGTTCATTAAAGCAAAAGATCACGAAGAGCCTATTCACACTGAAGGGCCAGACCCAGAAGAAGAATGGACTATGATGTTTGATGGGGCTGTTAACATGAATGGTCGTGGTGTTGGTGCAGTACTCATTACACCCAAAGGAGTTCACATGCCTTTCTCGGCAAAACTCACTTTCAACTGCACTAACAACGAAGCTGAATACGAAGCTTGCATTATGGGTCTTGAGGAAGCCATTGACCTCAGGATCAAGACATTGACCGTATTCGGAGATTCAGCTCTGGTGGTTAATCAGACCAACGGAAAATGGTATACACATCAGGATCATCTGATACCTTACAGGGATTATACAAGAAGGTTATTGACCTTCTTCACCAAAGTCAAGCTTGAGTATATCCCTCGGGACGAGAACCAGTTTGCAGATGCTCTTGCTACCATTTCGTCCATGATCAAAGTTCAAGCCGCCAACTTTGTACCTCAGATTTCAGTGTCTAGACTTGATAGACCAGCATATGTATTCGCAGCAGATGTTGTCAAGGATGATAAGCCTTGGTTTCATGACATCAAGTGCTTCTTGGAAGATCAAACATACCCGCCTGGGGCATCTTCCAATGATAAGAAGACTTTGAGAAGGCTTGCTGGAAGTTTCTTTCTGAACACTGATGGGTCTTTATACAAAAGGAACTTTGACAGGGTACTCCTCAGATGTGTTGACAAGACGGAAGCAGATTTGTTGGTGCACGAAGTGCACGAAGGATCCTTTGGCACCCATGCAGGAGGGCATGCCATGGCTAAGAAATTGTTGAGATCAGGCTATTACTGGATCACAATGGATGCAGACTGTTGTGCTTACGCCAGAAAGTGCCACAAATGCCAGATCTATGCAGATAAGGTGCATGTGCCTCCCAATCCTTTGAACATAATGTCTTCACCATGGCCCTTTGCCATGTGGGGCATTGATATGATTGGTAAGATTGAGCCAACTGCTTCGAATGGCCACAGATTCATCCTGGTCGCCATTGACTATTTCACTAAGTGGGTCGAAGCAGCCTCATATGCAAACGTCACAAGACAAGTGGTAGCCCGATTTCTGAAGAGAGATATCATCTGTCGGTATGGAGTGCCCGAGCGAATCATTACTGATAATGGTTCCAACCTAAACAACAAAATGATGGCAGAGCTGTGCCGGGACTTCAAGATCCAACATCACAATTCTTCTCCTTACAGGCCAAAGATGAATGGTGCTGTTGAGGCGGCAAATAAGAATATCAAGAAGATTGTGCAAAAGATGGTAGTCACATACAAAGACTGGCATGAAATGCTACCGTTTGCCTTGCATGGGTACCGCACGTCAATCAGAACATCCACTGGGGCAACACCGTATCAGCTTGTGTATGGTATGGAAGCAGTCCTACCTGTTGAAGTTGAATTACCCTCTCTACGGGTACTAATGGATGTTAAACTGAGTGAAGCAGATTGGGTTCGGGCCCGATACGAACAACTGAGTCTGATCGAAGAGAAAAGATTGGCTGCAATCTGTCATGGACATCTATATCAGAAGAGAATGAAGAGAGCCTTCGATCAGAAAGTCAGGCACCGAGAGTACCAAGTAGGAGATCTTGTGTTGAGAAGAATCCTCCCTCCTCATACAGACCACAGGGGCAAATGGACTCCAAACTATGAAGGACCGTTTGTGGTAAAGAAAGTTTTTTCCGGTGGAGCACTGATGCTCAGCACCATGGATGGTGAAGATTTCCCGTCCCCTGTGAATTCAGATGCAGTTAAAAAATACTTCGCATAAAATGACCCGCTGGACATAAAAACAGAATGTGAGTCCAGGCAAAAATAGGGCATCCCGGCGAGTCAAAAACAGAATAAAAGACTCGGGCAAAAATAAGGGAAATAAATGAAAAATGTACACCCGCTGAGTTGAAAAGCCGCATTGGACAGCTCAGGCAAAAATGGGTATCCCGATGGATTGAAAACCCGAAAGGGCGATCCATGCAAAATAAGGGAATAAGCGAACAACTGCATTCTGAATTCGTCTGTATCACCTATAACTTGGTAAGCTACGAAGGATCAGACTTCAATCAGAATCAACTCTCTCCAGAAAGCAAGACGAGAAGAACGTCATTGTCATACGAGTCATAGCAGAAGAGGAAGCTCCTTGAAAGCCTCATCAACATCGCCAGCATTTTGTTTCTCAATTTGTAACAGTCTCTTCATTTCAGGAGATATGTTTCCTTAACTGTATCTTGCCAATTCAGGGCACATGAATTAATAAAATCAGATTTTCGGTCATGTTTCGTTTTTTACATTTATGTTTTGCAAAGAGTTGTCTGATATCTCTAAAAATACAATTGCATAAGTACAGATGCCTTTCTCTAAAAATGTCTTAAAAATTATGAAACTTTTTCCTAAGAGTTTTAATAATTTTTAAGACCCAAACACATGCTTACAGGGAATGTGATTATTCTCGAAAGTACTTAACTCCTATGACGGAATCCAGTGAGGGATACCTCGGGACCTTTTGTACGTTTCCTTATCGTTGCAGGATTGCAGGTATCCAGAACGCAACCTGGGGCATGCAGGTTACATCTCAGCAAGTTGGCGAATCATTATCAACTCGGTCTATCTTCCACATGGCACTGGAGAGTGCCCACCTCCCCAGCAAAGTTGCCAAATCAACAAACAGGCTTAACACTCAGGATGTTTTCTCCCCAGCCGAGTTGCCTCTCATTACTCTCCCCAGCTGAGTTATCAACAGCATTCCCCAGCTGTAGTGCCAACCATTCTTCCTCAGCAGAATGCAGAAGTCAGGGAATCATCTCCCCCACAGAATCCCCAGCCTCTATTCAGAAGAGCAACGCACGGAGAAGTCACAACAGAGTACGGAAAGCTTCTACAAACCCCAGCTGGGTCCCATATTATAAGGATATGTCAATCAGTGACCTATATCCCCAAGCAGATACATCATTAGATCTACCAATGATCTCATCCCCAGCTGGGATGTTCACTTCAAGCAGATCAACCAGAGATCTTCACAGCGACGGGATCCGAATCCCGGATCTGTGCCCCTTTGCATAATCATAGCATTCGCATCATACTATCCCCTCAGAGCGTAGCATTCCGTCTAATACGGAGCATTACGGCAAAAATCAAATGCATAGCATAATCATAAGCCATGTTGTGAATTGAACACTTGTGAATAATAAACCGTTCATCATCATGATACAGAAAAATCCCCACCAGAGTCCCCGGCAAAGGCAGTTGCCTCACAATCACAAACACCAGTATATACTCCTTTTGGCACCCGTCCGTGTCATCTTTCCCCAGTAAAGTCGCCTGAACACTCTTTACAAACAAGATCACCCATATTACGGATACTTCATGACACCCGTCCGTGTCATATCACCAGCAGGAAGCCAAAGACATCCCCTTTGCACTCACATATACTTATATGCACTTTTCTTGACACCCGTCCGTGTCATATCCCCAGCGCAGTCGCTTACACCTTTATCACTCATATACTTGTTAATATTATACTTTTCTCTCTTGACACCCGTCCGTGTCACTCTCCCCAGCAGTTAACACTCATCTATACAATACAATGCTCATTACTCATGGTACACTTATACAGATACTCGTCCGTATCTTGTATACACCATCACTCATATCCCCACAGATTCGACAGTAGTCCTTGTTCTTTGTTAACTAGTTGGTACTCGTCCGTATCATCATCTCAGAACATTGCGTCTAGTGTTTGTTTCTACGTGATACTCGTCCGTATCATAGTCTTAAGGGTGCTCGTCCGCATCTTTAATCCGTACACCGTGTCAAACACTTATGTCTCCTTGAATATAGATACTCGTCTGTGTCTACTATTCCCCAGAAGGATACTTTCAGATGCAACACTCGTCCGTGTTCTTTGTTAACCAGTTGATACTCGTCCGTATCATCATCTTTGAACATGTGTCAGTTTGTTTCTACATGATACTCGTCCGTATCATAGCCTTAAGGATGCTCGTCCGCATCTTTAATCTATACATAATACCAAACGCTTATACTTTCTTTTCTTGGTTGTGAACGCTCGTCCGTGTTCGCTATATCCCCAGTAGATCACCAACAAAGCATCTTCTTTTATCTGACACTCGTCCTGTGTCATGATAACCCTGAGAGCAGCCGTACCCTGCTGAGTGGTCGTCCTCCACTTCTTGATGGTCGTCCTCCATCATGCTCATCCGATGGTCGTCCCCATCGTTGTTTTTAGCAGCCGTCCCCTGCTAGGTGGTCGTCCTCCACCTTTTGATGATCGTCCTTCATCACTTTATCCAATGGCCGTCCCCATTGTTGATTTTGGTTATCTGGCATTCGTCCTATGTCATGAGAAACCTCGAGAGCAGCCGTACCCTGCTGAGTGGTCGTCCTCCACTTCTTGATGGTCGTCCTCCATCATGCTCGTCCGATGGTCGTCCCCATCGTTGACCTTTTCTATCCGATGGCCGTCCCCATCGTTGTTAATTTCGGCAGCCGTACCCTGCCAGGTGGTCGTCCTCCACCTTTGATGGCCGTCCCCATCATATTTCTTTTATCCCTAACAGAGCAGCCGTCCCCTGCTAGGTGATATTCCTTCACCTTTGATGGCCGTACCCCATCATCTGTTTATTTCATTTATTCTTTAACCCGATGGCCGTCCCCGCCGTGGTCCCTTTTCCTTTTTAACCCGATGGCCGTCCCCATCGTTGGTTACTTTACCTTTATGAACTTGATGGCCGTCCCCGTCATGTTTCATTAATTTCCAGAGAATTTTACAGCTTTATCTTGATGGCCGTCCCCATCATGATATCTTGCTTTCCCCAGCTAGTCGGCCGTCCCCGTCTTGGCTTTACCTTCTATCCCCAGCATGTCGGCCGTCCCCGTCATCGCTTTGTTTTCCTCACCTTTACAATATACTTTTACAATCTATATCCCTTTTCTTCTTCATTCTGTGAGTGCAAATTTTGGACTGTCTTTGGTATTCAACCACAAGTTATCCTGTTTGCCTGTTAAGCCATCACTTACAACCTGCACAGCTAACTCATGTTTGAATAGGGGCAGCTGTAAACACCCCAAATTTGCCCTCACCCATTCACACCATGGCTTGTGATCATTCTCATATGCATAAACACAATAATATCATCTCATATCTCATTTTGGTTCACTGCATAGTTTCTAAGGCATCTGCACCTAGGGTTTGTGATCTGAGCAATCCCAAAGCTTCTTGGGCCACTCCAAAGGCCACCAATCAACTTAAAGGGGTCCATGTGTGTTCTTATATCATATTTCATCTCCTAAAAGTCAAAATTGCAGAGGAATCACAAGAACTAGGGTTTGAGTGGATGCAGAGCCAGGATGAACTGCACAGTTGACTGAAAATTAGGGTTTTGGTTTCAGAGGCCATAACCCCAATTTTTTTGGTCATTCTTGTTTCCATTGATCTCTATATGGTATAGGGAGTATGCATATCAATTTTCATGAAGAAATTCCATGGGGAAGTCATCTGATCAAGGGTTGACTTTTCAGACAAGTCAGTGTAAAATCAGGGCATCTGAGGCCCCCAATGACCCAACCAATGGTTGATCTTCATCATTTTGAGTGTATATGATCTTTATTTGATCATGGAAGAAGGTTGAAGTTCATGGAAATCAAGAATTTAGGGTTTTTGCAAATGTTGACTTTTGGGGCATAGTTGACTTTTCAAGAATGCATCATTTTAGGTCATTTTTCAAGCCATGATTCATGATCCAAAAATGCTTCAAATGGAAAAACTTTGGTCATGAAAGTTGTAGATCTCATCTTTCCCTTTTCAAAAAGTACAAGAACATGATCAAACTCTTCTTGGATCAAAAGTTATGGCAATGCAAAGTTGGCAAAAATCATTGATTTTCAAGACATGCTTCAAATGGAAATTTTGCAAAGTCTTGAACCAAAGCCAATTGTGACCTCTAGTTCATTTCAAACCATTACACAAACATTCTCTAAGTCATAAAAATCAGATTTGAACCAAGATCACATGTGTTTAGTTCATGTAGCAAGGCATTTTTTCATGAAAGTACAAAAAGGTAGCAACTTGCAAAACACTCATGACACTTCCCTCAACTTGCAGCCTTGGCCTTTGAACCTTGCTAGCTCTCTCACCACACCATGCTGCGCCAGCCCTAGCCTTTGTACCAAGCTAGTATCAAGCCCATGCCTCTCTTACAAGATTTTTGACTTTTGGCAAAAGCAAACATCCCAATCACCACAGGCCATGTCACATCCTCTGGCCACTTGCATTTGTTTATTGTATCCTTTGGCAAGCCATAACACTAAGTAAGTAAGGCTGAAGCTCTCTCATTCAACACATTCACAAAAACACTCCATTTTGCATAAGCCTTCGAATTTCTCTCCACAGCCTGCAAACACTTCAACCATTTCCACCATTCAACTCACCTTGCTCCATAGACCACCCAGCACCAAGAACCCAGGCCTAAAACAACCAGAATACTCCATAACCATTTCTCACCTCAGCCTGCATTTCTCTTCGAAATTCTCACCACAGCTTGCAAACACACAAACAAACACCACAGACCTTCTCCATTCATCCTCAGGATCACAAACAACCATTCACCATGACTTGAAGCTCTCTATTTCACCATTGCCATTTCTGATCAAGCTTGAGCAGAAGCTTTCGAATCTCATTATCCAGCCAACTTAAACTCCTTTTGAGCATTCAAGCATCTTCTGTGGACCAAGTGGAGTGGATTGCACAAGGAGAAGTGGCCAGAAAGTCCTCAAACTGAAAGCTCCAAATCTCAGGTAGCTCGAAAATTATTTTTCCAGAAATCATTTTTCTTGTTACAAACTTGTTCTATGTGATTCACTGATCATCCTGGTATCATTGGTTTTGAAAATGGCTTTGTTTTGAGCATTTAATTTGTATCTGAAACTTGCGTGCCCTAGTTTTCATTTCCTTCGATTCAGCTTGTTTAGGAAGAAGAAATTTGTTTTGGGAGAGGGGTTTGGTTCGTGAGAGCTTGGAGATTATTTCCCAGTTCTTGTTTTTCATTTTTGATACGATTTGAGGGGTTTGGGGATTTTTCAGGTGAGGTGCTGGCCGGAGAAGACGACCGGAGGTCTTCTCCGGCCACCTGAAAGTCATTAGGGCTTAATCCAGTAATTAATTGCCATTTGAATTTAGGCCATAGGATCCATTGACTCCCTTGACTTCGCGCGCGCGTGGACGGCCCAGATGTGCTCATTATGCCCTAATCCACGTGTTTTATTTAATTAATCCATATTTAAGTTAATTTGATCAGAAGCAATCTTGGCCATTCAAAAACGCGCGCAGTCAACCCCTTTGAATCCAGAATGAATCTCAGCCTTCCATTTGTTTTACTTTTCATTTTCATTTATTTTAATTCATTTTCTTTTCATTTAAATTGCATAATTAATTTAAAATAGCAAAAATGTCTTAAAAATTATGAAACTTTTTCCTAAGAGTTTTAATAATTTTTAAGACCCAAACATATTTTTATTTTATTTTTCATCATTAAAAAAGTATTTTTAAATATTTAAAAGATTATTTTTAATTGATTAATGGGAATTAATTCATTAAAAATACTTTTAGGTATTTAAAAATTACAAAAAAATTCATGAAATGTTCTAAGACATTTAGAAACATTGTCCAACCTTCAAACCAAATTTCTTTTTTGATCTTGATGCATTTTGAGAATGTTTCATTGAATTAAATCATTTTTTTATGCATTAATTTGATCATAAGTTTAAAAATTCATTTCTGCCTATTGGAGAAGGTTGAGACATTGATTCTTCTTGCATTGTTTTGTGTTTAGCATGTAGTTTCTAGGGTAAAATGGTCATGATTTGATCTTGCATTTTCAATTTGATTGGCATTTCTTTTGTTAAGAACCCTAAAAAACCCTAATAACTTAGAAAATTCATATCTTGAGTTTGGTTAAGAGTTGAGAGCTCCCCTTTGGGCAGTGGTTCATTATAGGTTTAGGGTTTCTTTGGGTAGCATTTTCCATTTTTTATCTTAGGGTTTGCTTCTGTTTTGGGTTTTTGTTTGATGTTTGATCCATGAACCCTAATTTGGGCTTTCTCTTGCATCCTTCTTGCATTTCCTTGCATAACATGACTTGTCTTTGCATTTTGTGCATTCTTGTGATCCATTTGACATCTTAAGACATATAGAAAGTATGTTTGATCATTGCATTACATATTTGCTATGCCATTTGTCTTGTATGCTTCATAACATTTCATGCTTGTTCATGCCCTTTAGCTTGCATCATTTGCATTCATGATCTTGTATGAACATCTCCATGCCTTGCCTCATGTTTGCAGCATCTCATAGCATCATAATCATCATTAACATGCTTCTGGTTTTGTCTAGCATCATGCCATTTCATCTCATCTTGCATTGTTTTGCATTTCTTTCTAACATTTCAGGTGGTAAGTAAACTTGAGAAGTGAATTTGCCTTCACTTCTCATAACTTTTCTTCTCATCTCTCTTGCATACATTGCTGCATTCCTATATGTGTTTGAGATTGAGCTTGCTCATTCTTGTTCTTCCCACTTTCTTTCTTCAAGTGACTTGACTTCTTGAATGAAGCAAGTCACTTTGCTTCTCTTGATCCTTTCATCTGCTTCCTGGTGGTTCCTCTGAAGATTCTTCTTGCAAACCTCACAAACTTTAGGGACAACCAAGCATGATAATGAATTAGGGTTTTGATTAGTCTCCCCTCATAGTTTTTACCTTTGTGTCTCTCTTTGAGTCCTCTCTTCTCACCTCATAATCAGGGACTAAACCCTAAAGGCTTTAAGACTTTGTGATTAAGCTTATGCCTGCATCCTTCTTTTAGGATGGAGTGTATAACTTTAATCCTAAGTATTAAACCCTTAATGTGTTTAAATCTCTTAATCAATTCACATAATAATCATCAAGACATCACACTTGTAACTTGGGCCTTGCATTAGGGTTCTAATTCTTCCTTAAGAGGTTAAGAAGGACTAACCCTAGTGTTAATGGACAAGTCCCCCTCAAGTTGTCTTACAAATCATAAAATTCACTTCATCATCATATCATTAAATAAAATCCACTTAATCAAAGGCTTGTTTTGTCATGAGTTTAATCCCTAATCATGGATTAAGTTGAGGAGCTTTCCTCAGCTTAAACATTCTCATCTATCATCCTTCTTTTAGGATGGTGTAATGAGCCTGTTTAATCCTTGATTATGGCTTAACCTCATTACTCAACACTAAACAAAAACACCAAAAACATCAAAATAATCACAAGTAGGTTAATGATCTTGATTCTATATCAAAGGTGATTAAGTGTGAGAATCTGACTTCACACTTAAGGTACTCTCATTACCCCTAATCAGAGGGATGATGTGATGAGTTTACTAAATCCATTGGTTTAGGCTTAAGCTCATTAACTTATGACAAACTCCAAAAGCAATAAAAGATTGAAAATACCAAAAACAAACATCGTCTCCTTCGGGATTCTTTTCTCATCATCTTCACTCACAAACGAGAACTTGCTTCTTCCGTCTAATGCAAGACAGTCAGCACCTGAGCCAGACAGGTCATACACTTGAGCATAGACAAGCAAGCAGTTCACAAGTCAATTCATCTTTCAGTCTCTTTGGGTCGAACTACGGTGTTCTGACTTCCTCATTGCACGAGAGGATACGTAGGCATAACTTAACGGTTATCGAACAAAAGTCTCTGTACATTCCCCCTCCTTCTAGCCTTATTCTTTAAGCCTCATGGTCATGAGCATTTCATTCCTGATCTCACACTGACACTGTACATTTATACACATCACATTTCTTTACACTGACACCTGTACATTCTTTTCCAGCTATTTTATACACAAATTGCACTGACACTACCCCTTTAAAACACAAATCTTTTAAGCGTGGATCCCGTCGAGTACGACGGACAATCTGGGTGCTAATACCTTCCCAGGTTGTAACCAACCCCCTTTCTCAGTCTCTCTGGTTCGCAACCGTCTTATCCATCTTTTTCTAGGTCTATGCAGCATTGCCTTTCCTCCGGGATAATAATGCCTAGCTGGCGACTCTTTTCATCTCCAGTGAGTTCACGGTGTAAACACCCCAAATTTGCCCTCACCCATTCACACATGACTTGTGATCATCTCATATGCATATACACAATCATATCATCTCACATCTCATTTTTGAATCACTGGATAGTTTCTAAGGCATCTGCACCTAGGGTTTGTGATCTGAGCAACCTCAGGGCATCTTGAGCCATTCCAAAGGCCACCAATCAACTCAAAGGGGTCCATGTGTGTTCTTATGTCATATTACATCCTCACAAAGTCAAAAATGCAGAGGAATCACAAGGATTAGGGTTTGAGTGGATGCAGAGCCAGGATGAACTGCACAGTTGACTGAAAATTAGGGTTTTGGTTTCAGAGGCCATAACACCAAAATTTTTGGTCATTCTTGTTTCCATTGATCTCTATATGGTATAGGGAGTATACATATCAATTTTCATGAAGAAATTCCATGGGGAAGTCATCTGATCAAGAGTTGACTTTTCAGACAAGTCAGTGTAAAATCAGGGCATCTGAGGCCCCCAATGACCCAACCAATGGGTGATCTTCATCATTTTGAGTGTATATGATCTTTATTTGATCATGGAAGAAGTTTGAAGTTCATAAGAATCAAGAATTTAGGGTTTTTGCAAAAGTTGACTTTTTGGGTTTTGTTGACTTTTCAAGAATGCATCATTTTAGGTCAATTTTCAAGCTTTGATTTATGATCCAAAAAGGCTTCAAATGAAAAAACTTTGGTCATGAAAGTTGTAGATCTCATCTTTCCCTTTTCAAAAAGTACAAGAACATGATCTAACTCTTCATGGATCAAAAGTTATGGCCATGCAAAGTTGCCAAAAATCATTGTTTTTCAAGTTATGCACCAAGTGGAAATTTTGCTAAGTCTTGAATCAATGCATGATGCAGCCTCTAATTCATGTCAAACCATTATGTGAACATCCTCTAAATCACAAAAATCAGATTTTGAACCAAGATTGCCCATGATTTGGTTGGTGTAACAAGCATTTTCATGAAAAATCCATAAAGCAAATCAAGTTGCAAAACACTCATGAGCTTTCAACCAACTTGCTGCATTGAGCCTTGGGTCAAGCCAACCTCTCACACTCACCATGCTGCACCAGAACCCAATTTGTCCTTGCCTAGTATCATGCCATGCCCTATCTTACACAAAAGTGGATTTTATGCAAAAGCAAACTCACCTATCACAGCTGCACAAGTCACATCAAACAACCAATCAGAATTGTTTATTGTATCCACTTGCAAGCTGAACATAACAAGAACCAAGGCTGAAACATCCTCATTCACAACTTTCACAAAAAAGCCACCAACTTGCAAGTTCTATCGAATCTGCCTCCACAGTCACTAAACACACAAACTTTCTTCACCACTAAACTCACCACACCTCAAAGCCCCCAAACCACCAAAGCTCAGGCCTGAATCAAGCCTGGTTTGAACCTCACCATTCTTCATCCTCAGAACCAGTTCCATTCGAATCTCACTGTCCATCCCTCAAACACTTCACCTTCCTTCACCAATAAGTCAGGCACACTCAGAGGAGTCCAAACCACCCATTACACTGGCCTAAAACAGCCTGTGCACCAAGACCATTCTCTGCTACACCAGTTTGGTAGCCATTGAAATAGCTTGCTAAACTTCTTTCCAAGCTTGCCTTTGACACCAGGGGATCCATTAGAGCTAGCTTGCATCAAGAAAAGGCTCTGGAAGCTCAGAAACAGGACTTGTCATCTCAGGTAGTCTCAAACTTCAAACTTTTTAAAGCTTGCTTCTTTTGTTATAAAATGAAAATACATGCTCTGGGGATCACTGTGATATGATTAGAATCAAAAATGGTGAACAAATGGGCGTTTTATGCATCTCTGAAATTTGGCCCGTGAATGCTTTTGCTTTCGATTCTCCATGTTCATGTTAGATAAACGCATTTTGATCTTGGAGTGAGGTTTAGTTAGGATGGGGGTTTGTTTCTGGGCAGGAAATTTGATGATTCATGGCCTGTGGCGTTTTCTAGGGTTTGTGGTACGCCGGAGAAGACGACCGGAACCACTGTTCCGGCCGTCTGAGGTTAACTTGCCCTAATTAGGGTTTAGCCAGTCATTAGTGTTTTTTTAAATCTGGGCCATTGGATTGCCCTTCCCGCGCGTAGACCAAGGGACCAGATTGCTCCATTAATCTTAATTTCCACTTAATTAATTTAATTAGGTTTAATTAGGTTAATTAACTGAATTTAGGAAGTTTGAATCCTGGCCATCAGATTGCGCGCCAGTCAACCCACTCACCCTCAGATCAAATCCCAGCCTCCCATTCTGTTTACTTCTATTTTCTTTTATTTTTTAATCCTTTTTATTTCATTTAACTTGCAAAATTAATTTAAAATAGTTTAAAAATCATAAAAATTATGAAACTTTTTCTTTAAGGTTTTAATAATTTTTATGACTCAAAAATATTTTTATTTTATTTTTTATCTTTAAAAAAGTATTTTTAAATATTTAAAAGATTATTTTTAATTGATTAATGAGAATTAATTAATTAAAAATACTTTTAGGTATTTAAAAATTACAAAAAAAATTCATGAAATGTTCTAAGACATTTAGAAACATTGTCCAACCTTCAAACCAAATTTCTTTTTTGATCTTGATGCATTTTAAGAATTTTTCATTGAATTAAATCATTTTTGATGCATTATTTTGATCATATATTTGAAAATTCATTTCTGCCTCTTGGTGAGGGTTGAGACATTGATTCTTTTTGCATTGTGCTCCATTTGACATATACTTTCAAGGATAAAAAGGCCATGATTTGATCTTGCATTTTCTAATTGATTGGTATTTCTTTTGTTACAAACCCTAAAAAACCCTAATAACTTGCAAAAATCATAACTTGAGATTGATGAAGAGTTGAGAGCTCCCCTTTGGGCAGTGGTTTGTTATAGGTCTAGGGTTTCTTTGGGTACCATTTTCCATTTTTTATGTTAAGGTTTGCTTCTGTTTTTGGTTTATGTTTGATGTTTGTTTCATGAACCCTAATTTGGGCTTTCCCTTTGCATCATTCTTGCATTTCCTTGCATAATTTGACTTGCCATTGCATTTTGTGCATTCTTATGATTCATTTGACATCTTAAGACATGTATGGAGCATCATTGATCATTGCATTACATATTTGCCATGCCATTTGTCTTGTATGTTTCATAATATTTCATGCTTGTTCATGCTTCTAAACTTACATCATCTGCATCCATGATTTTGTATGAGCATCTCCATGTCTTGCCTCATGTTTGCAGCACTTCATAACATCATAATCATCATGTGCATGCTTCTGGTTTGGTTTAGCATCATGTCATTTCATTCCATTTAGCATTGCATTGCATTTGTTTCTAACATTTCAGGTGGTAAGTAGGCTTGAGAAGTGAATTTGCCTTCACTTCTCATAACTTTTCCTCTCATCTTATTTTGCATACCTTGCTGCATTCTTACTTGTGTTTGAGTTTGAGCTTGCTCATTCTTCCTTCTCCCACTTTCTTTCTTCAAGTGACTTGACTTCTTGAATGAAGCAAGTCACTTTGCTTCTCTTGATCTTGTTCATCTGCTTCCTGGTGGTTCATCTGAAGATTGTTCTTGAAAACCTCACAAACCTTAGGAACAACCAAGCATGACAATGATTAGGGTTTTGATTAGTCTCCCCTCATAGTTTTACCTTTGTGTCTCTCCTTGAGTCATCTCTTCTCACCTCATAATCAGGGACTAAACCCTCAAAGCTTTAAGACTTTGTGATTAAGATCATGCCTGCATCCTTCTTTTAGGATGGAGTGTATAACTTTAATCCTAAGTCTTGGACCCTTAAGGTGTTGAAGTCTCTTAATCAATTCACTTAATAAATATCGAGACATTACACTTGTAACTTGGGCCTTGCATTAGGGTTCTAATTCTTCCTTAAGTGGTTAAGAAGGACTAACCCTAATGTTAATGGACAAGTCCCCCTCAAGTTGTCTTACAAATCATAAAAAACACTTCATCATCAAATCCATCTAATAAAATCCATCTAATAAAGGTTTGTTTTGTCATGAGTTTAATCCCTAATCATGGATTAAGTTGAGGAGCTTTCCTCAGCTTAAACACTCTCATCTATTATCCTTCTTTTAGGATGGTGTAATGAGTCTGTTAAATCCCTGATTATGGCTTAACCTCATTACTTAACACTAAACAAAAATCACAAAAACATCTAATTAATCACAAGTAGGTTAATGATCTTAACCCTACATCAAAGGTGATTAAGTGTGAGAATCTGACTTCACACTTAAGGTAATTCTCATTACCCCTAATCAGAGGGATGATGTGATGAGTTTACCAAATCCATTGATTTAGGTTTAAGCTCATTATCTTATGACAAACTCCAAAAAGCAATAAAAGACTGAAAACTCAAAACAAACAATAATCGTCTCCTTCGGGATTCTTTTCTCATCATACTCACTCACAAACGAGAACTTGCTTCTTCCGTCTAATGCAAGACAGTTAGCACCTGAGCCAGACAGGTCATACACTTGAGCATAGACAAGCAAGCAGTTCATCAAGTCAATTCATCTTTCAGTCTCTTTGGGTCGAACTACGGTGTTCTGACTTCCTCATTGCACGAGAGGATACGTAGGCATAACTTAACAGTTATCGAACAAAAGTCTCTGTACATTCCCCCTCTTTCCAGCATCTTTCTTTTAGCCTCATGATCTTGAGCATTTCACTTCTTTCTTACACTGACACTTACATACTTCACATCACTTCACCTCTTTTACACTGACACCTGTACATATTGCTTTCCAGCTCTTTACACACAGATTGCACTGACACTACCCCTTTATAGCACAAATCTTTTAAGCGTGGATCCCGTCGAGTACGGCGGACAATCTGGGTGCTAATACCTTCCCAGGTTGTAACCAACCCCCTTTCTCAGTCTCTCTGGTTCGCAAACCGTCTTATCCATCTTTTTCTAGGTCTATGCAGCATTACCTTTCCTCCGGGATAAAAATGCCTAGCTGGCGACTCTTTCATCTCCAGTGAGTTCACGGCTGTGTGTTCTCATTGTCCCTTTCGCCGACCGTTCGCGCTTGTACCTGGATGCTAATCTTTGGGAGCGACAGCTTGGCGACTCTGCTGGGGATCCTTTACACTGCAACCAGGGCTTCTGGTTCCTTTTTGTGGGTTCCTCCTAGCGCTTGTTTGATTTGTGTTTACTGGGGTGTTATGTGCTATTTGTGTTTGTATATTTGCTTTATTTACTGCTTTCTGTACAGCCTTATTTATTGCTTTTCTTTACAGTTTTCATATATATCATACTGTCATGCTGTCTGTGCTGGATCTGGTTTGTTTTGGTGGGTTGGGGTTCCATTGAGAGTTTAGGTCCTATACCTGGGACCTGAGTGACACCTAGGCTAGAGTGAATCATATTCTTTCCCAGTCAATTTTCAGTCTGGTGCGGGAATATGAAACACGGTTCAGATATGGGTTTCTTCTTGAGAACTCTGTGTTGCAGATTTCCTGCAATGCTAGGGGGATCTGGGAAGCCTGCTAAGTCTGGATGACCTTTTAGTATTGACCTTCAGAAACTGAGGTGAATTAGAGGAGGAATTGTTATGATAATTGTAAACACTGTACCTCCGGGTTAGAAGTGTTTACACTTCTCATAACTGATCCAAGTCTGAGGATCCTTGTTCTAGATCACTACCTGTGAGGGGGTTGGGCTGTTTACAGGTTTGCAGGTACCTTGACCTCAGAATACCCTGTTACTTTGACTTTGATAAGAATGCTCCATGTTGGATAGTTCTTGTGATTCTAAAACCCTGGACATATGGCTCTTTATTTGAGTCCCCTACCTTGGTTACTGGATTTATAGGCCTCCATCTGGAATTCTTGAACACACATGGACCTATACCAAGGCAGTTATTCAGATCCAGCTCAGTCACAAACCCTTTGCATATCATTTGCATACATACTCATTGCATCATATTAACATGTGCTTATTTGTTTTTCAGGGTACCCATTTTTCATCAGGTTTTGGTTTTGACCCCATCTGCAGATTTGACCCATCTTCACCAGCATCTGTTTCAGTTTTTAGCTATCTGCTTCAGCACCAGCCAGTCAGTGGCTCTCTCTGCTTCAGCACTATCATCAGCACTCTACTCAGCATTCAGCCTCATGGCTCCAAAGAAGAACAACATCACCTATCATTTCTTCCAGCCAGATTTGTCAGACCTCAGGAGGATCCAAACCCTGATTACACCAGATTACATCCCTTTGTTCAGGGAACATTATGGGGACATACTTGACCTAGTTATGGACATGGACCCATCTCAGAGGAGCCTGATCCACACCTGCATCCAGTTCTATGACCCCCCATTGAGATGCTTTACATTTCAAGACTTCCAGTTGGGTCCTCTTTTGGAAGAATACTCATCTTTGACTGGTTTGCCTATCAAGAGGGAGATCCCATTCAACCCTGAAATGGACTTTCCCAGCAATGGGGAGATAGCCAAAGCTTTGCACCTGGAACCTGCTTTGATTGAACAACACATGACCTCTAAATCTAGTGTCCCTGGATTACAGCTGGACTTCCTAATCTCTCAAGCTAGTCTGAAGGCCTCCCTGGGGGAGTGGAAAGCTGTTTGTGCTCTGTTGGCTTTAAGTGTGTATGGAATTGTGTTATTTGCAGATGAGCCCAGATTCATCAGCAAGAGTGCAATCCATTTGTTCATCTTGAAGAACCCAGTGCCTACCTTGTTGGGTGATCTCTATTACTCAGTACACCAGAGGAATGAGAAACAGAGAGGGAAGTTAGTGAGGATTTGTGCTCCACTATTCCATGCCTGGCTTCTCAAGCATCTACCTAGGACAGATGCATTCCTAAACCCTCATCAGCAAAGCAACTGGGCAAGGAGACTTTCTGTCCTAACTACAGCAGATATCAGGTGGTGCAATCAAAGTACCAAGGGCAAAGACATAATCACTAACTGTGGGCATTTTCCTAATGTGCCTTTGGTAGGAGTCAAGGGAAGTATCAATTACAACCCCCTGCTGCTCAAGAGGCAATTGGGTTATGCACTGGTTCATGCTCCTAGGGAAAAGGACTTGGCTGAGACCCTCTACTGTGAGAACAAGGTCAGTTTGACAACTGTTAGGCAGGCTGCTTGGGCCTGGGATCATATTCAAACCAAGGGAGTCACCATTCTTGGGAAGTGTAATAATGTGGCATCAGCCCAATATCATGAGTGGTCCTATGCTAGGGCCCAAATCTCAGGATTGCCTTTCACCATCAAAGACATGCCTGAGTCATCATCAGCACCACCCCCTGCTACTATCAGCCTGGAAGAGTTTGAAAGTCTGAAGGAAAGAAATGAGAAGTTATCTCAAGCCTTACAGAAGACCCTCCGGGAAAGAAGTGAAGGTGTGAGGGAGATTGAAAGATTGGAGAAGCTGAGAGTTGAGCACTTGACTAAAATTGAGAAGTCTGGAGAGTACATCAACAAGTCTAAAGCTGGTGAGCAGATTCTGAAGAATGCTTGTAAAGAAGCCCAGCTCCAGAGAGCAAGAACAGACTTGTACTTGAAAGAGAGTCAGGCCAGATGGGTCCGGATCACTGAGGCCCGTACTCTAGAAGACAAGAGAGTTCAAGATAAGATGGGGCAGATGGAAAAAGCCCTGGCAGCAGCCCAGGAGGAAAATTCAGAGCTAAGAATCAAAGCTGGAGTGAAGAAATCCAAAGATCAGAGTCAGAACAAGAAGTTGACTGCAGCTGTTGCAACAAGGAACCTTCTCATCAGAAGTCTCACGGAGCGTCCGACTGATCCTGTGACCGAAGCACTTCTTAAGGAAGTTCGTGAGGATGAGTTTGGCCTCGGAGTTTGATCATTTGCTTGTTGCTATTCCTTTTCATGTACTTTTGCTTTTTGATTATGTATTTTGACCCCTAGAGGGCTGGTGTTGTAAAAATGAACAAATTGTATTATGTTGTCCTCTGTAATATATTTGTGTTTGTCTCCATCTGGGTTCACTTCAAAAGCAACTTCAACAGCATCATCCTCGAGGGTCTGGAAGGGTCAAAACTGAAGACCAAACCGGATACCCTTGATAGCAAATAAGCACAACTGCATTGCATACTAACCTTTTTGTTTGTTTTGTAGGTTTTGTTTTATTGATACTAACCTCTGTTGTGAATCTCAGGCAGTATTGCTCGTCGCCGGGTGTTTCCTCTCAACAGGCCACACAGGTACCCAACTAGGAACAACCTTCCGGGCATCCAGATGGATCAAGTTCAACAAGATCTTGCTGATGTTAGAAATCAACTGGCCAATGAAAGATTGGAGATGAGGACCCAAATGACGCAGTTCATGGAGGTCATGAACAACATGGCTCAGAGCCAGGAGAGGCTGAGGGCCATGGTTGAAAGACAGAATCAAGAGGAGCCTCATGTGGGAACTGCTGGCACAAGTAATAATGAAAGGGTGCAACCCCATATTAACCCTCCTGTTTTTGGCCCGCACCTACACCCTGAGATTAATATTCCTGCAAACGTTCAGGGAACGGCTACTGCAGCCAGAGTGCTTCAAGAGGATCCTCAGGAGGACCAATTCACAGTCATGGGTGCTGGAGAAGAGGCCTATGATAGGCGATTGGATGAAATAGCTGAAAAGTTGAGATCGCTGGAGTCTCAAAATTCTCTGGGCTTTGACGTCATGGACATGGGGCTGGTAGACGGGGTCAGGATCCCCCACAAGTTCAAGCCTCCATGTTTCGAAAAGTATAATGGGACTTCATGCCCCCGGACTCATTTGCAGTCATTCCTGGGAAGATTAAAAGCCTACACAATGGATGAGAAACTTTGGATGTTTTACTTCGAAGATAGCTTGACTGGAGCATCAAGGGAATGGTATTCCCACTTGACAAGGGCAACTGTAAGATGCTGGAAGGACCTGGCAGAGGCCTTCATCCGTCAGTATCAGTATAACTTAGACATGGCACCTAATAGGACTCTCCTAATGGGAATGTCGCAGTCGTCAAGGGAAAGTTTCCGAGAATACGCCCAAAGATGGAGGCAATTGGCTGCTGCCGTTCAACCACCTATGTCTGAGAGAGAAATGGCAGACATGTTTATGAACACTCTCCAGGGAACGTATATTGACAGGTTGGCTGCTTTCTCTTCCACCAGCTTCGCCGATGTTGTCATAGCTGGGGAGAGAATCGAAAGCCTGTTAAAAATGGGAAAGATATCTGATAATGGTGCAAGCTCGTCCAGTGGTACAAGAAAGCCTTTTACAGGCCCGAGAAGATCTGGCGAGACCAATGCCATTCACACCAACAGGGGTAGGCCCCAGTATGTTCCCAGAACAGTAGCAGCAGTCACAATTCCTGCTCCAGCTCATCCTCTACCAGTCTATCAACCTCCTCAACAAAATTTCCAACAACAACCTCAGTATCAGAATCAATATCCTCCGAGGAACAACTACAACAACAACTCCAACAACAACAATCAACAGAGGCCATTTCAGCAGAGGCCCTCTCAAGCTAACAGGGTGATAGACCCGATTCCAATGCCATATGCTGCCTTATTGCCACAACTTCTGAAGCTCAACCTGGTGGAGCTAAGAACGTTGGCACCTCCGGACCCCAACAGTCTACCAAGAAACTATGACTCCAACGCTAGGTGTGCTTTTCATTCGAACGCACCTGGTCACAGTACAGAAAAATGCAGAGCTCTGCATATGAAGGTACAAGACTTAGTGGACTCCAAGGCTCTGAACTTCGCACCTCCACCCAATGTCAACAAAAACCCAATGCCACACCATGGTGGTCCCCGAATTAATGCCATTGAAGAAGACCAACAGGTTTATTTGATAACTAGTGTGGATCAGATCAGGACACCATTGGTGGAAATCAAGGCTCAGCTCCGTGAAAATGACATATTTCCGGGGTGTGAACTGGGGTGCCCTTACTGCAATATCTCTTGGAATGGGTGTGAAGACTTGAGGAATGGCATTGACAGCCTTATTAAGAGTGGCCTCTTACAGATCACAACATCATTTCCGGCACATCCGGCAGCTTCATCAACAACGGTCCCAGACCCTACTACAACTGCAACAACTCTTGTTCCCGATAATTCATCAACAACATCAGCAAATACTTCATCTGTCCTACCAAATGATCAGTTTTCAACAGTTTCTCCTGCTACAACATCAGCTTCATTCCATTTCGACTCTCCATCAACAACAACAACAACAGTCCTTCCATCAGGACCTCCTACAACTCCAGCAAACGATCATGAAGATGTCTCTACTGTTACCATATTCTACGATCCAGAAAATAACTCCGCCTACCATTCAGAAGGTGCTGCTCCCACTAGAGCACCAGTTACTATCTTTTATGATCCACAAACAATTGCAATCCCTTCAGCAGCAGCAATCAGTCCAGTTACCGTCACAGTACCTGGACCTGTACCATATGAAAGCAATAGGGCCATCCCTTGGCACTATGGCTCTGACGTGTACTGTGAAGGGAGAAGAATCACTCTTGAAACATCAGCACCTGCACCACAAATTGATAATGTGGGCGGAGGCGGAGGCTTCACCCGAAGCGGACGTCTCTTTGCTTCACAAGTCCGAAGACCTACTGCCGAGGTAGAAGCTGCTGCCAAAGCAAAAGGAAAAGGCCCGGTGCAGGAAGATCCAGCTGCCAAAGAAACCCTGAAGACTCCATTTGATCAGGAAGTTGATGAATTTATGCGGATCATAAAAAAGAGTGATTATAAAGTTGTGGATCAGCTTCATCAGACACCATCCAAAATCTCCATCCTCTCACTGCTTATGTGCTCCGAAGCCCATCGGAATGCACTACTGAAAGTACTGCACGCAGCTTACGTGCCCGAGGAGATTACTGTCAACCAATTGGAAACCGTTGTTGGAAATGTCACTGCTAGCAATGGGCTAGGGTTTACCAATTCTGACCTGACAGTGGATGGTCGCAATCACAACAAAGCCTTGCACATAACCATGGAATGCAAAGGAGCTGTCCTTTCACATGTGCTGGTGGACACAGGATCATCCCTGAATGTCTTACCAAAGAAGGCTCTGGTGAAGCTCGAATATGATGGACTGGCATTGAGACCCAGCAACCTGGTGGTTAGAGCTTTTGATGGCTCGAAGAGATCGGTTCTGGGAGAGATTGAGCTGCCTGTGACAATTGGCCCACAGACATTTAAAACTATCTTTTATGTGATGGACATTCAGCCCGCCTACAGCTGTTTGTTGGGTAGACCCTGGATTCACGCCGCTGGCGCAATAACGTCTACCCTTCACCAAAAGTTAAAATATGAGTGGGAAGGCCAAGTTGTCACAATCTGCGGGGAGGAGGATATATTTGTGAGTCATCTGGCTACTTACAAGTATATTGAAATGGATGGTGAGATCGTTGAGACCATGAGCCAAGGCTTTGAAGCTTTGAACGTGAATGAAGCATCTGCTGTTTCGGGGATCTCCATGTCGTCATACCAACAAGCCCGGAAGGTTGTTGAGGAAGGAACTGCTCTAGGCTGGGGCAAGGTCTTAGCTGTGGAGGAAAAGAAGGACAAGTTTGGGTTGGGTTACAGACCAACTCAGCGTCAAGAGAAGGCTGCTGGAGAGCCTGGTTTTGTCAGTGGGGGATTGCTTACCCCCGATGCTATCAACTGTCTGGAAGACGAGCTGGAAGAGGAGCGCAACCTGGAGAATTGGATTCGTCCGAAGATCCCGGGGAGCAGTGTCTCGAACTGGTCTTCCCAGGGAATTATAAGTGTTACTCGAGCAGAGTAATTATTATTTCCTGTATTTTTAAGCATGCATCAAAGTCTTGCATCTTGCCCAAGATGACAAGACTCATTTTGTAATCAGGGCCATCTGTACTTTTGTGCAAACAAGATTCAATTAATGAGATATCAGACAATCTTTTTGCAAACGAGTCTTTTTCTTTTATGCTCACTGTTTTTTCCATTTTTCTTTTTGTACAAAAATAAATGGCAGTGTTTTTCAAAATGACAACTTCATTTCACTTTTTCTAAATAAGACTAAAATCAGATCACTAAAATGAACCAATTAAACCCTTGCAGAGAGTGCCATCCTGACCGCACCGACAACAGCACGGCTATGACATCGTATGACTTTGACAATCCGATCAATCAAGCTGAAGAAGGGGTTGAAGAAGAATACGAGCTTCCTGAAGAGCTAGCCAGGTTGTTAAGACAAGAGGAAAGGGTCATCACTCCTCACCAGGAGGAGGTTGAAGTGATCAATCTTGGTACAGAGGAAAATGTGAAAGAGGTCAAGATTGGGGCCTGCCTGCAAGACTCAGTGAAGAGGCAACTGATAGATCTGCTTCAAGAGTATGTTGATGTGTTTGCTTGGTCATATCAGGACATGCCGGGGTTGGATACCGATATAGTTATGCACAAGCTGCCTTTGAGGGAAGAATGCCCACCAGTCAAACAGAAGCTGCGCCGAACTCGCCCAGACATGGCTATGAAAATCAAAGAGGAGGTACAAAAGCAATGGGATGCCGGATTCCTTGCTGTGACTAGCTACCCGCCGTGGGTTGCTAATATAGTACCAGTGCCTAAGAAAGATGGTAAGGTAAGGATGTGTGTTGATTACCGGGATCTGAACAGAGCCAGCCCGAAGGATGATTTCCCTTTACCTCACATTGACGTATTGGTGGATAACACGGCTCAGTTCTCGGTATTCTCCTTCATGGATGGATTTTCAGGATATAACCAGATCAAGATGTCACCTGAAGACATGGAGAAGACAACATTTATTACACCTTGGGGCACGTTCTGTTATAAAGTAATGCCATTTGGGCTCAAGAATGCTGGTGCCACGTATCAACGGGCTATGGTAACATTATTCCACGATATGATTCATAAGGAAATAGAATGTTATGTGGATGACATGATTGCCAAGTCCCTTACAGAGGAAGATCACCTGGTGAATCTGCTCAAGTTGTTCAAGCGTCTGAGAAAGTATCAACTGAAGTTGAACCCCAACAAATGCACATTTGGGGTGCGATCCGGTAAGCTGCTGGGCTTTATTGTAAGCGAGAAAGGGATCGAGGTTGACCCTGATAAAGTCAAAGCCATCCAAGAGATGCCTGCACCGAAAACTGAGAAAGAGGTTCGAGGGTTCCTAGGTAGATTGAACTACATCTCAAGGTTCATATCTCACCTCACAGCAACCTGTGAACCCTTGTTCAAGCTGTTAAGAAAAGAACAGACGGTCAGGTGGAATGAAGATTGCCAAAGGGCTTTTGACAAGATCAAAGAGTATCTGCAAGAACCTCCAATCCTCATGCCGCCAGTTGAAGGAAGACCTCTAATTATGTACTTGACAGTATTAGAAGAGTCAATGGGGTGTGTGCTGGGCCAGCATGACGAGTCTGGTCGAAAAGAGTATGCAATATACTACCTAAGCAAAAAGTTTACCGACTGTGAACAACGTTATTCACTGCTCGAGAAAACTTGCTGTGCTTTAGCGTGGGCTGCTCGCCGACTAAGGCAGTATATGTTGACCCACACTACCTTATTAATCTCAAAAATGAACCCAGTCAAGTACATATTTGAGAAGCCAGCTCTTACTGGGCGGGTTGCAAGATGGCAGATGATTCTCACAGAATACGACATACAGTACACATCTCAGAAAGCCATCAAGGGCAGTGTACTATCCGAATATCTTGCTGAGCAACCCATTGATGATTACCAGCCAATGAGGTTTGACTTCCCTGATGAAGACATCATGTTCATTAAAGCGAAAGACCATGAAGAGCCCATTCACACTGAAGGGCCTGACCCAGAAGAAGAATGGACTATGATGTTTGACGGGGCTGTCAACATGAATGGCCGTGGTGTTGGTGCAGTACTCATTACACCAAAAGGAGTTCACATGCCTTTCTCGGCAAAACTCACTTTCAACTGCACTAACAACGAAGCTGAATATGAAGCTTGCATAATGGGTCTTGAGGAAGCCATTGACCTCAGGATCAAGACATTGACCGTATTCGGAGATTCAGCTTTGGTAATCAATCAGACCAACGGAAAATGGTACACGCACCAAGATCATCTGATACCTTACAGGGATTATACAAGGAGGTTACTGACTTTCTTCACAACAGTCAAACTTGAGTATATCCCTCGGGACGAGAATCAGTTTGCAGATGCCTTGGCTACCATTTCATCCATGATCAAAGTTCAAACTGCTAACTTTGTACCTCAGATTTCAGTATCGAGACTTGATAGACCAGCATATGTATTTGCAGCAGATGTTGTCAAGGATGACAAGCCTTGGTTTCATGACATTAAATGCTTCTTGGAGGATCAAACATACCCACCTGGGGCATCTTCCAAAGATAAGAAGACTTTGAGAAGACTTGCTGGAAGTTTCTTTCTGAACACTGATGGGTCTTTATACAAAAGGAACTTTGACATGGTACTCCTCAGATGTGTTGACAAGACGGAGGCAGATCTACTGATGCATGAAGTGCACGAGGGCTCTTTTGGTACCCATGCTGGAGGACATGCAATGGCTAAGAAGTTGTTAAGATCAGGCTATTATTGGATCACAATGGATGCAGACTGTTGTGCCTATGCCAGAAAATGTCACAAATGCCAGATCTACGCAGATAAAGTGCACGTGCCTCCCAACCCTTTGAACATCATGTCTTCACCATGGCCTTTTGCCATGTGGGGCATTGATATGATCGGCAAGATTGAGCCAACTGCTTCGAACGGCCACAGATTCATCCTGGTCGCCATCGACTATTTCACCAAGTGGGTTGAAGCAGCCTCATATGCAAACGTCACCAGGCAAGTGGTAGCTCGATTTCTGAAAAGAGATATCATCTGTAGATATGGAGTGCCCGAGCGAATCATTACTGATAATGGTTCTAATCTAAACAACAAAATGATGGCAGAGTTATGCCGGGACTTCAAGATCCAACATCACAATTCTTCTCCTTACAGGCCAAAGATGAATGGCGCTGTGGAGGCAGCAAATAAGAATATCAAGAAGATTGTGCAAAAGATGGTAGTCACCTACAGAGACTGGCATGAAATGCTGCCATTTGCCTTGCATGGGTATCGCACATCAATCAGGACGTCCACTGGGGCAACACCGTATCAACTTGTATATGGTATGGAAGCAGTCCTACCTGTTGAAGTTGAACTACCCTCGTTACGGGTGTTAATGGATGTTAAACTGAGTGAAGCAGAATGGGTTCGGTCCCGATTCGAACAACTGAGTCTGATCGAAGAGAAAAGATTGGCTGCAATCTGTCACGGGCAGCTATATCAGAAAAGAATGAAGAAAGCCTTCGATCAGAAAGTCAGGCACCGAGAGTACCAAGTAGGAGATCTTGTGTTGAAGAGAATCCTCCCTCCTCATACAGACCACAGGGGCAAGTGGACTCCCAATTACGAAGGACCATTTGTTGTGAAGAAAGTTTTCTCTGGTGGAGCACTGATGCTCAGCACCATGGATGGTGAAGATTTTCCGTCCCCTGTGAATTCAGATGCAGTTAAAAAATACTTCGCATAAGAATGACCCGCTGGACATAAAAACAGAATGTAAGTCCAGACAAAAATAGGGCATCCCGGCGAGTCAAAAACAGAATAAAAGACTCGGGCAAAAATAAGGGAAATAAATAAAAATGTACACCCGCTGAGTTGAAAAGCCGCATTGGACAGCTCAGGCAAAAATGGGTATCCCGATGGATTGAAAACCCGAAAGGGCGATCCATGCAAAATAAGGGAATGAGCGAACAACTGCACTCTGAATTCGTCTGTATCACTTACAACTTGGAAAGCTTTGACAGAATCAAGCTCCGATCAGAATCAACTCTCTCCAGAAAGCAAGACAAGAAGAACGTCATTGTCATACGAGTCATAGCGGGAGAGGAAGCTCCTCAAAGCGTCATCAACACTGCCAGCACTTTGTTTCTCAATTTGTAACATTCTCCTCATTTCAGGAGATATGTCTCTTTGACTGTATCTTGCCAATTCAGGGCACATGAATTAATAAAATCAGATTTTCAGTCATGTCTCGTTTTTTACATTTTTATGTTTTGCAAAGAATTGTCTGATGTCTCTAAAAACACAATTGCATAAGTACAGATGCCTTTCTCTAAAAATAAAGCACATGCTTACAGGGAATATACTTACTCTCGAAAGTACTTATCTCCTATGACGGAATCCAGTAAAGGGTACCTCGGGACCATTTGTGCGTTTCCTTATCTTTGCAGGATTGCAGGTATCCAGAACGCAGCTTGGAGCATGCAAGGTATATCTCAGCAAGCTGGCAAATCAACAAAAGATATCAGCATCCGAAATGCTCTATCCCCCAGCTGAGTTGCTTCCCATTGCTCTCCCCAGCTGAAGAACCAACTGTCTTTTCTCAGTTAAATACAAGATCAGGGAATCATCTCCCCACAGAGCTTCAAGCCTCTATTCAGAAGAGCAACGCACGAAGAAGTCACAACAGAGGGGAGGAACGCTTCTACAAACCCCAGCTGGGTCCCGTATTATAAAGATATGTCAATCAGTGGCTTATATCCCCAAACGGATACATCATTAGATCTACCAATGATCTCATCCCCAGCTGGGATGTTCACTTCAAGCAGATCAACCAGAGATCTTTGCAGCAACGGGATCCAAATCCCGGATCTGTGCCTCTTTGCATAATCATAGCATTCGCATCATATTATACCCTCAGAGCGTAGCATTCCGTCTAATACGGAGCATTACGGCAAAAATCAAATGCATAGCATAATCATAAGTCATGATGTGAATCGAACACTTGTAAGTATTGACAACCTGTCAGCGTACAGAATATATACAGAAACATCCCCATCAGAGTCCCAGCAAAAGCAGCTGCCTTTCAAATCACAAACACCAGTGCATAACCCCTTTTGACACCCGTCCGTGTCATCTTTCCCCAGCAGGTTGCCTGAATATACTTTACAAACAAGATCACCAGTATTGCAGATATGTCCTGACACCCGTCCGTGTCAAATCACCAGCAGAAAGCCAAAGACACCCTCTTTGCACTCACATATACTCATATATACTCATCCTTGACACCCGTCCGTGTCATATCCCCAGCATGGTCGCCTATGCCTGTATACACTTTCTTGACCCGTATACTTGTTAATGTTATACTTTTCTTTCTTGACACTCGTCCGTGTCACTCTCCCCAGCAGATAATGCTCATCTATACATATCCACTACTCATTGGTACACTTATGCAAATACTCGTCCGTATTTTGTATACATCCTTTATATCCCCACAGATTCGACAGTAGTCCTTGTTCTTTGTTAACCCGTTGGTACTCGTCCGTACCATCATCTCAGAACATTGCGTCTAATGTTTGTTTCTACGTGATACCCGTCCGTATCATAGTCTTAAGGATGCTCGTCCGCATCTTTAATCCATACACCGTGTCAAACACTTGTGTCTTCTTGAATATAGATACTCGTCTGTGTCTATTATTCCCCAGAAGAATCCCTTCAGATGCAACACTCATCCGTGTTCTTTGTTAACCAGCTGATACTCGTCCGTATCATCATCTCTGAGCATGTGTCAGTTTGTTTCTACATGATACCCGTCCGTATCATAGTCTTAAGGATGCTCGTCCGCATCTTTAATTTATACACAATACCAAACGCTTATACTTTTTGTTTCTTGGATATAAGCACTCGTCCGTGTTTACCACCCCCAGTAGATTACAAACAAATTTTCTTTTATCTAACACTCGTCCTGTGTTATGATAACCCTGAGAGCAGCCGTACCCTGCTAAGTGGTCGTCCTCCACTTCTTGATGGTCGTCCTCCATCATGCTCATCCGATGGCCGCCCCCATCGTTGATTTTAGCAGCCGTCCCCTGCTAGGTGGTCGTCCTCCACCTTTTGATGATCGTCCTTCATCACTTTATCCAATGGCCGTCCCCATTGTTGATTTTGGTTATCTAACACTCGTCCTGTGTTATGATAAACCTTGAGAGCAGCCGTCCCCTGCTGAGTGGTCGTCCTCCACTTCTTGATGGTCGTCCTCCATCATGCTCGTCCGATGGCCGTCCCCATCGTTGACCTTTTCTATCCGATGGCCGTCCCCATCGTTGATATTTTCTTTTCGGCAGCCGTACCCTGCCAGGTGGTCGTCCTCCACCTTCGATGGCCGTCCCCATCATATTTCTTTTATGCCCAACAGAGCAGCCGTCCCCTGCTAGGTGATCGTCCTTCACCTTTGATGGCCGTACCCCATCATCTGTTTATTTCATTTATTCTTTAACCCGATGGCCGTCCCCGTCGTGGTCCCTTTTCTCTTTAACCCGATGGCCGTCCCCGTCGTGGTCCCTTTTCCTTTTTAGCCCGATGGCCGTCCCCATCGTTGGTTACTTTACCTTTGTGAACTTGATGGCCGTCCCCGTCATGTTTCATTAATTCCTGGAGAAAATCTTGCTTTATCTTGATGGCCGTCCCCATCATGATTTTATTTTCCCAGCTAGCCGGCCGTCCCCGTCTTAGCTTTACCTTTTATCCCCAGCATGTCGGCCATCCCCGTCATCGTTTTATTTTACACACTTCTCCCAGCATGTCGGCCGTCCCCGTCATTGCTATTTACCCAGCAGTCGTACCCTGCTCGACGGTCGTCCTCCGTCGCCCACACTTTACAATATACTTTATTTGCTTTTACAATCTATATCCCTTTTCTTCTTCATTTTGTGAGTGCAAATTTTGGACTGTCTTAGGTATTCAACCACAAGTTATCTTGTTTGGCCTGTTAAGCCGCCGCTTACATCCTGCACAGCTAACTCATGTTTGAATAGGGGCAGTTGTAAACACCCCAAATTTGCCCTCACCCATTCACACATGACTTGTGATCATCTCATATGCATATACACAATCATATCATCTCACATCTCATTTTTGAATCACTGGATAGTTTCTAAGGCATCTGCACCTAGGGTTTGTGATCTGAGCAACCTCAGGGCATCTTGAGCCATTCCAAAGGCCACCAATCAACTCAAAGGGGTCCATGTGTGTTCTTATGTCATATTACATCCTCACAAAGTCAAAAATGCAGAGGAATCACAAGGATTAGGGTTTGAGTGGATGCAGAGCCAGGATGAACTGCACAGTTGACTGAAAATTAGGGTTTTGGTTTCAGAGGCCATAACACCAAAATTTTTGGTCATTCTTGTTTCCATTGATCTCTATATGGTATAGGGAGTATACATATCAATTTTCATGAAGAAATTCCATGGGGAAGTCATCTGATCAAGAGTTGACTTTTCAGACAAGTCAGTGTAAAATCAGGGCATCTGAGGCCCCCAATGACCCAACCAATGGGTGATCTTCATCATTTTGAGTGTATATGATCTTTATTTGATCATGGAAGAAGTTTGAAGTTCATAAGAATCAAGAATTTAGGGTTTTTGCAAAAGTTGACTTTTTGGGTTTTGTTGACTTTTCAAGAATGCATCATTTTAGGTCAATTTTCAAGCTTTGATTTATGATCCAAAAAGGCTTCAAATGAAAAAACTTTGGTCATGAAAGTTGTAGATCTCATCTTTCCCTTTTCAAAAAGTACAAGAACATGATCTAACTCTTCATGGATCAAAAGTTATGGCCATGCAAAGTTGCCAAAAATCATTGTTTTTCAAGTTATGCACCAAGTGGAAATTTTGCTAAGTCTTGAATCAATGCATGATGCAGCCTCTAATTCATGTCAAACCATTATGTGAACATCCTCTAAATCACAAAAATCAGATTTTGAACCAAGATTGCCCATGATTTGGTTGGTGTAACAAGCATTTTCATGAAAAATCCATAAAGCAAATCAAGTTGCAAAACACTCATGAGCTTTCAACCAACTTGCTGCATTGAGCCTTGGGTCAAGCCAACCTCTCACACTCACCATGCTGCACCAGAACCCAATTTGTCCTTGCCTAGTATCATGCCATGCCCTATCTTACACAAAAGTGGATTTTATGCAAAAGCAAACTCACCTATCACAGCTGCACAAGTCACATCAAACAACCAATCAGAATTGTTTATTGTATCCACTTGCAAGCTGAACATAACAAGAACCAAGGCTGAAACATCCTCATTCACAACTTTCACAAAAAAGCCACCAACTTGCAAGTTCTATCGAATCTGCCTCCACAGTCACTAAACACACAAACTTTCTTCACCACTAAACTCACCACACCTCAAAGCCCCCAAACCACCAAAGCTCAGGCCTGAATCAAGCCTGGTTTGAACCTCACCATTCTTCATCCTCAGAACCAGTTCCATTCGAATCTCACTGTCCATCCCTCAAACACTTCACCTTCCTTCACCAATAAGTCAGGCACACTCAGAGGAGTCCAAACCACCCATTACACTGGCCTAAAACAGCCTGTGCACCAAGACCATTCTCTGCTACACCAGTTTGGTAGCCATTGAAATAGCTTGCTAAACTTCTTTCCAAGCTTGCCTTTGACACCAGGGGATCCATTAGAGCTAGCTTGCATCAAGAAAAGGCTCTGGAAGCTCAGAAACAGGACTTGTCATCTCAGGTAGTCTCAAACTTCAAACTTTTTAAAGCTTGCTTCTTTTGTTATAAAATGAAAATACATGCTCTGGGGATCACTGTGATATGATTAGAATCAAAAATGGTGAACAAATGGGCGTTTTATGCATCTCTGAAATTTGGCCCGTGAATGCTTTTGCTTTCGATTCTCCATGTTCATGTTAGATAAACGCATTTTGATCTTGGAGTGAGGTTTAGTTAGGATGGGGGTTTGTTTCTGGGCAGGAAATTTGATGATTCATGGCCTGTGGCGTTTTCTAGGGTTTGTGGTACGCCGGAGAAGACGACCGGAACCACTGTTCCGGCCGTCTGAGGTTAACTTGCCCTAATTAGGGTTTAGCCAGTCATTAGTGTTTTTTTAAATCTGGGCCATTGGATTGCCCTTCCCGCGCGTAGACCAAGGGACCAGATTGCTCCATTAATCTTAATTTCCACTTAATTAATTTAATTAGGTTTAATTAGGTTAATTAACTGAATTTAGGAAGTTTGAATCCTGGCCATCAGATTGCGCGCCAGTCAACCCACTCACCCTCAGATCAAATCCCAGCCTCCCATTCTGTTTACTTCTATTTTCTTTTATTTTTTAATCCTTTTTATTTCATTTAACTTGCAAAATTAATTTAAAATAGTTTAAAAATCATAAAAATTATGAAACTTTTTCTTTAAGGTTTTAATAATTTTTATGACTCAAAAATATTTTTATTTTATTTTTTATCTTTAAAAAAGTATTTTTAAATATTTAAAAGATTATTTTTAATTGATTAATGAGAATTAATTAATTAAAAATACTTTTAGGTATTTAAAAATTACAAAAAAAATTCATGAAATGTTCTAAGACATTTAGAAACATTGTCCAACCTTCAAACCAAATTTCTTTTTTGATCTTGATGCATTTTAAGAATTTTTCATTGAATTAAATCATTTTTGATGCATTATTTTGATCATATATTTGAAAATTCATTTCTGCCTCTTGGTGAGGGTTGAGACATTGATTCTTTTTGCATTGTGCTCCATTTGACATATACTTTCAAGGATAAAAAGGCCATGATTTGATCTTGCATTTTCTAATTGATTGGTATTTCTTTTGTTACAAACCCTAAAAAACCCTAATAACTTGCAAAAATCATAACTTGAGATTGATGAAGAGTTGAGAGCTCCCCTTTGGGCAGTGGTTTGTTATAGGTCTAGGGTTTCTTTGGGTACCATTTTCCATTTTTTATGTTAAGGTTTGCTTCTGTTTTTGGTTTATGTTTGATGTTTGTTTCATGAACCCTAATTTGGGCTTTCCCTTTGCATCATTCTTGCATTTCCTTGCATAATTTGACTTGCCATTGCATTTTGTGCATTCTTATGATTCATTTGACATCTTAAGACATGTATGGAGCATCATTGATCATTGCATTACATATTTGCCATGCCATTTGTCTTGTATGTTTCATAATATTTCATGCTTGTTCATGCTTCTAAACTTACATCATCTGCATCCATGATTTTGTATGAGCATCTCCATGTCTTGCCTCATGTTTGCAGCACTTCATAACATCATAATCATCATGTGCATGCTTCTGGTTTGGTTTAGCATCATGTCATTTCATTCCATTTAGCATTGCATTGCATTTGTTTCTAACATTTCAGGTGGTAAGTAGGCTTGAGAAGTGAATTTGCCTTCACTTCTCATAACTTTTCCTCTCATCTTATTTTGCATACCTTGCTGCATTCTTACTTGTGTTTGAGTTTGAGCTTGCTCATTCTTCCTTCTCCCACTTTCTTTCTTCAAGTGACTTGACTTCTTGAATGAAGCAAGTCACTTTGCTTCTCTTGATCTTGTTCATCTGCTTCCTGGTGGTTCATCTGAAGATTGTTCTTGAAAACCTCACAAACCTTAGGAACAACCAAGCATGACAATGATTAGGGTTTTGATTAGTCTCCCCTCATAGTTTTACCTTTGTGTCTCTCCTTGAGTCATCTCTTCTCACCTCATAATCAGGGACTAAACCCTCAAAGCTTTAAGACTTTGTGATTAAGATCATGCCTGCATCCTTCTTTTAGGATGGAGTGTATAACTTTAATCCTAAGTCTTGGACCCTTAAGGTGTTGAAGTCTCTTAATCAATTCACTTAATAAATATCGAGACATTACACTTGTAACTTGGGCCTTGCATTAGGGTTCTAATTCTTCCTTAAGTGGTTAAGAAGGACTAACCCTAATGTTAATGGACAAGTCCCCCTCAAGTTGTCTTACAAATCATAAAAAACACTTCATCATCAAATCCATCTAATAAAATCCATCTAATAAAGGTTTGTTTTGTCATGAGTTTAATCCCTAATCATGGATTAAGTTGAGGAGCTTTCCTCAGCTTAAACACTCTCATCTATTATCCTTCTTTTAGGATGGTGTAATGAGTCTGTTAAATCCCTGATTATGGCTTAACCTCATTACTTAACACTAAACAAAAATCACAAAAACATCTAATTAATCACAAGTAGGTTAATGATCTTAACCCTACATCAAAGGTGATTAAGTGTGAGAATCTGACTTCACACTTAAGGTAATTCTCATTACCCCTAATCAGAGGGATGATGTGATGAGTTTACCAAATCCATTGATTTAGGTTTAAGCTCATTATCTTATGACAAACTCCAAAAAGCAATAAAAGACTGAAAACTCAAAACAAACAATAATCGTCTCCTTCGGGATTCTTTTCTCATCATACTCACTCACAAACGAGAACTTGCTTCTTCCGTCTAATGCAAGACAGTTAGCACCTGAGCCAGACAGGTCATACACTTGAGCATAGACAAGCAAGCAGTTCATCAAGTCAATTCATCTTTCAGTCTCTTTGGGTCGAACTACGGTGTTCTGACTTCCTCATTGCACGAGAGGATACGTAGGCATAACTTAACAGTTATCGAACAAAAGTCTCTGTACATTCCCCCTCTTTCCAGCATCTTTCTTTTAGCCTCATGATCTTGAGCATTTCACTTCTTTCTTACACTGACACTTACATACTTCACATCACTTCACCTCTTTTACACTGACACCTGTACATATTGCTTTCCAGCTCTTTACACACAGATTGCACTGACACTACCCCTTTATAGCACAAATCTTTTAAGCGTGGATCCCGTCGAGTACGGCGGACAATCTGGGTGCTAATACCTTCCCAGGTTGTAACCAACCCCCTTTCTCAGTCTCTCTGGTTCGCAAACCGTCTTATCCATCTTTTTCTAGGTCTATGCAGCATTACCTTTCCTCCGGGATAAAAATGCCTAGCTGGCGACTCTTTCATCTCCAGTGAGTTCACGGCTGTGTGTTCTCATTGTCCCTTTCGCCGACCGTTCGCGCTTGTACCTGGATGCTAATCTTTGGGAGCGACACACGGCTGTGTGTTCTCACTGTTCCCTTCGCCGACCGTTCGCGTCTGTACCTTCATATGACCCGGTGTCACTTGTCGGGAGCGACAGTCTCTAGAGATGAATTATTCATCATGTTCTGTGTTTTTCAGTCCTGATAGGTTAATGGACCAACCTTCATGTTTTCTAATTTTTGTAAGTTTGTGCAAACTAAACACCAATCAATTCTGATAGATGGCCTAGTTACCAAAATTTTTGATGCAATGGGATTTAAAACCCGCCTTTCCCAGATTAACCCTCTCGGAGATTTCATGCCTATGAATATCACCTTTTGTTTTGAAAGAGAAATGTTGTATGACCGTGGACCACATCATTTTAAACTCCTAATCAACAATGTATTTGTGCCGCATTTTACATTACATGACCATGAGCGCACAAGTGTGCATAACCGTCGCAACTGGCTTTATGATCTGGAAAAGCCACTTTTTGAACCTGAAGATGCTTGGTCAGAGGTAGAGATTGATCCTAAGACACCTCTGAACTATTATGATTCTAATTATCTTGAGGATATGATCGAAGAAGAAGAAAAACCCAAACTGGATGTTATACCTACTCTTGCTGCCACTAATCTTGAATTTACCATGGAAAATATCAGCACTGAAATGACAACATTGCAAAACGAGCTTCGCGATTAGCGCATCAACATCATTACAGTGAGGGATACGGCCATTGAGAAGTTCCATCCTTTAAGCCAATCCATTGAATCAATTCGCCAAAACTGTGGTTCATGATTAACACCGACATTTATCAGAGATTTAATTATATTTTAGTTTGATTCAAATTTGCATTTCAATTTGATTTAATTTTTCAATTTTTCAATATTTTAATTCTGTTTGATTTTTTTATTATCAGACACTATTGTGCTCGCCTCTATGTTTTAATGAAACTATCAATTTTATTCCATTATGTTTCATTTATGCGTGCCTCTAATTAATTTATCTAGTAGCAGTGTTATATTTTCAATTTTATTATTATTGCTATATTTCCGCTATTAATTGTTATTGCTTTACTCTGCTACAGAAAAAATATATAATACCGACTATCTGCCATTTAGCTAATACTATTATTACTACTGTATGCTATTTATTTTTATTATGCATTTTTACAACTTATATATATATATATATATATATATATATATATATATATATATATATATATATATATATATATATATATAAGAAGTATTATTTTTTTATTGTGAGAATTTTGGAACAAATAACATTGGAATATTATTAGAGATATGAACGTTTCCACCGTCCAAAGGGTGTGACACTCGTCACGCATCCTTAATGTGCGATGTCCGTCACATTAGCAGGACGACCGTCCCACTCACCAGACGACTGTCAGATTTGTGTAACGAGCGTCACAACATTAACTCATGTAACGTCTTTTTGCAACGTTCTTATAAACGTTATGCTCCCTCCACCACTTCCTCTTCCAACGATCACTTCCCTCACCACTATTTATAACCACCCCACTCTCTCATTTTCTCACACAACCATTCTTAACTCCCATTTTTAATCACTACTCCTTATATATAATACAGTAAAGGCCACGTCTTTGTTTCACATCACCAATACCACATTTTTTTTATCTTCTTTCACCAAAGCCTCCAACTTTCTGAAATTATGGTTAACCCTAATCTTACTGCAATCCCATTCCATGATGGAGAAGCTGGTGATCTTCAATGTGCTAAGTTCATTTCTTTTCGCGAACGATCCGTTGAAGCCACCCGTTACATTGATAAAGAATGACTGACACAGCTTGGACTTCTCGACGGTGTAAACGGGTAGCTCACAAACACCGGTTTAACATCACTCTGCACGAGTAACCGCCCAACCTATGAGTCGCTGACACTGGAATTCCTAAGCTCTTTCGCTTATAGCACGCCCAATGACGAAAACAAGCATCTTCTTGGTACTGCTACGTTTCGGATGTTCGGCACCGAATATTCCATAACGCAAGATACTTTCAGCGAATGGTTCGGTTTTCATCATGGCACTCACGTTTTCTATCGCTTTCCTGGTCACACGACTTGGAAGGTTGAGGCTTTTGAACTCTGGGAGCATCTGACAGGTGCTAAACCTTTTGCGTGGGAAGAGCTTTATGCTTCTCACATTCATAATCCCACCATCCACTATTTTCAGATAGTGTTGAGCCATAGCGTCTTCAGGAGGTTCAACAACCACAAGGTAAATCAGAGGGAGCTATTTTTACTTCAGTGTGCTTTTCACCCCGTCCTTTCAAATCCTGTTGCTTTCATACTTTCCAATATTCAATCGGCATGTTCAAGAGGGAAGATTCCATTTTATTTCGGAAGGATCGTCACTGATATTTCATTGAAGCTCAGTTTAGGTGATCGTCTCGCCCAATTCCCCTCCATTCCTACATTGTTTCTCAACATGGATTATTTTCAAAATGGTCGTATCATCAAGCAAAGGAAAGATGGAAGATACAACCTGGTGATTCATAACCAAGTTGTTAGAAGCATCATGATGCCATGTCCAACCCGTACGAGTGCGTAAAACACATCAAATTGGTTTTTCAACCTTGATGCTCCGTCGCCTGATGCTGCGGCTCCGGAAGCACAACAAGTTGAAGGAATTGATGAGATGCAGCAAGCTATGGACGATGCAGAAGCTGAAGAAACTCTGATCATTGATTTCTCCATCACTAGCACTTCCGTCAGACATCGTCGTAGGAATTAACAACCTGTAACAAATGATGACATTATCGTGGCGATCATTCAAAGGAATGAGCTTGATGCCCAGAGGGATGAGCGCAACTAAAAACAAGATGCTGAGATGATGACTCTGATGGGACAGATCCAGCTGGAACAAACTTCCCAAAGAGGTAGGATTTTAGGTGCCAAAGACGAACTTGGTTTCGTGACGAGGCAGGTTCAAGAACTACAAGATTATATCCATCATGTGGGTATACCTGATCATGTTGCACAATACAGACAAAGGAACCTACGAGGTAGAGAAAGAGGCAGGGGACGCAGTAGTAGTAGTTTTTTTCCCTTTTATTTTATTGTATTTTCCCTTTTTGTTTTTGTAGTCGTCCTTTATCTTGCAACATAGAGGACAATGTCCGAGATAGTGTGGGAGAAGGGTAGTTAATATATCCAATTTTGTACAAAACCAATTTATAAATCAAATTATTCTTGTTTATTTCCCTCCATTATTTTTAGCCACAAGACATTTTTTTCCTTAAGAATGCATTCACTCGACATACCCTACGAGTATATAGGTTGATAGGTTATGTTAGAAAACTGAGAAAAGACTTAAACAAGATTGATGCAGTCTTGACACCTTAGACCCTGGGATATGTGGTATCAGTTTGGATACCTTTTATACCGAAATCTGATGCTTTAGTTCTAAATTAGCCCTTACTAGTTTATATTAGCAGTTGGCACCACCTTAAGCACAAGCTACGTGGAGAGCTGATATAAATAAGTGATTGATACTTAAATTTCCAAAAAGAAGAATCTTAAGATTAAGCATGCTAATGATAAAAAATCAAGTTGTACTAATTCTAAGGATGCAAAAACATGCAAAAAAAAGGGCAAAGCAAAGTCTGATGTTAGTTGTTTCAGAGGTATCTGGTTCTGAACTCGGTAGGGCAAATTATGACTCGATCCCCCACAACTTGCACTCGGTACATAAAAGGGTTACCACACTTGTGTACCAGACCCCATATTAGAAAAAAAAGATCAAACTCACCAACATGCTACTCCACTATGTGCGTGTAAAGGTAAAGGGCTTAATGTGATTGCATCAGAATGAAACTGGGTGAAATAGAAACAAGAGCATTAGTTTGAGCTATAATAGAATGATTCAGACTGGTTTGTATAGGGTGTTTATGAGCATTATATGTTTTAGTGTCATTAGTGTATCTTTAGTGTTCGAGTTACTATCGGTTATTTTAGCAAAATGCTGCACAACCACGTATGAATAGGAAATATGTTCCGTGTTTGTATTTGAAGGATGTTTTTCAAAAACCTATTTGATTGTTTGCTTGAGGACAAGAAAAGATTCAAGTCGGGAGGATTTTGATAACACGATTTTATATCGATTATTTAGCATGGTTTCCGATCAATTAAGTTACTATTTTCCGTATTTTGAAGAATATTATGCGTAGTATCTGTTTGTTTTGAAGGTATTAAGATTTACATGACTCGTGGAAGAAAATAGTTAAAATGAGAGAGAAATTAGGTATTTTGGAGAAGAATTGAAACAGATAGCAGAAAATAGAGTTTCTTCACTTTAGAAGCCAGACGATCGTCACAAGACCAAGACGACCGTCACACTCAAGACATTTGGGACGATCATCAGCTAGTAAAGATTACCGTCACAGGTCAATTATGCATAATCCTAAAGCGGGTCTCAGTCAAAACAAAAGAGCCATTGCACTACGATATTCTCTCATTCAACTCGGTTATTTCCTCATGTAGTCCAGTATCAGTCAAGCATGCACAGTCAAGGCCTAGCAATATAAGTTCCTGAAATTTCTCAACAACAACACTACGAGAAGACTATAAATAGAAGCTACTTTGAGTTACAAAGGGAGTTTCGACCAATTACCAAATTCCTTCCGTTTTTACCACCGAAGCCAATTTATTTTCCTTGTTCAGAGCTTTCCTTTTTGTTTACTTTTCAGCATTAATTTATTTTTCCATTTCTGAACCTTAGTGATAGCTTCCGACATCGGGAAGCTATTTCCATTTACCTTGTTTCAAGCCACTTCCATTCTTATTTTAGTTTTCTGCAAGAATTATTAAGCCAAGTGTGTACTTCATCTAGGTTCACTATTGAATTGATTGCTTTATTGTTAATTATTATGTCTTACGCTTTTATTCATTGCCTCTACTTATTATCTTCTTCTTTAATTAATATGTCTAGCTTAAACCCTTTTAATCGGTATGTAATTGAATAACCGAAATGAATTCAATAAATATAGGCAAAAATCTTAAACACAACTTATTTTCTGGTTTCAATTTCTTAATGTAAAAATAACTTTTGTTACGAAAGTAAAAAGGTAAAAAAAGTTAGAATTAAGACCACGAGAGTGTGAAGTTTTAACCGGATAGCTGAAATTGAACATTGATTTTAAATACAGCGAAAGTGATTTAAAACCAATTAGAATCTCTACGTTTTCAAAAAGTACTTTTAACTCAAATTGATACAGCGGGAGCGCTCAATCTGACTTAGGAGTATAGTAATAGGCAAGACCATGAGAGTGTGAGTTGACGACTTTTAAACCAACATTTTCTACAGAAAGATAATTTGATAAACCTTAATAAGCCAACCATTTATAGAATTCGTGAAGACATATTAATTAGATACCGATATTTCTATCATAACTTAATTTAATTTAAAATTATTACTTTCTCGTTCCTTAAAACTAAAACATAACCTACCTTAGCTAAACATAGTAACACCCTGATAACACTAGGTTGATTATCGAGTCTCTGTGGGATTGATATCTTTTATTACTACGTGATTTGGCTGTATACTTGAAATTAGTATCTTAAGACTCAGAAAGTCGCGATCATCTACATATAATACTAGGAAGACGATCATGCTCCCACTAATCTTCTTGTAGACACAAGGCTTATCTTAACTCTTTATGAATCCATATTATTTGAAAGTTTCATCAAAACGAAGATTCCAGCTTCTGGAAGCTTGCTTCAATCCATAGATTGATCGTTGTAACTTTCATATCTTTTGGGCTTCTTCTGGTATGTCAAATCCTTCAGCTTGTGTCATGTACACATCTTCAAGAAGATTCTGATTAAGAAAATCATTCTTGACATCCATCTGCCATATTCCATAATCATGATATATGCAGCGATATAAAGTAAAATCCGAATAAATTTAAGTGTTGCAACTGGTGAAAAGGTTTCATCCTAGTCTACCCCATGAATTTATTTATAACCTTTAGCAACTAGTCTTGCCTTATAGGTATGTACCTTACCATCCATGTCAAAATTCTTTTTGAAGACCCATTTGCATCATATAGGATTAACTCTTATAGGAGGCTCTACCAAGGTCCAAACCTGGTTTGTGTACATGGAATTCATTTCATATTTCCTGGCTTCTAGCCACTTCTCAGACTCATGACCAGTTATGGCCTCTTGGTATGTTACATGACCATCTTCATCCATGAGTAATACATCACCTTGATCAGTTATGAGATATCCATATCTCTCTGGTTGGTGACGCATCTTGCTCGACCTACGTTGGTCTTGTTTTAATTGAGTAGGTTTCTCTTCCACAACTACTTGTGATTCCTACTCTAATTTCTCCATATGTGTATCAATGCTTTCTGATTCTTGAATTTCTTCAAGCTTTACTTTCCTCTCATGGTTCCTTTGGAGGATTGTAGAAGTAATATCCTCTCTTTTCTTTAGGATACTCCACAAATAAGCATTTGTCAAATTTGGGCTCATGCTTAGTTGAAATGTTTCGTTTCACATAAACTTCACAACCCCAAATCTTCATTTAAGACATATTTGGTTTCTTACCACTGCATATCTCATATTGTGTATTTTCTACCTTTTTGGATGAAACACAATTAATTGTGTAAGCTGTTGTCAGTAATGCATGTCCCCAAAAGGAGTTTGGAAGATCGGCGTGACTCATCATATATCGGACCATGTCTAACAAGGTTCGATTTCTTCTCTCAGATAAACCATTCCACTGTGGTGTTCCAGGAATAGTGAGTTGGGATAGAATCACACACTATTTTAGATGGTCAGTATAATCCAGGCTTAAATATTCACCGTTGGGATCTGATCGAAGAGTTTTAATATTCTTACCTGAAAGCTATTCAGATTTGGACAAATTTTGGTAAAACAAAATGTTGGAAGAATTGGTTCAACATGGAGTAGAAAGCTAAAGAATTATGTGAAAGACAAAGACGCTGAAAGAGATGTCCTAACATAAAGAATGGATATCTTGATTACTCAACATTTAAACATGTATCAAATCAGTTCCAAGATTCTAGGCATCTTCAACAATGGATCAAGAAAAGATTTGAAGCCCAACAGAAGACTATATAAGGAGACTTAGACCTAGGGTTAAAAAAACTTTTGTAACTCTTTTATCACTTGTAACTTTGTAACCTAAATACTTTGTAAGATAAGGGTTTAGGGTTTAAGAGTTGTTGGCTCTCTTAGGAGTTAGCAGTCCCCACTCTACAGTATGGGATGCAGGGTGGAAGGCATAGGTACAAGGGGCGCGACCAGAAGCCTTTAGGTAATGGTTGTGTATTGTTCTTGGACGAAGCTTTGAAGCAAGTCCAGGATAACTTGTAGGTCAAGAAACCGTGACGGGTTCTGGAGATTAGCAGAAGACAGAGTCATCACAAATGATGATGAAGGATATGAGAAGGAGTCTCATATCAAAGGTTGTAAACGAATAGAGTTTAGCCTTATATAAATATGTTCATTGAAGGTAGTGATTAGGATAAATTTGTAAACAAGAGAGTTTAATTTTAGGTAATACTACAAGATAGTGAAGCCTTCATCCTGGATTAGTATCCCCGAGAGTAAGTTTGTTAACACCGAACTGGGTCAACATATTCTGTGTACTTTATATTCTACTATTTACAGTTTTCTGTATTGTGTTCTTGATTGAGATGTCCCAACATGATGTCTTAATATCTGTTGGTGAATGTGTTGCATCACTTCAAAACATCAGATGCGTATTCATCCTTGTTTCCTAAAGTGTAGTAATCATTGTCTTAACATTAAGATAGGACATTGGAGTATCTGCATAACCAGAATTTCAATTGGTATCAAAGCAAGCATCCTGGTATGTTTCTAGATGAGATCTATGGAGTACGTTTTGGTGATTAAACAAGGGGGATTTATTGTCTGAAGGGTTCTACAACAATAAAGATGAGGAGTGGTAATTCTCTTGGATGATGTCCTGAAAGATGTCTTGACATCTTGTCTAGGGCAAGTTGAAGTTATTCCCTAGTGATCCCACTGCATATATTATGATTAAATGACTCCAGTAATATGGGATACTAGAGTAATGATTGAAGGAAGATTTAGTTGTCCTTACTTGGTTATGTTCTTGTAGATGTTAACCAGTTTGAAGACGCATAACATTCCAAAGTCGGGAGCAGAGGGATGTTATTGTGATGATTGAGTCTTATGTGACTTGGTACATGGTTGAGTGTGTCGCTCAAACCAAATGACAACCAAGGTCAGAAGGGGTACAGACGCGAACGGTCGGCGAAAAAGGGATGAGAACACACAGGGGTGAACTCAGAAGAAAAGAAAAGAGTCGCCAGCTAGGCATTTTTATCCCGGAGGAAAGGTAATGCTGCATAAACCTGGGAAAGATATGGATAAGACGGTTGTGAACCAGAGAGACTGAGAAAGGGGGTTGGTTACAACCTGGGAAGGTATTAGCACCCAGATTGTCCGTCGTACTCGACGAGATCCACGCTTAAAAGATTTGTGTTTTAAAAGGGGTAGTGTCTGTGCTATCTGTGTATCAAAGCTGGAAAGAATGCAAGTGTCAGTGTAAAAGAAATGTGCAGTGTATGAGTGAAGTGTTAGTGTAAGAATAAGAATGAAATGCTCAAGACCATGAGGCTTAAAGAATAAGGCTGGAAAGAGGGGGAATATACAAAGAATTTTGTTCGATAACTGTTAAGTTATGCCTACGTATCCTCTCGTGCAATGAGGAAGTCAAAACACCGTAGTTCGACCCAAAGAGACTGAAAGATAAATTGATTTGTGAACTGCTTACTTGTCTATGCTCAAGTGTATGACCTGTCTGGCTCAGGTGCAAACTGTCTTGCATTAGACGGAAGAAGCAAGTTCTCGTTTGTGAATGAGTGTGATGAGAAAAGAATCCCGGAGGAGACGATTATTGTTTGTTTTTGAGTTTTCAGTCTTTTATTGCTTTTGGACATTTGCCATAAGTTAATGAGCTTAAGCCTAAACCAATGGGTTAGTAAACTCATCACATCTTCCCTCTGATTAGGGGTAATGAGAGAACCTTAAGTATGAAGTAAACACCTCACACTTAATCACCATGATGTAGGATTAAGATCATTAACCTACTTGTGATTATTTAGATGTTTTTGTTGTTTTTTGTTTAGTGTTAAGTAACAAGTTTAAGCCATAATCAGGGATTAAACAGACTCATTACACCATCCTAATAGAAGGATAATAGATGAGAATGTTTAAGCTGAGGAAAGCTCCTCAACTTAATCCATGATTAGGGATTAACCTCATGACAAAACAAAGCCTTTATTAAGTGGATTTTAGTTAATGATAAGATGAAGAAGTGGATTTTATGATTTGTAAGACAACTTGAGGGGGACTTGTCCATTAACACTAGGGTTAGTCCTTCTTAACCAATTAAGGAAGAATTAGAACCCTAATGCAAGGCCCAAGTTACAAGCTTGATGTCTTGATGATTATTAAGTGAATTGATTAAGGGATTTAAACACATTAAGGGTTTAACACTTAGGATTAAAGTTATACACTCCATCCTAATAGAAGGAAGCAGGCATAAGCTTAATCACAAAGCCTTAAAGCCTTTAGGGTTTAGTCCCTGATTATGAGGTGAGGAGAGAAGACTCAAAGAGACACAAAGGTAAAAGCTAAGTGGGGGACTAATAAAACCCTAATTATTATCATGCTTGGAAGTCCTAGGGTTTGTGAGGTTTAAGAGAAAGATCTTCAAAGAACCACCAAGGAGAGAAGCAGATGAAAGGAGCAAAGAGAAGCAAAACAACTTGCTTCACTTAAGAAGTCAAGTTGCTTGAAGAAAGAAGGTAAGATGGAAAAGAATGAGCAAGCTCAAACTCAAACACAAACAAAAATGCAGCAAATGAAATATGAAAGAGATGAAAAGAGAATGTGAGAAATGAAGGCAAATTCACTTCTCAAAGTAACTTACCACCTGAAAAGTTAGTAAAAGGAATGAAATGCAATGCAAATGAGATGAAATGGCATGATGAAAGACAAAGTCAGAAGCAAATACATGATGTTAATGATGCTAAGAGATGATGCAAACATGAGGCAAGGCATGAGAATGATCAAGCAAGCATGAGGATGCAAATGAGGCATGCATAAAACCATGAACATACATGAAAAGTAATGGAATGCAAATGACATACAACATGGCAAATGAAAGATGCAATGATCACACATGATTCTAACATGTCCTAAGATGTGTTATGAATCAAATGGATGCACAAAATGTCATGGCAAGTCATGGTATGCAAGCAAATGGAAGATGGATGCAAAGGAAGGCATAAATTAGGGTTATATGCAACATACAAAGTAAAAATTCAAAACCAGAAGCAAATGACATGATAAAAATTTGAAAATGCAATCAAAGGAACCATAAACCTATACAAACTCACTGCCCAAAGGAGGGGATCCAACTCTTAACCTAGTGAGAGTTATGAATTTCCTAAGATTGCTAGGGTTTTAAGGTACCTTGTCAAGAAAAATGCCAAACAAATTGAAAATGCAAGATCAATTCAAGCCAATTTTATCCTATAAACTACATGCTATGCAAGATGCAATGCAATAAGAATCATGATCCAACTCTCAAAGGTTAGACAGAAATGAATTTTTGAAGTTTGAAACAAAATATTGCCTTGAAATGAAATAAAATCCAAAGAAAATTGTCAAAAGGCATCAAGAACAAAAAAGAAATTTGGTTTGAGAGTTGGACAATGTTTCTAAATGTTTTTAAAGGTTACATGAATTTTTTTGTGATTTTTGGAAACCTAAATGCTATTTTAATTAATTAATCTTCATTAATCAATTAAAATAAACATTTAAATATTTTTAAAATAGTCTAAAAATGTAAAAAAATAAAATAAAAATTGTTTTTATGTTAAGAAAATTATTTAGAATAAAAATGAAGAAAGAAAATACTTTTTTGGATTTTTTATGTATTTTAAAATAATTATGCAAAACAAATAACAAAAATATGAAATTAAATGAATTAAATAGAAAGTCAAAGGGATCAATGGCCAACATTCAACGTTTTTTGGAGGGAGTTGACCCGCGCGTGAATGGAGGGTTCAGATCAATTCTGGAGATTTAAATTTCCTAATCTTAATTAAATTAATTAATCCAAAATTAGGGCTAATACAAGAAACCTGGACCATTGGATACACGCGGGAAAAGGAAATCAATGGCTCATGTTCAAACTCACCTAAACCCTAACCCTAATTTAATCACTTTCAGATGACCGGAACAGTGGTTCCGGTCATCTTCTCTGGCGAGCACAAAACCTAATCTTCTTCTCTAGACAAAATCAAGAGCTCTAAAGCTCCAGATCACATCTCCTAATCACCCTAAACACGAATCAAGCATCAAAACAAATTTATATAACCTACAACTCAAGATATGGATCAAAACATAAAATCTGGAAAAGTTTCAGAGCTTCGATACAGGCTTATTTCTCAACCATTTCAAAAAGTAAAAACATCAGAGTGATCAGCAAAGCATGAGGAACAATCTAGGAACTTAAAAACTCATTTCTGGAAAAAAAAGTTCTTCATGTTACCTGAGATTGAGCTTTCGAAACAGGGACTTTCTGGCTGCTTCTTTGGTTCAAACAAACTCCAATGATCCTCCTTTGAAGCTTTTGACACTTAGCTGGAGTTTATATGGCCTCTAGAGGGAGTTGGCAGAAGCTCAGGCCAAGGGAGTGTGAAAATTGTATTTGTGATGTGGGAGGTTTCAGCCAAAACAATGGTTAGTTTGTGATCAGTGGAACATGCTGAGATGTTTTGTGAAGTTTGTTTTAATGTTTGATGTTTGTAGAGTGAGTTTCGAATGAAAGAGCATAAAGGATGAAAACTTGGAACTATGGCTTGGAGAGAGCTTCAGCTTTGTGTGTGTGATGCAAATGAATCCTTGGAGTATGTTTGTAAGGTCTGGATTGGGCAGAGAGTTGTTTTGTCACTGTGGGATTGGTATGACTCAAGTTGCAAAAAGTCAAGAAAGTTGTACTTGGAGGTATGGGCAAGTGGCAGGCTGAGATAGGGGCATGGCTATGCGCAGCAAGGATCAAGGGGTGTCATGAAATCAGATTTTGTGAGCTGGCTCAAGTGGATGAAGAGTTATGGATCATTTTGCAAATTTGTGAACTTTTGCCCCTTTTGGAATTTCTTGATCCACAAGCCATGAAAATGAGTGAACTTTTGATGCAATCTGATCTTTAGTCCTTGGTTTATGTTTGTGTGAAGTTTAGAAGTCCATTTGATAGCACAATTTGTCTTGGCAAGTGGTTTTGCAACTTTGCCTCTTTGGTAGAAAACTTGAAATTATGTGATTTTTCCCAACTTTGACAAGCCATAACTTTTGATCCAAAATGAATTAGGACAAGTTCTTGTACTTTTTGAAAATGAAATGATCCATTCTACAACTTTCATGACCAAAGTTTTCCCATTTGAAGCATTTTTGAATCAAAAAGCAAAGGTTGAAAAAGTTTCCCAAAATGGCAAGTTTCCATTACAAGTCATTTTCCCAAAAAGTCAACTTTGCAAATGGCTTGAAATTCTTCAATTTTGTGGACTTCCAACATCTTCTATGATCAAATAAAGATAATACACAATCAAAATGATGAAGAACACCCTTTGGTTGGGTCATTGAGGGCCTCAGATGCCCTGATTTTGCACTGACTTGCTTAAAAAGTCAACTCTTGATCAGATGCCTTCCCCATTGAATTTCTTCATGAAAATTGATATGCATGATCCCTATACCATATAGAGACCAATAGAAACAAGAATGACCAAAAAATTTGGAGTTATGGCCTTTGAAACCAAAACCCTAATTTTAGGTCATCTGTGTAGTTAAACTGGCTCTGCTTCCATGCCTTTCTCAGTTCTTGTGATTCTTTGACTTCTTTGATCTTGATAGGATATAATATGATGCTTGAACATACATGGACCTCTTTGAAATGATTGATGACCTTTGGAGTGGCTCAAGAAGCTCTTGGATTGCTCAGATCACAAACCCTAGATGCAGATGACTTTGAACCAATGCAGTGAAGCAAATATGTAATATGAGATGCTATGATTGAGTTTATGCATATGAAGGGATCACAAGCCATGGTGTGAATAGGTGAGGGAAAATTTGGGGTGTTTACAACTGCCCCTATTCAAGCATGAGTTAGCTGTGCAGGATGTAAGCAACAGCTTAACAGGCGAACAAGATAACTTGTGGTTGAATACCAAAGACAGTCCAAAATTTGCACTCACAGAATGAAGAAGAAAAGGAATATAGATTGTAAAAGAAAATAAAGTATATTTATAAAATGCGGGCGACGGAGGACGACCGTCGAGCAGAGGACGACTGCTGGGGGAAGGATCATTGACGGGGACGACCGACATGCTGGGGAAAATGCGGGAAATAAAGCAATGACGGGGACGACCGACAAGCTGGGGATATAAGAGATTATGATGGGGACGGCCATCAAGTTAAACTATAAGACTCTCTGGGGATTATAGGTAAATGAAATAAATGATGAGGTACGGTCATCAAAGGTGAAGGACGATCACCTAGCAGGGGACGACTGCTCTGTTGGGGATAAGATGAGGGACGGTCATCCAAGGTGAAGGACGATCACCTGGAAAGGTACGGTTGCCAAAAGTATCACGACATAGGACGAATGTCGGATAAAAGGTCGACGATGGGGACGGCCATCGGATAAGCATGATGAAGGACGATCATCAGGAGGTGAAGGACAATCACCTAGCAGGGGACGGCTGCTAAAAATATCACGACATAGGACGAATGTCGGATAGAAAAGGGGTTCTAATAAATAGAGACTCCGCTGGGGAAAGGATGAGGGACGGTCATCCAAAGGTGAAGGACGATCACCTGGCAGGGTACGGCTGTCGCAAAGGTATCATGACATAGGACGAATGTCAGATAGAAAGGAAATAGTTTAACAAGTTTTGTTGGGGACCTTGCTGGGGAAAAGTAAACACGGACGAGTGTCTACTTTCAAGAAATGAGAGGCATAATTGTTTGGGTACGGTGTATAGACTAAAGATGCGGATGAGCATCCTTTAAGACTATGATACGGACGAGTATCAAGTAGAAACAAACACTGACACATGTTCAGAGATGATGATACGGACGAGTATCAACTAGTTAATAAAGAACACAGACGAGTATTGATTCTGCGGGGACTCTTCTGGGGAATAGTAGACACAGACGAGTGTCTTCATTCAAGAAGACATAAGTTTTTGACACGGTGTATAGATTAAAGATGCGGACGAGCATCCTTAAGACTATGATACAGACGGGTATCGGGTAGAAACAAACGCTTGACGCATGTTCTGAGCTGATGATACGGACGAGTACCAGCTGGTTAACAAATAACACAGACGAGTGTCGAATCTGAGGGGATATAGGTGGTGTATAAAAGATACGGACGAGTATCTGTATGAGTAAAAAGAGGATGAGTAACACGGACGAGTGTCGGAGAAAGTGTATTATAAACAAGTGTATGGTTTCCAAAGTGTTTGGGTGACTATGCTGGGGAGGTGACACGGACGGGTGTCAAGAAAGTTGTATATATATGTATCTGTGAGTGCGAAGGGGACGCTTTGGCTTTCTGCTGGGGGTATGACACGGACGGGTGTCAAGAAGTATCTGTAATATAAGTGGCCTGTTTGTAAAGAATGCTCGGGCGACTTTACTGGGGAATGATGACGCGGACGGGTGCCAAAAGGAGTGTGTACTGGTATTTATGAGTGTAGGGTAAATGCTTTAGCTTTCTGGTGGGGAATATGGTGAATTTTCTGTATTTGTAAGAGAAATGTCTGGGCTTTCTGCCGGGGAATCCGGGGAGTTTTCAGTATATCGTTGACGGATTGTCAGTATTCACAAGTGTTTGATTCAGAACATGGCTTATGGTTATGCAATATGTTTGATTTTTGCCGTAATGCTCCGTATTAGACGGAATGCTACGCTTTGTGGGGAGAATATGATGCGAATGCTATGATTATGCAAAGATAACGATCCGGGACTCGGTTCCCATTGCTGTGGAGATCTCTGGCTGATCTGCTTGAAGTGGACATCCCAGCTGGGGGTGAGATCATTGGTAGATCTACTATGTATGACTTTGCTTGGGGAATAGGTCACTAATAGACCTATCTCATTAATGAGGGACCCAGCTGGGGTTTGTAGAAGCTTTCTTCACTCTGTTGTGATTCCTCCGCGCGTTGCTCTTCTGGGTAGAAGTTGACACCATGTGGGGAAACGGTTCCCTGGCTTTTGTACTTAGCTGAGGAGGAATAATGGATGGAAACTCAGCTGGGGAGAAAGCACCTTCGATGCTATCTGAGTAGATAATGACTTGCCAACTTGCTGGGGTGGAGCTCTCATGCCCCATGTTGTGCTTTGAATACCTGCAATCCTGAAAAGACAGAGAAACGCACAAGTAATCCCGAGGTATCCCTTACCGGATTCCATCATAGGAGTTTAGACACTCTTGGGAGTATGTATATTTCCTGCAAGCACGTATGTTTTTTTTTAGAATGGAAACATCTGTATTTATGCAATCAGTATCTTGAAGACATCGGACATTCTTGCAAATGAAAATAAAATGTACGAGACAAGACAATGACTGAAAATCTGATTTTATTAATTCATGTGCCCTGAATTGGCAAGATACAGTCAGAGAAACAGATCCCCTAAAATGAGGAGATTGTTACAAATTGAGAAATAAAAGGTATTGGCAATGTTGATGACGCTTTAAGGAGCTTCCCTTTGCTATGACCCGTATGACGTTTGACGTTCTTCTCGTCTTGCTTTCTGAAGAAGGCTGATTCTGAAAGAAGCTTGATCCTTTCGAAGCTTACCAAGTTGTAAGTGATACAGATGAGTTCAGAATGCAGTTGTTCGCTTATTCCCTTATTTTGCGTGGATCGCCCTTTCGGGTTTTCAATCCACCGGGATACCCATTTTTGCCTGAGTTGTCCAATGCGTCTTTTCAACTCAGCGGGTGTACATTTTTATGTTTATTTTCCCTTATTTTTGCCCGAGTCTCTTATTCTGTTTTTGACTCGCCGGGATGCCCTATTTTTGCCTGGACTTACATTCTGTTTTTATGTCCAGCGGGTCATTTTATGCGAAGTATTTTTTAACTGCATCTGAATTCACAGGGGACAGGAAGTCTTCACCATCCATAGTGCTGAGCATCAGTGCTCCACCAGAGAAAACTTTCTTTACTACGAATGGCCCTTCATAGTTCGGAGTCCATTTGCCCCTGTGGTCTGTATGAGGAGGGAGGAGTCTTTTCAGCACAAGATCTCCTACTTGGTACTCTCGGAGCCTGACTTTCTGATCGAAGGCTTTCTTCATTCTTTTCTGATACAGCTGCCCATGACAGATCGCAGCCAATCTTTTCTCTTCAATCAGACTCAGTTGTTCGTATCGGGATCGGACCCACTCTGCTTCGTTCAGTTTAACATCCATTAGTACCCGCAAGGAGGGTAATTCAACTTCAACAGGTAGGACTGCCTCCATACCATACACAAGCTGATACAGCGTTTCCCCAGTGGATGTTCTGATTGACGTACGGTACCCATGCAATGCAAACGGTAACATTTCATGCCAGTCCTTATAAGTGACTACCATCTTTTGCACAATCTTCTTGATATTCTTATTAGCTGCCTCAACAGCGCCATTCATCTTTGGCCTGTAAGGAGAAGAATTGTGGTGTTGGATCTTGAAGTCCCGGCACAGTTCTGCCATCATTTTGTTGTTTAAGTTGGAACCATTGTCAGTAATGATTCGCTCGGGAACTCCATATCGGCAGATGATGTCTCTCTTCAGAAATCGGGCTACCACTTGCCTTGTAACATTTGCATAGGAAGCTGCTTCAACCCACTTGGTAAAATAGTCAATGGCTACCAGGATGAATCTGTGGCCATTTGAAGCAGTCGGTTCAATCTTGCAAATCATATCAATGCCCCACATAGCAAAGGGCCAGGGTGAAGACATCACATTCAGAGGATTGGGAGGCACGTGCACCTTATCCGCATAAATCTGGCATTTATGGCATTTTCTGGCATAGGCACAACAGTCGGCATCCATTGTGATCCAGTAATAGCCTGATCTTAGCAACTTTTTAGCCATTGCGTGTCCTCCAGCATGGGTACCAAAGGATCCTTCGTGCACTTCGTGCATCAGCAAGCCTGCTTCTGTTCTATCAATGCATCTGAGCAGTACCATATCAAAGTTTCTCTTGTATAGGGAACCATCAGTATTCAGGAAGAAACTACCAGCAAGCTGTCGCTCCCGACAAATGAAAAATGGATCAGATGAAGGTACAGACGCGAACGGTCGGTGAGAGGGACAATGAGAACACACAGCCGTGAACTCACTGGAGAATGAATAGAGTCGCCAGCTAGGCATTTTTATCCCGGAGGAAAGGCAATGCTGCATAGACCTAGAAAGAGATGGATAAGACGGTTGCGAACCAGAGAGACTGAGAAAGGGGGTTGGTTACAACCTGGGAAGGTATTAGCACCCAGATTGTCCGCCGTACTCGACGGGATCCACGCTTGAAAGATTTGTGTTATAAAGGGGTAGTGTCAGTGCAATCTGTGTATAAAAGAGCTGGAAAAGGATGTACAGGTGTCAGTGCAAAAGAAATGCAAAGTGTGATATATACAGTGTCAGTGTAAGACCAGGAATGAAATGCTCATGATAATGAGGCTAAGAGAAAGATGCTGGAAGAGGGGGATGTACAGAGACTTTTGTTCGATAACTGTTAAGTTATGCCTACGTATCCTCTCGTGCAATGAGGAAGTCAGAACACCGTAGTTCGACCCAAAGAGACTGAAAGATGAATTGACTTGTGAACTGCTTGCTTGTCAATGCTCAAGTGTATGACCTGTCTGGCTCAGGTGCAAACTGTCTTGCATTAGACGGAAGAAGCAAGTCCTCGTTTATGAGTGAAGGTGATGAGAAAAGAATCCCGAAGGAGACGATTATTGTTTGTTTTTGTGTTTTCAGTCTTTTATTGCTTTTGAGAGTTTGTCATAAGTTAATGAGCTTAAGCCTAAACCAATGGATTTAGTAAACTCATCACATCTTCCCTCTGATTAGGGGTAATGAGAATACCTTAAGTGTGAAGTCAGATTCTCACACTTAATCACCTTTTGATGTAGAGTTAAGATCATTAACCTACTTGTGATTAATTAGATGTTTTTGATGTTTTTGTTTAGTGTTGAGTAATGAGGTTAAGCCATAATCAGGGATTAAACAGACTCATTACACCATCCTAATAGAAGGATAATAGATGAGAATGTTTAAGCTGAGGAAAACTCCCCAACTTAATCCATGATTAGGGATTAAACTCATGACAAAACAAGCCTTTGATTAAGTGGATTTTATTAATGATATGATGATGAAGTGAATTTTAGGATTTGTAAGACCACTTGAGGGGGACTTGTCCATTAACACTAGGGTTAGTCCTTCTTAACCAATTAAGGAAGAATTAGAACCCTAATGCAAGGCCCAAGTTACAAGTGTGATGTCTTGATGATTATTAAGTGAATTGATTAAAGGAGTTTAAACACATTAAGGGTTTAACACTTAGGATTAAAGTTATACACTCCATCCTAAGAGAAGGATGCAGGCATAAGCTTAATCACAAAGCCTTAAAGCCTTTAGGGTTTAGTCCCTGATTATGAGGTGAGAAGAGAAGACTCAAAAGAGACACAAAGGTAAAACTAAAAGGGGAGACTAATCAAAACCCTAATCATTGTCATGCTTGGTTGTTCCTAAGGTTTGTGAGGTTTGCAAGAACAATCTTCAATGGAACCACCAGGAAGCAGATGAACAGGATCAAGAGAAGCAAAGTGACTTGCTTCATTAAAAACGTCAAGTCACTTGAAGAAAGAAAGTAAGAAGAACAAGAATGAGCAAGCTCAAACTCAAACACATACATAAATGCAGCAATGGATGCAAGAGAGATGAAAAGAAAAGTTATGATAAGTGAAGGCAAATTCACTTCTCAAGTTTACTTACCACCTGAAAAGTTAGAAAGAAATGCAATGCAATGCAAAATGGGATGAAATGGTATGATGCTAAACAAAACCAGAAGCATGTTGATGATGATAATGATGCTATGGAGTGCTATGAACATGAGGCAAGGCATGGAGATGTTCATACAAGTTCATGGATGCAAATGATGCAAGTTTAGAAGCATGGATACACATGAAAAGTTAGGAAGCATACAAAGCATACAACATGGCAAATACATGATGCAATGATCACACATGCTTTCTATATGTCTTATGATGTCAAATGAATCAAATTGATGCTTGAAATGGCATGGCAAGTCATGTTGTGCAAGAAAATGCAAGAAGGATGCAAAAGAAAGCCCAAATTAGGGTTTATGGATCAAACAACAAACAAAAACCAAAAACAGAAGCAAACCCTAAGATAAAAAATGGAAAATGCCACTCAAAGAAACCCTAAACTTATACTAAACCAAGGTCCAAAGGGGAGGTCTCAACTCTTAACCAATCTCAAGTTATGATTTTTCTAAGTTATTAGGGTTTTTAGGGCTCCTAAACAAAAGAAATGCCAAGCAAATTGAAAATGAAGGAACAAATCATGGCCTTTTAATCCTAGAAACTACATGCTAAACACAATGCAATGCCAAAAGAATCAATGTCCAACTCTTCTTAGATAGGCAGAAATGAATTTTTGAACTTATGATCAAAATAATGCACCAAAAATGATTTAATTCAATGGAAAATTCTCAAAATGCATCAAGATCAAAAAAGAAATTTGGTTTGAAGGTTGGACAATGTTTCTAAATGTCTTAGAACATTTCATGAATTTTTTGGTGATTTTTGAATACCTAAAAGTATTTTTAATTAATTAATTTCCATTAATCAATTAAAAATAATCTCTTAAATATTTAAAAATACTTTTTTAATGATAAAAAATAAAATGAAAATATTTTTGGGTCTTAAAAATTAATAAAACTTTTAAGAAAAAGTTTCATAATTTTTAAGACATTTTTGCTATTTTTAATAAATTATGCAAATAAAATGAAAAGAAAATGAATTAAAATTAAATAAAAGGGGAAGTAATCAGAATGGAGGGATGAGATTGAGTCTGGATTTGAATCTGTTGACCACGCGCGTCATCCAAGGGTCCAGGTTGTTTCTGGCTTAATTAAATTAATTATGGATTAATTAAATAAAACACGTGGATTAGGGCTAATCAGGAAGATCTGGACCACACACACACGCGGGAAGTCAACTGGTCAAAGGGATCGTACGCTCCAGATTCAAACTTGAGTTAATGACATGATTAGGGCACAAATTACTTTCAGGTGGCCGGAGAAGACTTCCGGTCGTCTTCTCCGGCCAGCATCTCCCCTGAAAATCCCCAAAACCCCAAAAACCTAACTAAAATGAAATCCAAGAATTGGGAAATGATCCTTACACACTCACGAACCAAAACCCTCACTCAAAACAAATTTATATTTCCTAACTAAGCTGAATCGAAGCAAACAAATTTTAGGGCACGCAAGTTTCAGAGATCAATTAAATGTTCATTTCATCACCATTTCAAAAACCAAAAGCACCAGGATACTCAGTGAAGCATAGAGAACAAGTTTATAACATGAAAAACGATTTCTGGAAAAATAATTTTCAAGCTACCTGAGATTCGAAGCTTTCACTCTGATGACTTTCTGGCCACTTCCTTCCGTGCAACCCACTCCTTAAGACCTCTTGATGTTGTTTGAATGCTTTGAAACAATTTATGCTGGCTGGTTGATGAGTTTAGACTGCTTCTGCTTCAACTCAGTTGGAAATGGCTATGGTGAAATGGGCAGCTTCAGGCCTGGGTGAGTGGTTCCATGTGGTCAGAACAATGAGTGGAGAAGGTCTGTGGTGTTTGTTTGGATGTTGGTGAGCTATGGAGAGAGTTTCGAATGAAACTGCAAGTTGAGGTGAGAAATGGCAATGGGGTGTTCTTGCTTGTTTCAGGCCTGGCTCTTGGTGGTTTCAGGTCTATGAAGTATGGTGAGTTGATCTATGGAAATGGTTTTTGTGTTTGCAAGCTGAGAAAACAAATTCGAAGGAAGATGCAAAATGGAGTGTTTTTGTGTATGTCCTTGATGAGTGAGTTTCAGCCTTGCTAGATGTATGGAATGGCCAGCATATGGAAAGTATATTTTAATCCCATAGGTCAGGGGATGTGACATGGCCTGCTGTGATAGGTAGGTCACCTTTTGCAAAATGTCAACTTCTTTGTAAGAGAAAGTATGGCTTGGTCTACAACTAGTACAAAGCATGGCTCTGGTGCAGCAAGATGAGGTGAGAGGCTAGCAAAGTGCAGTAACCAATGCAGCAAGTTGTAGGAAGTGATCATGATGATTTTGCAAGTTGCTTGCTTTTTGAACTTCATGAAGAAAAGTCTTGTTACATGAACCAAAACATGAGAAACCTTGATCCAATTCTGACTTTTAGGACATGTAGAATGTTTGCATACTGGTTTGAAGTGAATTAGAGGTTACAATTGGCTTTGGTTCATGATTTTGCAAAATTCTCATTTGAAGCATGCCTTGAAAATCAATGATTTTTGCTAACTTTGCCACACCATATCTTTTGATCCAAGAAGAGTTTGATCATGTTCTTGTACTTTTTGAAAAGGGAAAGATGAGATCTACAACTTTCATGACCAAAGTTTTTTCATTTGAAGCATTTTTGGATCAAGAATCAAGGCTTGAAAAATGACCTAAAATGAAGCATTCTTGAAAAGTCAACTATGCCCAAAAAGTCAACATTTGCAAAACTTCCAAATACTTGATTTCTATGAACTTCAACCCTCTTCCATGATCAAATAAAGATCATATACACTCAAAATGATGAAGATCACCCATTGGTTGGGTCATTGGGGGCCTCAGATGCCCTGATTTTACACTGACTTGTCTGAAAAGTCAACCCTTGATCAGATGACTTCCCCATGGAATTTCTTCATGAAAATTGATATGCATACTCCCCATACCATATAGAGACCAATGGAAACAAGAATGACCAAAAAATTTGGAGTTATGGCCTCTGAAACCAAAACCCTAATTTTAGGTCAACTGTGCAGTCAAACCTGGCTCTGCATCCACTCAAACCCTAGTTCTTGTGATTCTTTGGAATTTTTGACTTTGAGAGGATGTAATATGATACTTGAACACATATGGATCCCTTTGAAGTGATTGGTTGCCTTTGGAGTGGCTCAAGAAGCTTTGGGATTGCTCAGATCACAAACCCTAGATGCAGATGACTTAGAAACTATGCAGTGAATCAAAAGTGGGATATGAGGTGATATGATTGTGTTTATGCATATGAGAATGATCACAAGCCATGGTGAATGGGTGAGGGCAAATTTGGGGTGTTTACAGCTGCCCCTATTCAAACATGAGTTAGCTGTGCAGGTTGTAAGCAACGGCTTAACAGGCAAACAAGATAACTTGTGATTGAATACCAAAGACAGTCCAAAATTTGCACTCACAGAAATGAAGAAGAAAAGGGATATAGATTGTAAAGGAAAATAAAGTATATTGTAAAGTGTGGGACAACGCAATGACGGGGACGGCCGACATGCTGGGGATAAAAGGTAAAGCCAAGACGGGGACGGCCGACTAGCTGGGGAATGCCAAAATATGATGGGGACGGCCATCAGGATAAAACCGTAAAATTTTCTAGGAGTTAATGAAACATGACGGGGACGGCCATCAAGTTCATAAAGCAAGGTAACCGACGATGGGGACGGCCATCGGGCTAAAAGGAAAAGGGACCACGACGGGGACGGCCATCGGGTTAAAGAATAAATGAAATAAACAGATGATGGGGTACGGCCATCAAAGGTGAAGGACGATCACCTAGCAGGGGACGGCTGCTCTGTTGGGAATAAAAGAAATATGATGGGGACGGCCATCAAAGGTGGAGGACGACCACCTGGCAGGGTACGGCTGCCGAAAATATCAACGATGGGGACGGCCATCGGATAGAAAAGGTCAACGATGGGGACGGCCATCGGACGAGCATGATGGAGGACGGCCATCAAGAAGTGGAGGACGACCACTCAGCAGGGTACGGGTGCTCTCTAGGTTTCTCATGACATAGGACGAATGCCAGATAACCGAAATCAACAATGGGGACGGCCATTGGATAAAATGATGAAGGACGATCATCAAAAGGTGGAGGACGACCACCTAGCAGGGGACGGCTGCTAAAATCAACGATGGGGACGGCCATCGGATGAGCATGATGGAGGACGACCATCAAGAAGTGGAGGACGACCACCTAGCAGGGTACGGCTGCTCTCAGGGTTATCATGACACAGGACGAGTGTCAGATAAAAGAAAATGCTTTGTTGGTGATCTACTGGGGATATAGTGAACACGGACGAGCGTTCACAACCAAGAAAGGAAAGTATAAGTGTTTAGATGTTGTGTATAGATTAAAGATGCGGACGAGCATCCTTAAGACTACGATACGGACGAGTATCGGGTAGAAACAAACTGACACGTGCTCAGAGATGATGATACGGACGAGTATCAACTGGTTAACAAGGAACACGGACGAGTGTTGAATCTGATGGTTCTTCTGGGGGATAGTAGACACAGACGAGTATCTATATTCAAGGAGACACAAGTGTTTTGACACAGTGTATGGATTAAAGATGCGGACGAGCATCCTTAAGACTATGATACGGACGAGTATCGTGTAGAAACAAACACTAGACGCAATGTTCTGAGATGATGGTACGGACGAGTACCAACTGGTTAACAAAGAACAAAGACTACTGTTGAATCTGTGGGGTATATAACTGGTATGTACAAGATACGGACGAGTATCTGTATGAGAGCGAGTGTTGTATAGATGGTGTTTAACTGCTGGGGAGGGTGACACGGACGAGCGTCAAAAGGAGGAAAGTGTGATATCAACAAGTATATGGGTTGCAAAAGTGTAAGCGACTGCGCTGGGGATATGACACGGACGGGTGTCAAGAAAGTGTATATATAGATATATGTGAGTGCAAAGAGGACGTCTTTGGCTCTCTGCTGAGATATGACACGGACGGGTGTCATAAAGTATCCGTGACATGGGTGATTTGTTTGTAAAGAGTGTTCAGGCGACTTTACTGGGGAAAGATGGCACGGACGGGTGCCAAAAGGTGTATATACTGGTGTTTGATGATTTGTGAGGCAACTGCTCTTGCCGGGGACTCTGGTGGGAATTTTTGTACATTGATGAACTGTTATTTATTCACAAGTGTTCGATTCACAACATGGCTTATGATTATGCTATGCGTTTGATTTTTGCCGTAATGCTCCGTATTAGACGGAATGCTACGCTCTGAGGGGATAATATGATGCTAATGCCATGATTATGCCAAGATATCAAACCGGGATTCGGATCCCGTTGCTGCGAAGATCTCTGGCTGATCTGTTTGAAATGGACCTCCCAGCTGGGGATGAGATCATTGGTAGATCTAATAAGATGATATTTGCTTGGGGATACGGGTCACTGATAGACCTATCCTAATAAATGTGAGGCCCAGCTGGGGTTTGCAAAAGCTTTCTTCACTCTGTTGTGATCTTCATGCATTGCTCTTCTGGACAGAGGCTGGAACTCTGTGGGGAGATGATTCCCTGATTCTTGCATTCTGCTGAGGAGGAATGATTGGTACTACGGCTGGGGAATTATGAGAGGCAAATCAGCTGGGGAGAGCAATAAGAGGCAAATCAGCTGGGGGAAGTCATGAGAGGCAGCTCAGCTGGGGATAGAGCATTTCAGATGCTGAGATTGAGTGTATGTTGATTTGGCAACTTCGCTGGGGAAAGGGGCACCTTCCAGCGCCACATGGAAGATAGACCGAGTTGATAATGATCTGCCAGCTTGCTGAGGGTGAAGCTTTCATGCCCTAAGTTGCGCTCTGGATACCTGCAATCCTGAAAAAGATAGAACAACGCACAAGATAATCCCGAGGTATCCCTTACTGGATTCCGTCATAGGAGTTAGGATACTTCTGAGAGTAAGTATATTCCCTGCAAGCATGTTTTTATTTGAAGATAAGCATCTGTATTCTTGTGCAATCAGTTTTTTTCTTTTAAGACATCAGACATTTTTGCAAACAGAATGTACAAAACGAGACATGACTGAAAATCTGATTTTATTAATTCATATGCCCTGAATTGGCGAGATACAGTCAAAGAAACATATCTCCTGAAATGAGGAGATTGTTATAAATTGAGAAACAAAATGCTGGCGGCGTTGACGACGCTTTAAGGAGCTTCCCCTTCTGCTATGACTCGTATGACAATTGACGTTCTTCTCACCTTGCTTTCTGAAGAAGGCTGATTCTGATTGAAGCTTGATCCTGTTGAAGCTTACCAAGTTGTAGATGATACAGACGAACTCAGAGTGCAGTTGTTCGCTTATTCCCTTATTTTGCATGGATCGCCCTTTCGGGTTTTCAATCCATCGGGATACCCATTTTTGCCTGAGCTGTCCAATGCGGCTTTTCAACTCAGCGGGTGTACAATTTTTTTTTATTTATTTTCCCTTATTTTTGCCCGAGTCTTTTATTCTGTTTTTGACTCGCCGGGATGCCCTGTTTTTGCCTGGACTTACATTCTGTTTTTGTGTCCAGCGGGTCATTTTATGCGAAGTATTTTTTAACTGCATCTGAATTCACAGGGGATGGGAAATCTTCACCATCCATGGTGCTGAGCATTAGTGCTCCACCAGAGAAAACTTTCTTTACCATGAATGGCCCTTCATAGTTTGGAGTCCATTTGCCCCTGTGGTCTGTATGAGGAGGAAGGATTCTTTTCAGCACAAGATCTCCTACTTGGTACTCTCGGTGCCTGACTTTCTGATCGAAGGCTTTCTTCATTCTCTTCTGATATAACTGCCCATGGCAGATTGCAGCCAATCTTTTCTCTTCGATCAGACTCAGTTGTTCGTATCGGGTCCGAACCCATTCTGCTTCACTCAGTTTAACATCCATTAATACCCGTAACGAGGGTAACTCAACTTCAACAGGCAGGACTGCTTCCATACCATACACAAGTTGATACGGTGTTGCCCCAGTGGATGTTCTGATTGACGTGCGGTACCCATGCAAGGCAAACGGTAGCATTTCATGCCAGTCTTTGTAAGTGACTACCATCTTCTGCACAATCTTCTTGATATTCTTGTTAGCCGCCTCAACAGCGCCATTCATCCTTGGCCTGTAAGGAGAAGAATTGTGATGTTGGATCTTGAAGTCCCGGCACAGCTCTGCCATCATTTTGTTGTTGAGATTGGAACCATTATCAGTAATGATTCGCTCGGGCACTCCGTACCGACATATGATATCTCTCTTTAGGAATCGGGCTACCACTTGCCTTGTGACATTTGCATATGAGGCTGCTTCAACCCACTTGGTAAAATAGTCGATGGCGACCAGGATGAATCTGTGGCCATTTGAAGCAGTTGGCTCAATCTTGCCGATCATATCAATGCCCCACATGGCAAAGGGCCATGGTGAAGACATTATGTTCAAAGGATTGGGAGGCACATGCACCTTATCTGCGTAGATCTGGCATTTATGGCATTTCCTGGCATAAGCACAACAGTCTGCATCCATTGTGATCCAGTAATAGCCTGATCTTAGCAATTTCTTGGCCATTGCATGTCCTCCAGCATGGGTACCAAAGGAGCCTTCGTGCACTTCATGCATCAGTAAATCTGCTTCTGTCTTGTCAACACATCTGAGGAGTACCATATCAAAGTTCCTTTTGTATAAAGACCCATCAGTGTTCAGAAAGAAACTTCCAGCAAGCCTTCTCAAAGTCTTCTTATCATTGGAAGATGCCCCAGGTGGGTACGTCTGATCCTCCAAGAAGCACTTAATGTCATGAAACCATGGCTTGTCATCCTTGACAACATCTGCTGCAAATACATATGCTGGTCTGTCGAGTCTGGACACTGAAATCTGAGGTACAAAGTTGGCAGCTTGAACTTTGATCATGGATGAAATGGTAGCAAGGGCATCTGCAAACTGATTCTCGTCCCGAGGGATATACTCAAGCTTGACTGTTGTGAAGAAAGTCAATAACCTCCTTGTATAATCCCTGTAAGGTATCAGATGATCCTGGTGGGTGTACCATTTTCCGTTGGTCTGATTGATTACCAAAGCTGAATCTCCGAATACGGTCAATGTCTTGATCCTGAGGTCAATGGCTTCCTCAAGACCCATAATGCAAGCTTCGTATTCAGCTTCGTTGTTAGTGCAGTTGAAAGTGAGTTTTGCCGAGAATGGCATGTGAACTCCTTTAGGTGTAACGAGTACTGCACCAACACCACGACCATTCATATTAACAGCCCCATCAAACATCATAGTCCATTCTTCTTCTGGGTCAGGCCCTTCAGTATGAACAGGCTCTTCATGATCTTTTGCTTTTATGAACATGATGTCTTCATCAGGGAAGTCAAATCTCATAGGTTGGTAATCATCAATGGGTTGCTCAGCAAGATATTCAGATAGTACACTGCCCTTGATGGCTTTTTGAGAAGTGTACTGGATGTCGTATTCTGTAAGAATCATTTGCCATCTTGCAACCCGTCCGGTAAGAGCTGGCTTCTCAAATATGTACTTGACTGGATCCATTTTTGAGATTAACAAGGTAGTGTGGGTCAACATATACTGCCTTAGTCGGCGAGCAGCCCACGCTAAAGCACAACAAGTTTTCTCGAGCAGTGAATAACGCTGTTCACAGTCGGTAAACTTTTTGCTTAGGTAGTATATTGCATACTCTTTTCGACCAGACTCGTCATGCTGGCCCAGCACACACCCCATTGACTCTTCTAATACTGTCAAGTACATAATCAGAGGTCTTCCTTCAACTGGCGGCATAAGGATTGGAGGTTCTTGCAGATACTCCTTGATCTTGTCAAAAGCCTTCTGGCAATCTTCATTCCACCTGACCGTCTGTTCCTTTCTTAACAGCTTGAACAAGGGTTCACAGGTTGCTGTCAGGTGAGATATGAACCGTGAAATGTAGTTCAATCGACCTAAGAAACCTCGAACTTCCTTCTCTGTTTTTGACTTTGACTTTATCAGGGTCAACTTCAATCCCTTTCTCGCTCACAATAAAACCCAGCAGCTTACCAGATCTCACCCCGAATATGCACTTGTTGGGGTTCAGCTTTAGTTGGTACTTCCTCAGACGCTTGAACAACTTCAGCAGATTCACCAGGTGATCTTCCTCTGTAAGGGACTTGGCAATCATATCATCCACATAACACTCGATTTCTTTGTGGATCATATCGTGGAATAATGTTACCATAGCCCGTTGATACGTCGCACCGGCATTCTTGAGCCCAAATGGCATTACCTTGTAGCAGAACGTGCCCCAGGGTGTGATGAATGTTGTCTTCTCCATGTCTTCAGGTGACATTTTAATCTGGTTGTATCCTGAAAATCCACCCATGAAGGAGAATACCGAGAACTGAGCCGTATTATCAACCAATACGTCAATGTGAGGTAATGGGAAATCATCCTTCGGGCTGGCTCTGTTCAGATCCCGGTAATCAACACACATCCTTACCTTACCGTCCTTCTTAGGCACAGGTACTATGTTAGCAACCCACGGCGGGTAGCTAGTTACAGCAAGGAACCCGGCGTCCCATTGCTTTTGTACCTCCTCCTTGATTTTCATAGCCATGTCTGGACGAGTACGGCGCAGTTTCTGTTTGACCGGTGGGCACTCTTCTCTCAAAGGCAGCTTGTGCACAACAATGTCGGTATCCAACCCTGGCATGTCTTGATACGACCAAGCAAATACATCCACATACTCTCGAAGCAGATCAACCAGTTGCTTCTTCACTGAGTCTTGCAGGCAGGCCCCGATCTTGACTTCTTTCACGTCTTCATCCGTACCAAGATTGATCACTTCAACCTCCTCCTGGTGAGGAGTAATAACCTTTTCTTCCTGTCTTAACAACCTGGCTAGCTCTTCAGGAAGCTCATATTCTTCATCAACCCCTTCATCAGCTTGATTGATCGGATTGTCAAAGTCATACGATGTCATAGCCGTGCTGTTGTCGGTGCTGTCAGGAAGGCACTCTCTACAAGGGTTCAAGTTTGTTCATTTTAGTGATCTGATTTTAGTCTTATTTAGAAAAGTGAAATGAAGTTGTCATTTTGAAAACACCGCCATTTATTTTTTGTACAAAAAGAAAAATGGAAAAAACAAGTGAACGAAAAGAAAAAGACTCGTTTGCAAAAAGATGTCTGATATTTCATTAATTGATCTTGTTTGCACAAAAAGTACAGATGGCCCGATTACAAAATGAGTCTTGTCATCTTGGGCAAGATGCAAGACTTTGATGCATGCTTATAAAAATACAGGAAATAATAATTACTCTGCTCGAGTAACTCTTATAATTTCCTGGGAAGACCAGTTCGAGACACTGCTTCCCGGGATCTTTGGACGAATCCAGCTTTCCAGGTTGCGCTCCTCTTCCAGCTCGTCTTCCAGACAGTTGATAGCATCAGGGGTAAGCATCCCCCCACTCACAAAATTGGGCTCCTTCGCAGCCGCTGCTTGATGTTGAGTTGGTCTGTAACCCAACCCAAATTTGTCTTTCTTCTCCTCCACAGCTAACACCTTGCCCCAGCCTTGGGCCGTTCCTTCCTCAACAACCTTCCGGGCTTGTTGGTATGATGACATGGAGATCCCAGATACAGCAGATGCTTCATTCACTTTCAAGGCTTCAAATCCTTGGCTCATTGTTTCATGGATCTCCCCATCCATTTCAATATACTTATAAGTAGCCAGATGGCTAACAAATATATCCTCCTCCCCACAGATTGTAACAACTTGGCCTTCCCACTCAAATTTTAACTTTTGGTGAAGGGTAGACGTTATTGCGCCGGCGGCGTGAATCCAGGGTCTACCCAACAAACAGCTGTAGGCGGGCTGAATGTCCATCACATAAAAGATAGTTTTAAAGGTCTGTGGGCCAATTGTCACAGGTAGCTCAACCTCTCCCAGAACCGATCTCTTTGAACCATCAAAGGCTCTTACCACCAGGTTGCTGGGTCTCAATGCCAATCCATCATATTCTAACTTCACCAGAGCCTTCTTTGGTAAGACATTAAGGGACGACCCCGTGTCTATCAGCACATGAGAAAGGACTGCCCCTTTGCATTCCATGGTGATGTGCAAGGCTTTGTTGTGGTTGCGGCCATCCGCTGTCAAGTCAGTATTGGTGAACCCTAGCCCATTGCTAGCAGTAACGTTTCCAACCACGGTTTCCAACTGGTTGACAGTAATCTCTTCAGGCACGTAAGCTGCGTGCAAGACTTTGAGTAGTGCATTCCGATGGGCTTCGGAGCACATAAGCAGTGAAAGGATAGAGATTTTGGATGGCGTTTGGTGAAGCTGATCCACAATTTTGTAATCACTCTTTTTGATGATTCTCATAAACTCATCAACTTCTTGATCGAACGGTGTCTTCAAGGCTTCTTTAACAGCTTGATCTTCCTGCACAGGGCTTTTCCCTTTTGCCTTGGCAGCAGCTTCTGCTTCGGCAGTGGGCCTCTGAATTGGTGGAGCAAAGAGACGTCCGCTTCGAGTGAAGCCTCCGCCTCCCCCCACATTATCTACTTGTGGTGCAGGTGTTGATGTTTCAAGAGTGATTCTTTTTCCTTCGCAGTACACGTCAGAGCCATAGTGCCAAGGGATGGCCCTATTGCTTTCATATGGTACCGGTCCAGGCACCGTGACAGTGACTGGACTGATTGCTGCTGCTGAAGGGACTGTGATTGTTTGTGGATCATAAAAGATTGTAACTGGTGCTCTGACGGGAGCAGCACCTTCTGAATGGTAGGCAGAGTTGTTTTCAGGATCATAGAATATGGTGACAGTAGAGACATCTTCATGATTTGTTGCTGGTGTTGTAGGAGACAATGGTGGCAGAACGGATGTTGTTATTGTAGGAGGTTCAAAATGGAGTGATGCTGAAGTTGTAGCAGGAGAAAGTGTTGAAAACTGATCAGTTGAGACGATGGATGAAGTACTTGTTGATGTAGCCGAAGAATTGTCAGGAACAATGGTTGCTGTAGTTGTAGGAGGTTCTGAAACCGTTGCTGATGATATTGCTGGATTTGTTGGAAATGATGTGGTGATCTGAAGTTGGCCACTCTGAATAAGGCCATCTATGCCATTCCTCAAATTATCGCACCCATTTACCGAGATATTACAGTAAGCACAACCCAACTCACACCCCGGGAACATCTGACATTCCAAGAGCTGAGCTTTGATTTCCACCAATGGTGTCCTGATCTGTCCCACACTGGTTATTAAATAAGACGGCTTGTCTTCTTCAATAGCGTTAATCCTGGGACCACCATGGTTTGGCATTGGGTTTTTATTGACATTGGGCGGTGGTGCGAAATTCAGAGCCTTGGAGTCTACCAGGTCTTGTACCTTCATATGCAGGGCTCTGCACTTTTCCGTACTGTGGCCAGGTGCATTTGAATGAAAAGCACACCTAGCATTGGAGTCATAATTCCTGGGTAAACTGTTGGGATCCGGAGGTGCCAATGTTCTTAGCTCAACCAGGTTGAGTTTCAGAAGCTGTGGCAGCAAAGTAGCGTATGGCATTGGGATCGGATCGATCACTCTGTTAGCTTGAGATGGCCTCTGTTGGAATGGCCTTTGTTGACTGTTGTTGTTGTTGTTGTTGTTGTAGTTCCTTGGAGGATACTGATTTTGCTGATGGTACTGAGGTTGCGGCTGATAGTTTTGCTGAGGAGGTTGATAGACGGGTTGAGGATGTGCTGGAGCAGGAATGGTGACTGCTGCTATTGACCTTTGAGCATATTGGGGCCTGCCCCTGTTTGAATGGATGGCATTGGTCTCGCCAGTTCTTCTCGGGCCTGCAAAAGGCTTCCTTGTACCACTGGACGAGCTTGCACCGTTGTCTGAGATCTTTCCCATTTTTAACAAACTTTCAATTCTCTCCCCGGCTATGACAACATCTGCGAAGCTAGTGGAAGAGAAAGCAGCCAACCTGTCAATATACGTTCCCTGAAGGGTATTCATAAACATGTCTGCCATTTCCCTTTCAGACATAGGTGGTTGAACGACAGCAGCCAATTGCCTCCATCTCTGGGCATATTCTCGGAAACTCTCCCTTGAAGACTGTGACATTCCCATTAGGAGGGTCCTGTTGGGTGCCATGTCTAAGTTATACTGATACTGTCTGATGAAGGCCTCTGCCAGGTCCTTCCAGCATCTGATAGTTGCTCTTGTCAAGTGAGAGTACCATTCTCTTGACGCTCCAGTTAAGCTGTCTTCGAAATAGAACATCCAGAGCTTCTCATCCATAGTATAGGCCTTCAGCCTTCCCAGAAATGACTGTAAATGAGTCCGGGGGCATGAAGTCCCGTTGTATTTTTCAAAGCAAGGAGGCTTGAACTTATGGGGAATCCTGACCCCGTCTACCAAGCCCATGTCCATGACATCGAAGCCCAGAGAGTTTTGAGATTCTAAGGACCTCAACTTCTCAGCTATCTCATCCAATCTCCTATCATAAGCTTCCTCACCAGCGCCCATTACTGTGAATTGGTCCTCCTGAGGATCTTCTTGAAGTACTCGGGCTGCGGTGGCAGTCCCTTGAACATTTGCTGGAATATTGACCTCAGGATGGAGGTGTGGCCCAAATACCGGAGGGTTGACGTGAGGTTGTACCCTTTCATTGTTACTGGTACCGGCAGTCCCTATATGTGGATCCTCTTGATTCTGCCTTTCCACCATGGCTCTCAATCTTTCCTGGCTCTGAGCCATGTTGTTCATAACTTCCATGAACTGCGTCATCTGCGTTCTCATCTCCAATCTTTCGTTTGCCATCTGATTTCTGACCTCTGCTAGGTCCTGCTGTACCTGATCCATTTGAATTCCCGGAAGGTTGTTTCGGGTTGGATAACGGTGCGGACGGTTGAGGGGAAATACCCGGCGCCTAGCAATAGTTCCTGAGGCATCACAACAGAGGTTAGCAACAATAAAACAAAACCTACAAAACAAACAAAGGGTTAGCATGCAATGCAGTTATGCTTATTTGCTCTCAAGGTATCCGGTTTGGCATTCAGTTTTGACCCTTCCAGACCCTTGAAGATATTGTTGTTGTTGCTTGAGGAAAACTCAGATGAAGCAAACTAACACAAATATATTACAGAAGGTGAAATGATACAACTTGTTCATTTTACAACACAAGCCCCCTAAGGGGTCAAAATACATCACAAAAAAGTAAAAGTACATAGAAAAGAAACAACAACAAGCAAATGGTCAAACACCAAGACCAAACTCATCCTCACGAACTTCCTTGAGAAGTGCTTTGGTCACAGGATCAGCCGGACGCTCCGTGAGATTCCGGATAAGGAGGTTCCGGGTTGCAAAAGCTGCTGCTAGCTTCTTATGCTGAGTTTGGTCCTTGGACCTCTTCACCCCTGCTTTGATCTTCAATTCTGATATCTCCCTCTGGGCTGCTGCCAGGGCTTCTTGCTGTACCTTCGCATTAGCTTCAAGTTGCTCCATCTTGTCTTGAACTCTCTTGTCCTCCAGAGTACGGGCCTCGGTGATCCTGACCCACCGGGCTTGACTCTCTTTCAGATACAAGTCTGTTCTTGCTCTTTGGAACTGGGCTTCTTTGCAAGCATTCTTCAGAATTTGTTCACCGGCCTTAGACTTTTTAATATAATCCCCAGACTTCTCAATCTTAGTCAGATGCTCTACTCTCAACTTCTCCAATCTCTCAATCTCCCTCATACCTTCACTCCTCTCCCGGAGGGTCTTCTGCAAGGCCTGGGTTAACTTCTCATTTCTTTCCTTCAAGCTCTCATACTCCTCCAAACTGATAGTGGCAGGGGGTGGTGCTGAAGATGACTCAGGCATGTCTTCTATGGTAAAGGGCATTCCAGAGAATTGAGCCCTGGCACGGGACCACTCATAATATTGTGCTGATGCCACATTATTACACTTCCCCAGAATGGTGACTCCCTTGGTTTGAACATTATCCCAGGCCCAGGCAGCCTGCCTAACAACAGCCAAACTAACCTTGTTCTCACAATAGAGAGTTTCCACCAAGTCCTGTGCCTTAGGAGTATGGACCAGTGCATAGCCCAGTTGCCTTCTGAACAGCAGAGGATTGTAATTAATACTGCCTTTAACTCCTACCAAAGGCACATTAGGAAAATGCCCACAGCTGGTGATGATATCCCTGCCCTTGGTGCTCTGAGTGCACCATCTGATGTCTGCTGAAGTTAGAACAGTGAGTCTCTTAGCCCAGTTGCTTTGCTGATGAGGATTCAAAAATGCATTTGTCCTGGGTAGATGCCTGAGAAGCCAAGTGTGAAACAATGGAGCACAACACCTCACTAACCTCCCCCTCTGCTTTTCATTCCTCTGATGTACTGAGTAGTAAAGGTCCCCCAATAAAGTTGGCACTGGGTTCTTCAGGATGAACATATGGATGGCATTCTTGCTAATGAATCGAGGCTCATCTGCAAACAATACAATTCCATATATACTCAAGGCCAGTAAAGCACAGACAGCTTTCCACTCTCCTACAGAAGCTTTCAGGGTAGCTTGAGAAATCAAGAAATCCAGATGAAAGCCAGGGATTCCAGCTTTAGAATTCATATGCTGCTCAATCAGGACAGGTTCTAGATGCAAAGCTTTTGCTACTTCTCCATTAGCAGGAAAGACCATCTCAGGGTTGAAAGGGATTCCAGCCCTGATAGGTATGCCAACCAAAGATGAGTATTCTTCCAATAAGGGTCCCAACTGGAAGTCTTGAAAGGTGAAACATCTCAGTGGGGGATCATAAAACTGAATGCGGGTGTGGATCAGGCTTCTCTGTGATGGGTCCAGATCCATAACCATGTCCAGTATGTCTCCATAATGCTCCCTGAACAAAGGTATGTGATCTGGAGTGATCAGGGTCTGGATCCTCCTGATGTCTGATAACTCTGGTTGGAAGAAGTGATAGGTGATGTTGCTCTTTTTAGGAGCCATGATGCTGAGACTGAGTAAAGACAGGTACTGTTGATAATGCTGAAGAAGTGGGCCACTGATTGGCTGGTGCTGGTGATAACTGAAGTAGATGCTGGTGAAGATAGGTCAGTACTGAAGATGGGGTCAAAACCAAAACCAAATGAAGATGGATACCCTGAAACAAATAAGCAAATGTCAATATGATGCAATGATTATGTATGCAAATGATATGCAAGGGTTTGTGACTGAGCTGGATCTGATCAAACTACTCTGATATAGGTCCAAGTGTGTTCAAGAATTCCAGATGGAGGTCTATAAATCCAGTAACCAAGGTGGGGGACTCAAATAAAGAGCCACAAGTCCAGGGTTTTAGAATCACAAGAACTGTCCCAAATTGAAGTATTCTTAAACAATCAAAGTAACAGGGTATTCTGAGGTCAAGGTACCTGCAAACCTGTAAACAGCCCAACCCCCTCACAGGTGGTGTTCTAAAACAAGGATCCTCAGACTTGGATCAGTTATGAGAAGTGTAAACACTTCTAACCCGGAGGTACAGTGTTTACAATAACCATAACAATTCCTCCTCTAATTCACCTCAGTTTCTGAAGGTCAATACTAAAGGTCATCCAGACTTAGCAGGCTTCCCAGATAGCCCTAGCATTGCAGGAAATCTGCAACACAGAGTTCTCAAGAAGAAACCCACATCTGAACCGTGTTTCATATTCCCGCACCAGACCGAAATGGAATGGGAAAGAATATGATTCACTCTAGCCTAGGTGTCACTCAGGTCCCAGGTATAGGACCTTAACTCTCTATGAATCACCCACCCACCAAAGCAAACAACAGATCCAGCCAGCAACATGACAGTATGATATATACAAATGCAATAAAGAAAGCAGTAAAGTAGCTGTACATAAATCAATAAACAAAATAAATACAAGCGCAAATAAGCACATAACACCCCAGTAAACACAAATCAATCAAGCGCTAGGAGGAACCCACAAAAAGAACCAGAAGCCCTGGTTGCAATATAAGGCATCCCCAGCAGAGTCGCCAAGCTGTCGCTCCCGACAAATGAAACTAATCAGATGAAGGTACAGACGCGAACGGTCGGCGAGAGGGACAATGAGAACACACAGCCGTGAACTCACTGGAGAATGAATAGAGTCGCCAGCTAGGCATTTTTATCCCGGAGGAAAGGCAATGCTGCATAGACCTAGAAAGAGATGGATAAGACGGTTGCGAACCAGAGAGACTGAGAAAGGGGGTTGGTTACAACCTGGGAAGGTATTAGCACCCAGATTGTCCGCCGTACTCGACGGGATCCACGCTTGAAAGATTTGTGTTATAAAGGGGTAGTGTCAGTGCAATCTGTGTATAAAAGAGCTGGAAAAGGATGTACAGGTGTCAGTGCAAAAGAAATGCAAAGTGTGATATATACAGTGTCAGTGTAAGACCAGTAATGAAATGCTCATGATAATGAGGCTAAGAGAAAGATGCTGGAAGAGGGGGATGTACAGAGACTTTTGTTCGATAACTGTTAAGTTATGCCTACGTATCCTCTCGTGCAATGAGGAAGTCAGAACACCGTAGTTCGACCCAAAGAGACTGAAAGATGAATTGACTTGTGAATTGCTTGCTTGTCAATGCTCAAGTGTATGACCTGTCTGGCTCAGGTGCAAACTGTCTTGCATTAGACGGAAGAAGCAAGTCCTCGTTTATGAGTGAAGGTGATGAGAAAAGAATCCCGAAGGAGACGATTATTGTTTGTTTTTGTGTTTTCAGTCTTTTATTGCTTTTGAGAGTTTGTCATAAGTTAATGAGCTTAAGCCTAAACCAATGGATTTAGTAAACTCATCACATCTTCCCTCTGATTAGGGGTAATGAGAATACCTTAAGTGTGAAGTCAGATTCTCACACTTAATCACCTTTTGATGTAGAGTTAAGATCATTAACCTACTTGTGATTAATTAGATGTTTTTGGTGTTTTTGTTTAGTGTTGAGTAATGAGGTTAAGCCATAATCAGGGATTAAACAGACTCATTACACCATCCTAATAGAAGGATAATAGATGAGAATGTTTAAGCTGAGGAAAACTCCCCAACTTAATCCATGATTAGGGATTAAACTCATGACAAAACAAGCCTTTGATTAAGTGGATTTTATTAATGATATGATGATGAAGTGAATTTTAGGATTTGTAAGACCACTTGAGGGGGACTTGTCCATTAACACTAGGGTTAGTCCTTCTTAACCAATTAAGGAAGAATTAGAACCCTAATGCAAGGCCCAAGTTACAAGTGTGATGTCTTGATGATTATTAAGTGAATTGATTAAAGGAGTTTAAACACATTAAGGGTTTAACACTTAGGATTAAAGTTATACACTCCATCCTAAGAGAAGGATGCAGGCATAAGCTTAATCACAAAGCCTTAAAGCCTTTAGGGTTTAGTCCCTGATTATGAGGTGAGAAGAGAAGACTCAAAAGAGACACAAAGGTAAAACTAAAAGGGGAGACTAATCAAAACCCTAATCATTGTCATGCTTGGTTGTTCCTAAGGTTTGTGAGGTTTGCAAGAACAATCTTCAATGGAACCACCAGGAAGCAGATGAACAGGATCAAGAGAAGCAAAGTGACTTGCTTCATTCAAAAAGTCAAGTCACTTGAAGAAAGAAAGTAAGAAGAACAAGAATGAGCAAGCTCAAACTCAAACACATACATAAATGCAGCAATGGATGCAAGAGAGATGAAAAGAAAAGTTATGAGAAGTGAAGGAAAATTCACTTCTCAAGTTTACTTACCACCTGAAAAGTTAGAAAGAAATGCAATGCAATGCAAAATGGGATGAAATGGTATGATGCTAAACAAAACCAGAAGCATGTTGATGATGATAATGATGCTATGGAGTGCTATGAACATGAGGCAAGGCATGGAGATGTTCATACAAGTTCATGGATGCAAATGATGCAAGTTTAGAAGCATGGATACACATGAAAAGTTAGGAAGCATACAAAGCATACAACATGGCAAATACATGATGCAATGATCACACATGCTTTCTATATGTCTTATGATGTCAAATGAATCAAATGGATGCTTGAAATGGCATGGCAAGTCATGTTGTGCAAGAAAATGCAAGAAGGATGCAAAAGAAAGCCCAAATTAGGGTTTATGGATCAAACAACAAACAAAAACCAAAAACAGAAGCAAACCCTAAGATAAAAAATGGAAAATGCCACTCAAAGAAACCCTAAACTTATACTAAACCAAGGTCCAAAGGGGAGGTATCAACTCTTAACCAATCTCAAGTTATGATTTTTCTAAGTTATTAGGGTTTTTAGGGCTCCTAAACAAAAGAAATGCCAAGCAAATTGAAAATGAAGGAACAAATCATGGCCTTTTAATCCTAGAAACTACATGCTAAACACAATGCAATGCCAAAAGAATCAATGTCCAACTCTTCTTAGATAGGCAGAAATGAATTTTTGAACTTATGATCAAAATAATGCACCAAAAATGATTTAATTCAATGGAAAATTCTCAAAATGCATCAAGATCAAAAAAGAAATTTGGTTTGAAGGTTGGACAATGTTTCTAAATGTCTTAGAACATTTCATGAATTTTTTGGTGATTTTTGAATACCTAAAAGTATTTTTAATTAATTAATTTCCATTAATCAATTAAAAATAATCTTTTAAATATTTAAAAATACTTTTTTAATGATAAAAAATAAAATGAAAATATTTTTGGGTCTTAAAAATTAATAAAACTTTTAAGAAAAAGTTTCATAATTTTTAAGACATTTTTGCTATTTTTAATAAATTATGCAAATAAAATGAAAAGAAAATGAATTAAAATTAAATAAAAGGGGAAGTAATCAGAATGGAGGGATGAGATTGAGTCTGGATTTGAATCTGTTGACCACGCGCGTCATCCAAGGGTCCAGGTTGTTTCTGGCTTAATTAAATTAATTATGGATTAATTAAATAAAACACGTGGATTAGGGCTAATCAGGAAGATCTGGACCACACACACACGCGGGAAGTCAATTGGTCAAAGGGATCGTACGCTCCAGATTCAAACTTGAGTTAATGACATGATTAGGGCACAAATTACTTTCAGGTGGCCGGAGAAGACTTCCGGTCGTCTTCTCCGGCCAGCATCTCCCCTGAAAATCCCCAAAACCCCAAAAACCTAACTAAAATGAAATCCAAGAATTGGGAAATGATCCTTACACACTCACGAACCAAAACCCTCACTCAAAACAAATTTATATTTCCTAACTAAGCTGAATCGAAGCAAACAAATTTTAGGGCACGCAAGTTTCAGAGATCAATTAAATGTTCATTTCATCACCATTTCAAAAACCAAAAGCACCAGGATACTCAGTGAAGCATAGAGAACAAGTTTATAACATGAAAAACGATTTCTGGAAAAATAATTTTCAAGCTACCTGAGATTCGAAGCTTTCACTCTGATGACTTTCTGGCCACTTCCTTCCGTGCAACCCACTCCTTAAGACCTCTTGATGTTGTTTGAATGCTTTGAAACAATTTATGCTGGCTGGTTGATGAGTTTAGACTGCTTCTGCTTCAACTCAGTTGGAAATGGCTATGGTGAAATGGGCAGCTTCAGGCCTGGGTGAGTGGTTCCATGTGGTCAGAACAATGAGTGGAGAAGGTCTGTGGTGTTTGTTTGGATGTTGGTGAGCTATGGAGAGAGTTTCGAATGAAACTGCAAGTTGAGGTGAGAAATGGCAATGGGGTGTTCTTGCTTGTTTCAGGCCTGGCTCTTGGTGGTTTCAGGTCTATGAAGTATGGTGAGTTGATCTATGGAAATGGTTTTTGTGTTTGCAAGCTGAGAAAACAAATTCGAAGGAAGATGCAAAATGTAGTGTTTTTGTGTATGTCCTTGATGAGTGAGTTTCAGCCTTGCTAGATGTATGGAATGGCCAGCATATGGAAAGTATATTTTAATCCCATAGGTCAGGGGATGTGACATGGCCTGCTGTGATAGGTAGGTCACCTTTTGCAAAATGTCAACTTCTTTGTAAGAGAAAGTATGGCTTGGTCTACAACTAGTACAAAGCATGGCTCTGGTGCAGCAAGATGAGGTGAGAGGCTAGCAAAGTGCAGTAACCAATGCAGCAAGTTGTAGGAAGTGATCATGATGATTTTGCAAGTTGCTTGCTTTTTGAACTTCATGAAGAAAAGTCTTGTTACATGAACCAAAACATGAGAAACCTTGATCCAATTCTGACTTTTAGGACATGTAGAATGTTTGCATACTGGTTTGAAGTGAATTAGAGGTTACAATTGGCTTTGGTTCATGATTTTGCAAAATTCTCATTTGAAGCATGCCTTGAAAATCAATGATTTTTGCTAACTTTGCCACACCATATCTTTTGATCCAAGAAGAGTTTGATCATGTTCTTGTACTTTTTGAAAAGGGAAAGATGAGATCTACAACTTTCATGACCAAAGTTTTTTCATTTGAAGCATTTTTGGATCAAGAATCAAGGCTTGAAAAATGACCTAAAATGAAGCATTCTTGAAAAGTCAACTATGCCCAAAAAGTCAACATTTGCAAAACTTCCAAATACTTGATTTCTATGAACTTCAACCCTCTTCCATGATCAAATAAAGATCATATACACTCAAAATGATGAAGATCACCCATTGGTTGGGTCATTGGGGGCCTCAGATGCCCTGATTTTACACTGACTTGTCTGAAAAGTCAACCCTTGATCAGATGACTTCCCCATGGAATTTCTTCATGAAAATTGATATGCATACTCCCCATACCATATAGAGACCAATGGAAACAAGAATGACCAAAAAATTTGGAGTTATGGCCTCTGAAACCAAAACCCTAATTTTAGGTCAACTGTGCAGTCAAACCTGGCTCTGCATCCACTCAAACCCTAGTTCTTGTGATTCTTTGGAATTTTTGACTTTGAGAGGATGTAATATGATACTTGAACACATATGGATCCCTTTGAAGTGATTGGTTGCCTTTGGAGTGGCTCAAGAAGCTTTGGGATTGCTCAGATCACAAACCCTAGATGCAGATGACTTAGAAACTATGCAGTGAATCAAAAGTGGGATATGAGGTGATATGATTGTGTTTATGCATATGAGAATGATCACAAGCCATGGTGAATGGGTGAGGGCAAATTTGGGGTGTTTACACAAGCCTTCTTAATGTCTTCTTATCATTGGAAGATGCCCTAGGTGGGTATGTTTGATCCTCCAAGAAGCACTTATTGTCGTGGAACCAAGGCTTATCATCTTTAACAACATCTGCTGCAAATACATATGCTGGTCTATCAAGTCTGGATACTGAGATTCGAGGCACAAAGTTTGCAGCTTGAACTTTGATCATGGATGAAATGGTAGCCAGAGCATCTGCAAATTGATTCTCGTCCCGAGGGATATACTCGAGCTTGACCGTTGTGAAGAAAGTCAATAACCTTCTTGTATAATCCCTGTAAGGTATCAGATGATCCTGGTGGGTGTACCATTTGCCGTTGGTTTGATTAATTACCAGAGCTGAATCTCCGAATACAGTCAAAGTCTTGATCCTGAGGTCAATGGCTTCCTCAAGACCCATAATGCAAGCTTCGTATTCAGCTTCGTTGTTAGTGCATTTAAAGGTGAACTTTGCCGAGAAAGGCATGTGAACTCCTTTAGGTGTAATGAGTACTGCACCAACACCACGACCATTCATATTAACAGCCCCATCAAACATCATGGTCCATTCTTCTTCCGGGTCAGGACCTTCAGTGTGAATAGGCTCTTCATGATCTTTTGCTTTTATGAACATGATGTCTTCGTCCGGGAAGTCAAATCTCATAGGCTGGTAATCATTAATGGGTTGCTCAGCAAGATAATCAGACAATACACTACCTTTGATGGCCTTCTGAGATGTGTACTGGATGTCATATTCTGTGAGGATCATTTGCCATCTTGCAACCCGTCCGGTAAGTGCTGGCTTCTCAAAAATGTATTTAACTGGGTCCATCTTGGAGATCAATAAAGTAGTGTGGGTCAACATATACTGCCTTAGTCGGCGAGCAGCCCACGCTAAAGCACAACAAGTTTTCTCGAGCAGTGAATAACGTTGTTCACAGTCGGTAAACTTTTTGCTCAGGTAGTATATTGCATACTCTTTTCGACCAGACTCGTCATGCTGGCCCAGCACACACCCCATTGACTCTTCTAATACTGTCAAGTACATGATTAGAGGTCTTCCTTCAACTGGAGGCATAAGGATTGAAGGCTCTTGTAAGTATTCCTTGATCTTGTCAAAAGCCCTCTGGCAGTCTTCGTTCCACCTGACCGTTTGTTCTTTTCTTAACAGCTTGAACAAAGGCTCACAGGTTGCTGTAAGGTGAGATATGAACCGTGAAATGTAGTTCAATCTACCCAAGAAACCCCGAACTTCTTTTTCAGACTTCGGTGCAGGAATTTCTTGAATGGCTTTGACTTTATCAGGGTCAACTTCAATCCCTTTCTCACTTACAATAAATCCCAGCAGCTTACCGGATCGCACCCCGAATGTGCATTTGTTGGGGTTCAGCTTCAGTTGGTACTTCCTCAGACGCTTGAATAGCTTCAACAGATTTACCAGGTGGTCTTCTTCTGTGAGGGACTTGGCAATCATGTCATCCACATAACATTCGATTTCTTTATGGATCATGTCATGGAATAATGTTACCATAGCCCATTGATAAGTGGCACCAGCATTCTTCAGTCCGAATGACATCACCTTATAACAGAACGTGCCCCAGGGTGTGATAAATGTTGTCTTCTCCATGTCTTCAGGTGACATCTTGATCTGATTGTATCCTGAAAATCCGTCCATGAAGGAGAATACCGAGAACTGAGCCGTATTATCCACCAATACATCAATGTGAGGTAAAGGGAAATCATCTTTCAGGCTGCTCTATTCAGATCCCGGTAGTCCACACACATCCTCACCTTGTCGTCTTTCTTAGGTACTGGTACAATGTTAGCTACCCACGGCGGATAGCTAGTTACAGCAAGGAACCCGGCGTCCCACTGCTTTTGTACCTCTTCCTTAATCTTCATTGCCATGTCTGGGCGAGTACGACGCAGTTTCTGTTTAACCGGTGGGAAATCTTCTCTTAAAGGCAGCTTGTGCATAACAATATCGGTGTCCAACCCTGGCATATCCTGATAAGACCAAGCAAACACATCCACATATTCACGAAGCAGGTCAATCAGTTGCTCTTTCACTGAATCTTGTAAGCAGGCCCCGATCTTAACTTCTTTTACGTCTTCTTCCGTACCAAGATTAACCGTTTCAATCTCCTCCTGGTGAGGAGTGATAACCTTCTCCTCTTGCCTTAACAACCTGGCTAGTGTAGACACCCTAAATTTGCCCTCTGGTTTTTCATCTTTAGCTTGTTTTCGTTTTGCATTCATATGCATTTTCACTTTAGGTCATACCATTTGCATAAGCTCCTAAGACATGGGATCATAGATTTTCTGTGGAACTAGGGTTTCACACCCTATTTGTGGTTATCAGACAAATTCAAGGCTTTGGTTGGCAGCCGTCAGTGGTATCATTATCCTTATGTCATTGGATTAGGGTTTATTTCCCTGAAACAGTGATCTTCAAGGATTTCCCATCTGCAAGGACTATTCACTATGTATCTGGCTCGTCGTCAAGTAATTTTCTCCCTCATCAGGTCACAAGGCTTTTCCTCTTTTCTCAACATCACAGGAAATTTCTTCAAATTCAAGTTATTCGTTTCAGTGGTGGGCTTCTCGGGCAGTGTGTATCCAAGGTTGTGATGTGAGATTCTTCAGGTTATCAAAGCAGTGGTTTGTGCGAAGTTTTGGTTCAGAAAATCAAGTTCACATGGGGATATACAAAAATTCCAAGTGATTCAAGAATGTCAGATTCAAGATTTGTGCAAATCAAGAAGTGTGAATACTAGTTTGGGCTCATTTACATTCTTTGTTTGATTAACCCATTTTCTATCCATTTCTCATCATTCATTTTTATCCATTTCCATAAACCATCTACCGAATCCATTTTATTTTTATTCATTCTAATTTCCATCCATATTTTCCATTTACCATTTACGTCTATATACCATATTAATATTTTTATTATCCAAAATCACACTTTTATCCATTTATCCAAGTTCAAAATAAGACCATTTTCCTAACCATTATCCATTTTTGTTAGTTCAAACTAATTTCCAAATCCATATCCTTGAACCATTTTCTTTCCAAACTTATCCATTTTTATTCATGGCTTTAACCACATCTTTGTCAATTTTCTAAACCATGTTCAAAAACTCCAATTCCAATTTCTTTTGTAACTTACTTTTCTTATATAAACAAATGACATAAAAAATCAGCAAAGCCCATTTAATTTTATGGTGAGCCCATTATCCAAGGAAAAAGAGTTTGACCTAGTATATAAGGAAAATGCAATGTTGATCCCTAGGTCATAAAAAAGGAGAAGAATATTTTTGAGACACAGAACATTGAAAACGGCGCTGCAAAATTTCTGCTCTCCAACGAATCTTCTAGTGTTCATACAAAAGATCGACTCATTTCCGTCTTCACCTTCACCTTATGCATCCACAACCACCATCCCGATTCAACTACCAAACCACCTTTGCAATCACCGTGTCAAGCTTTTCATGCCATAAAACAATCAACAACCATCGCCACCATATACCTAACAACACCACTGAACCGTGCGCCTTTATAACTGAGATTCACTAAGTTTGTTCTATCACCGCCGCACCCGATCTTAACCAACAATCATGTTTTCCTCATCCATGACCATCAACAACAATGGCTGCTACCCGAAGCATCAACGACAACACAATCTGTTACGCTGATCTGAACGAAAACAACGGAGGTAGCAACGCTATAAACACAAACTTCAGATAACAATATGCGGGCTTGAAGAACACTCCATTCGCAGCAGCAACGGAATTTCAAGTTCGTAGTGTTCTTTTTGGTTGTTTTGACTTCGATTTTGTGAGTTTTGAAAGCTTTGCTATTGGTTATTTGTTGATACTGATTGTTGTTATTACTGCTGCTGGTTTTTGTTATTGTTACTGTCGTTTTTGTTGGTTCTAAGTGTTTGTTTGTACCGATTTCGGCTGCATATTCGCAAGCCTGCAGGTTGTGTTTTTTTTGTCGTTGTACTGCTGCAACTTGCAGTGTTGCTCCCACTGTGTCGTTTATGTCTTTAAAGTTGGTTTGCTTGTTTATTTTCCATTTGGTTTTGATTTGGTAATATTATGTAGATACTCTAGTGTGCTTCTAGTTGTGAATAATTACTATATATTTTCCTTTTAATTTTGAACTGATGCTTTTTATTTATTTATTATTGTTGCTGTTGTTGATCTGTTTATATGTTAGTCATGTGTGTGCTTGATTCTTGTTTTGGCTTTAATGAAAATTCTAAACATGGAGAACAAGAATGATTAGAGAAAATATGAAATATTTAAGAGGATGGCTCAAATTAAATGTGAAGTATTTTTATCATTACTATACCTTTCTCTTCATTATTAGTTTTAGTAAAGAAAAAAAATCACGTGAGATAAAGTGATAAAATGTCAATTTTGTTTCTATTTTTTACCTTTTCATTTTGTATAGTTTATTTATACATATAGGTTATTATTATTATTAAAGGTGAATTTGAATAAGTGATTTGATCCTCCATTGTTGCAATTCTGGTTGTTTTTCTTCGAGTTACATGTTTATTTAAAATTTGTTTTCGTTTGATCCTTGTAGTGCTGACAGTTGTTTTCCAATTCTGGCGGATTTATCCAATTAAATGCTATGTAATTCAAAATTTGAAAGAGAAGCATGTAAAGGACTGATGTATTGATATCGAGTTCACTTAGTTTATGGTAAATTGTGTTGCTCAATTAAATTTTCCTTTACTATATGGTGATTCATCATGAGTCTTAGATACCAATATGTGTTATTGGACTACACAATGTTAAGAGAATAATGGTTGTTGGGCTAGAAGATATTTGATTCAAGGCTTATTTTTTATTCATTTATTTATTTATAAAACTTGTGAATAACTTTGCAAATTTTTGTGAATAACTTTGTGTTTGACAACTTTGTAAATAATTTTGATTAGAATTTTGGATAATGTGTTAATTGGTTATTGTTAATTCTTAATATTAATTTGTTTAGAACCTTGATTAATTTTTTGTTAATTTTTCTAATTAGATTTGATTAGGAAATTGTAGATAGAATTTTAGTTGAATGTTATTTGAGCTTACTTGCTAGAATCTCGATTGAATTAACCTTGTTGATTCGTGATGTTGAGCATTTGAGGATTAATTTGCTTGATTAATGGTGAAGTTTCTGACAAATATTCTTGAATTGTTTGGGTGCATTGAAGAGGCAACGGACCTTCTCCGTTAGGTACCACTGGCCCAATTTGGCTTATTGCATGCTGCTGCATCTGGAAGTCCTACTGGTGTAGGCTCTGTTTGTGCATTATTCATCTTATCTCCATATCGCATTCTCATCTCTTTATCTTATTTCTTCTTCATATCGCATTCTCATCTTCTTATCTTATTTCTTATTCATCTTAATTCTTCTTCATCATCTTTTCTATTCATTCTCGACTTGAGGTGTGCTTAGGCCACCATGGAGCTTCTCCTTTCATCTTTCTCTTCTTCTTTCTTTTTTCTCTAGGATAGTGAGCCTCACTAACCTAGGACCATCCGAGCATGTGAATATTGATTAGTCCCCCACTTAGCTTTTACCTTTGTGTCTCTTTGAGTCTTCTCTTCTCACCTCATAATCAAGGACTAAACCTTAAAGGCTTTAAGGCTTTGTGATTAAGCTTATGCCTGCATCCTTCTATTAGGATGGGGTGTATAACTTTAATCCTAAGTGTTAAACCCTTAATGTGTTTAAGTCCTTTAATCAATTCACTTAATAATCATCAAGACATCAAGCTTGTAACTTGGGCCTTGCATTAGGGTTCTAATTCTTCCTTAATTGGTTAAGAAGGACTAACCCTAGTGTTAATGGACAAGTCCCCCTCAAGTTGTCTTACAAACCCTAAAACTCACTTCTTCATCTCACCATTAACTAATATCCACTTAATAAAGGCTTTGTTTTGTCATGAGTTTAATCCCTAATCATGGATTAAGTTGAGGAGCTTTCCTCAGCTTAAACACTCTCATCTATTATCCTTCTATTAGGATGGTGTAATGAGTCTGTTTAATCCCTGATTATGGCTTAATCTCATTACTCAACACTAAACAAAAACAACAAAAACATCTAAATAATCACAAGTAGGTTAATGATCTTAATCCTACATCATGGTGATTAAGTGTGAGAAGCTGACTTCACACTTAAGGTATTCTCATTACCCCTAATCAGAGGGAAGATGTGATGAGTTTACTAAATCCATTGGTTTAGGCTTAAGATCATTAACTTATGACAAACTTTCAAAAGCAATAAGAGACTGAAAACAAAAAAACAAACAATAATCGTCTCCTCCGGGATTCTTTTCTCATCTCATTCACTCATAAGCGAGAACTTGCTTCTTCCGTCTAATGCAAGACAGTTTGCACCTGAGCCAGACAGGTCATACACTTGAGCATAGACAAGCAAGCAGTTCACAAGTCAATTCACCTTTCAGTCTCTTTGGGTCGAACTACGGTGTTCTGACTTCCTCATTGCACGAGAGGATACGTAGGCATAACTTAACAGTTATCGAACAAAAGTCTCTGTATATTCCCCCTCCTTCCAGTTTCATTCTTTTAAGCCTCAGATTCTTGAGCATTTCATTCCTGTTCTTACACTGACACTTCACTTATACACTCCACTTTTCTTTTACACTGACACCTGTACATCCTTTTCCAGCTCTTTTATACACAGATTGCACTGACACTACCCCTTTAAAACACAAATCTTTTAAGCGTGGATCCCGTCGAGTACGGCGGACAATCTGGGTGCTAATACCTTCCCAGGTTGTAACCAACCCCCTTTCTCAGTCTCTCTGGTTCGCAACCGTCTTATCCATATCTTTCTAGGTTTATGCAGCATTACCTTTCCTTCGGGATAAAAATGCCTAGCTGGCGACTCTATTCCTTCCCTTTTGCCGACCGTTCGCGTCTGTACCCTATTTGACCCGGCTTCATTTAGTGGGAGCGACAGCTAGCTCTTCAGGAAGCTCATAATCTTTTTCAACCCCTTCATCAGCTTGATTGATTGGATTGTCAAAGTCATACAGAGTCATAGCTGTGTTGTTGTCGGTGCAGTCTGAAAGGCACTCTCTGCAAGGGTTTAGATTGTTCATTTTAGTGATTGATTTTAATCTTTGTTTATAAAAAGTGAAATAAAGTTATCATTTTGGAAAACATTGCCATTTTATTTTTTGTACAAAAAGAAAAATGAAAAACAGTGAGCGGGAAAGAAAAAGACTCATTTGCAAAAAGATGTCTGATATTCATTGATTGATCTGTTTGCACAAAATTACAAGATGGCCCGATTAAAAAATGAGTCTTGTCATCTTGGGCAAGATGCAAGACTTGATGCATGCTTAAAAATACAGGAAATAATAATTACTCTGCAGGAGTAACCCTTATAATTTCCTGGGAAGACCAGTTTAGGACTTGGCCCCCGGGATCCTTGGACGTATCCAGCTCTCCAGGTTGCGGTCACTTTCCTCCTCGTCTTTCCAAATTGTTCACAGCATCCGGGGTGAGCATTCCCCCGCTGACAAACTTGGGCTCTTTGGAAGCCTCTAATTGATCTTGTTGAGTTGGTCTGTAACTCAACCCAAATCTGTCCTCCTTCTTCTCCACAGGTAGCAGCTTGCCCCAGCCTTGGGCAGTACCCTCTTCAACAACCTTCCTGGCTTGCTGATAAGATGTCATGGAGGTTCCCAGTACAGCAGATGCTTCATTTATGTTCAGGGCTTCAAACCCCTGGCTCATGGTTTCCTGGATTTCTCCATCCATTTCAATGTATTTGTACGTAGCCAGATGGCTAACAAAGATGTCCTCTTCACCACAGATGGTGATGATCTGGCCTTCCCACTCGAATTTCAGCTTCTGGTGAAGGGTAGATGTAACAGCGCCAGCGGCATGGATCCAAGGTCTACCCAACAAACAGCTGTAGGCCGGCTGAATGTCCATCACATAGAAGGTAATTTTAAAAGTCTGCGGGCCAATCATCACAGGCAGATCAATCTCCCCTAGCACTGATCTCTTAGAGCCATCAAATGCACTTACCACCAAATTACTTGGACGCAGTGCCAAGCCATCATACTCCAGCTTCACCAAGGCTTTTTTTGGCATAACATTGAGCGAGGACCCAGTGTCCACCGGTACATGTGATAGAACAGCACCCTTGCATTCTAGAGTGATGTGTAAAGCCTTGTTGTGGTTACGCCCCTCAGTTGTTAAGTCAGCATTGGTAAAGCCCAGTCCATGACTGGTGTTGACATTTGCTACCACAGTTTCTAGCTGATTAACAGTGATCTCTTCTGGCACGTATGCTGCGTGCAGGACTTTCAGTAATGCATTCCTGTGAGCCTCAGAACACATCAGCAGGGATAATATGGAGATCTTTGAGGGAGTTTGGTGAAGCTGATCCACCACCTTGTAATCACTTATCTTTATAATCCTCATAAACTCGTCTACATCTTGTTCAAAAGATGTCTTCTGAGTTTCTTTGACAGTTGTCTCTTCAACTACCACACTCTTCCCCTTTGCTTTGGCAGCAGCTTCTGCTTCGGCATTAGGTCTTTGTGTTTGTGAGGCAAAAAGGCGTCCGCTTCTGGTGAAGCCTCCGCCTCCCCCAACATTATCAATCTGTGGAGAAGAAGTTGAAGAGTCCAAAGTGATTTTCTCCCCATTGCAGTAGAGGTCAGAGCCATAATGCCAAGGGATGGCATTACTGCTTTCATATGGAACGGGTCCAGGCACCGTGACGGTAACTGGACTGACTGCAGCAGAGGAGGGTACTGAAATGGTGTGTGGATCGTAGTAAATGGTGACTGGTGACCTGGAAGGAGATGCCACTGCTTGTTGTTGAAAGTTGTTGTTTGGAGGAACATTTGATGGATCATAATAAATGGTGACTGCTGAGATATCTGTTGGCGTTGTAGAAGATTCTGCTGAATAGATGGATGTTGATGTTGTAGATGATTCTGCAGAATGAAGGGATGCTGATGTTGTAGAAGAAATGGTTGTTGACATTTGATTAGTTGAAGTGATGGATGAAGCCATTGTTGACGATATTGATGAATTGGTTGGAATGATTGTTGTTGCAGTTGTAGAAGAGTCAGGAATTGTTGTCAAAGGATTTGCTGGATTTGTAGGTGTCGTTGTTGTGATCTGAAGTATACCACTTTTGATAAGACCATATATTCCGCTTCTCAAATTATCACACCCGTTGACTGAAATGTTGCAGTACCCACAACCAAGCTCACACCCGGGAAACATCTGGCACTCTAGGAGCTGAGCTTTAATTTCTACCAGAGGTGTCCGAATCTGCCCAACACCGGTGATTAAGAAAGATGGCTTGTCTTCCTCAATGGCATTAATTCTTGGCCCTCCATGATTGGGCATGGGGTTCTTGTTGACATTTGGCGGGGGTGCAAAGTTGAGGGCTTTAGAATCCACCAGGTCTTGCACTTTCATTTGTAAAGCCCTGCATTTCTCAGTATTGTGGCCAGGTGCGTTGGAATGGAAAGCACATCTGGCGTTGACATCATAATTTCTTGGGAGATTAGAGGGATCTGGTGGTGCCAATGTCCTTAGTTCAACCAGGTTGAGTTTCGGGAGTTGTGGCAATAAAGCGGCATAAGGCATAGGGATAGGGTCAATCACCCTATTTTCCTGTGATGGTCTTTGTTGAAAGGGTCTTTGCTGTTGATTGTTGTTATTGTTGTTGTAGGTTCTCTGTGGCGGATACTGAACTTGCTGTTGATAGTGTGGTTGTTGTTGTGGTTGATATGTTGGTTGCTGAGGAATCGGAGCTGGAATAGTGACAGTTGCCACTGACCTATGAACATACTGAGGTCTGCCCCTGTTGGCATGAATAGCATTAGTCTCACCGGTTCTTCTAGGTCCCACAAAAGGCTTCCTGGGATTACTTGACGAACTTGCACCATTATCAGTAATTTTTCCCATCTTCAGAAGGCTCTCAATTCTTTCTCCAGCTATAACTACGTCAGCGAAGCTGGTGGAAGAAAAGGCAGCTAGCCTATCAATATATGTTCCTTGCAGCGTATTCATAAACATGTCGGCCATTTCTCTTTCCGACATGGGTGGCTGGACAGCAGCAGCAAGCTGTCTCCATCTCTGGGTGTATTCCCTGAAGCTTTCTCTGGAGGATTGAGACATTCCCATCAGAAGGGTTCTGTTAGGAGCCATGTCCATGTTGTATTGGTACTGCCTGATGAAAGCTTCAACTAAGTCCTTCCAGCACCTGATAGTAGCTCTGGTTAAATGTGAGTACCACACCCTAGAATCCCCAGTCAAACTGTCTTCGAAATAAAACATCCACAGTTTTTCATCCATTGTGTATGCCTTAAGTCTCCCCAGAAAAGACTGCAAGTGAGTTCGTGGACAGGAAGTTCCATTGTACTTCTCGAAGCACGGGGGCTTAAACTTGTGGGGAATCCTCACCCCGTCCACTAACCCCATATCCATGACATCAAAACCCAAGGAGTTTTGAGATTCCAAAGATCTCAATTTCTCAGCAATTTCATCAAGTCTCCTATCATAGACTTCATCCCCAGCTCCCATCACAGTAAACTGCTCTTCCTGGGGGTCTTCCTGTAAGATCCTGCCTGCCGTAGTGTTTCCTTGCACATTACCCGGGATATTGACTTCCGGATGTAGATGAGGCCCATATACTGGTGGGTTAACATGAGGCTGACCCCTCTCATTGTTACTTGTCCCTCCAGTTCCCAGATGGGGTTCTTCCGGGGTTTGCCTTTCTACCAATGCCCTCAATCTCTCTTGGCTTTGGGCCAAGCCATTCATTACTTCCATGAACTGTGTCATTTGGTTTCTCATCTCCAACCTTTCATTGGCCATCTGGGTTCTGACCTCTGTCAGATCTTGCTGTACTTGGTCCATTTGGATACCACGAAGATTGTTGCGAGTAGGATATCTGTGCGGACGGTTGAGAGGGAACACCCGATGGCGAGCAATAATTCCTGAACCACAACAGAGTTAGTAACAAACAAAACAAAAACCTATAAAACAAAACAAAAGTTAGTATGCAATGCAGTATGCTTATTTTATTTTCCAAGGTATCCGGCTTGGCTTTTGGTTTTGACCTTTCCAGACCCTGGGGGAAGATGCTTTGCTGTTGCTTGAGAAAAGAAACTCAATGAAACAAACTAACAAATATATTACAAAAGGTGGACCATACATAGTTTGTTTTTACAACACATGCCCCTGTGGGGTCAAAATACAACATAAATAGAAAAGTACATGGAATGGAAATAACAACAAGCAAAGAAATCAAACATCTAAGCCGAACTCATCCTCCTTAACCTCCTTCAAAAGTGCTTCAGTTACAGGACCAGCCGGATGCTCTGTAATGTTCCTGATAAGAAGGTTTCTGGTGGCAATAGCAGTGGTCAACTTCTTGTGCCTGTCTTGGTCCTTTGACCTCTTCACACCAGCCCTAAGCTTCAATTCTGAGATTTCCTTCTGGGCTGCTAGCAGAGCCTCCTGTTGCTTCCTTTCATTGGCCTCTAACTGCTCAATCCTGTCTTGAGTTCTCTTATCCTCCTGAGTGCGAGCTTCAGTGATCCTGACCCACCTAGCTTGACTTTCTTTCAGATAGAGATCAGTCCTAGCCTTCTGAAACTGGGCCTCTTTACAGGCATTCTTCAGAATTTGCTCTCCTGCTCTTGATTTCCTGATGTAGTCCTCTGCTTTCTCAATCCTGGCTAGATGCTCCACCTTAAGCTTTTCCAACCTTTCAATTTCTAGACGAACATCACTCCTCTCCCAGAGGGTCTTCTTCAGAGCTTGAGACAGATTCTCATTTCTTTCCTTCAGCTTCTCAAATTCTTCTAGGCTGACAGTGGCTGGAGGTGGTGTTGTGGATGGTCCAGGTGCATCCTCAATGGTGAAAGGCATCCCAGAAATCTGAGCTCTAGCATGAGACCATTCATAATACTGAGCTGAACCCACATTGTTGCATCTCCCAAGGATGGCCATCCCTTTGGTCTGGATATTGTCCCAGGACCAGGATGCTTGTCTGACAACAGCTAGATTAGGTTTGATCTCACAATAAAGGGTTTCAGCCAAGTCCTGCACTCTTGGAGGGTGAACCAAAGCATAGCCTAACTGTCTCTTAAACAGCAAAGGGTTGTAGTTGATGCAACCCTTCACTCCTATCAGAGGTACATTGGGGAACTGTCCACAGCTAGTAATTATGTCCCTGCCTTTAGTGCTCTGGGTGCACCATCTGATGTCATCTGAAGTCAAAGCAATGAGTCTTCTAGCCCAATTCTTCTGTTGGTGAGGGTTCAGGAAAGCATCAGTCTTGGGTAAGTGCTTAAGCAGCCAAGTATGAAATAGAGGAGCACAACATCTTACCAACCTCCCTCTCTGTTTCTCATTCCTTTGGTGAACAGAATAATAAAAATCTCCCAGCAATGTGGGCACTGGGTTCCTCAGAAGGAAAAGATGAATAGCATTCTTGCTGATAAACTTGGGCTCATCTGCAAAAAGTATAACCCCATATATACTGAGGGCTAACAATGCACAAACTGCCTTCCATTCTCCCAAGGAGGCCTTCAGGATGGCCTGAGAAGTCAGAAAGTCCAAGTGTAGGCCAGGGATTCCAGCCTTTGTTGTCATGTTCTGTCCAATCAAAACAGGTTCCAGGTGCAGTGCTTTTGCCACTTCTTCATTGCTGGGAGAAGCCATCTCTGGGTTGAAAGGGATACCACCCCTGACAGGTACTCCAATCAAAGATGAGAACTCCTCCAGCAAAGGTCCTAGCTGAAAGTTCTGGAAAGTGAAGCATCTCAAAGGAGGGTCGTAAAACTGTAGGCAAGTGTGAATCAAACTCCTCTGAGAAGGGTCCAGGTCTATAACCATGTCAAGGATGCCTCCATAATGCTCTCTGAATAATGGGATGTGGTCTGGAGTGATAAGTGCCTGGACCTGCCTGATGCCAGTCAGCACAGGCTCAAAGAAATGGTATGAAATGTTGCTCTTCTTGGGTGCCATGACTGCTGATGAAGAGCTGAAACAGATGCTGATGATGAAGACTGATACTGGAGGTGAGCCACTGATAGGCTGAAGCTGGTGGTAAAAGTAACTGAAGTAGGTAGCTGATGCAGATAGCTGAAGCAAACTGTTGCACCCCAAAATTTTCCCTCACAATACAAGACTTTGTGTGCTAAGAGGTTCACAAGGTTCACAATACTTACAAGACCTTTCATGAGGTTCATGAAGTCTACAAGACACTTTATGAGGTTCATAAGGTTCACAAGACCTCCCATGAAGTTCACAAGGTTCACAAGACATCTTATGATGGTTCACAAGGTTCACAAAGTTCACAATTGGTCAGAAGTTTGACAATTCCCTCAGACAATGCATCCTCCTAAGCAGTGCATCCAAAATTAGGGTTTTGATTTTAATCAGGCTAAATGGACTTCCAAGACTTCAAATGAGCTTCATAAAATCTTATATGTGTTTAAGAATCCCCATGAAAAGTTTCAAGACTTTTCTCAAAGGTTTGCTCAGTCAGATGATCAGATAAGTCAAAATCCGTCAAAGCAGTTAAAAAGTCAAACTGAGGTCAACTGTGGTCAAACCAAAGTCAAACTTCATGATTTTTTGCCAAAATCAATTATATGAAGTAAAATTCATCATTTGATCAAGGGTTGATCATGATTCATCAAGGAGATTTCAGATCATCAAGAATCAGAGGTTTCTAAATTAGGGTTTTCTCAGGAAAAGTCAAACTGAACTTTGACCAGCCATAACTTTCACATGCTTCATCACAAATTTTCCATCCAAATCTCATTTTTAAGGAAATTGAATTCTCTACAACTTTGTGTCTCACAAGCCAAGCCCAAAAATGCTTCATTTGGAAGGTATGAGCTAAGACATTATAGGTCCTTTTGAAAGTCAACAAAAAGTCAACAACTTCAAAAGGGCATAACTTGAGAATGGTAAATGATATGGACATGAAACCAGTGGGGTTGGTTAGAGGACTCTTCAAGCTTTCCAAAATGTCCAAGAACACCCTCATAGCATTAAAAATGAAGGATCGGTGCCCTTGCAAAGTTGGGAAATTTTTGGTTGGTTTATGAAGAAAATGGAGGTTTAAAACCAATTTTTTCTAAATGGGCTTGCCATATGATGATCCAATCCATACCAATACTTCATGCACGACCCAAATCTCAATTATTCAGATTTTTTATCATTTTATTTTATTTATTTTGATTTTATTCATTTAAAATCATTTTAAATTAAAATAAAATAGAAAAATCAAATATTTAAAGGAGATTGTGCTTCTAGAAAGTCATAAAGGTTGCTTGGATCAAATTGATACAAAAATTATGATGATTGGCTTGAAATAGAAAGGTCTAATTCAAAAATATTTGAAGTTTAAGACTTAATATTTTTCAATCTTTTTCAATCAAATTTTCCACACAATGATCCATTCTTTTTGACCTAATCCATTGTACTATAAGTAGACAACACAAACCTAATGCAAAGACACGAAATTCTGGCCTCCAAGAGTAAGTTTGCATATTCAAAAATATCACCAAAAGTCAAATTCGGATTTCACAATTCAAGCCTCTTCAAGCCAATTTGAAGGTTGATACATGTTTATTGGACATCTTTGAATCATTCCCAATACTCATATGCATCCATAACCTCATGAACAACTCAAACCGAATCTAACTTTTGACATCTTTATGATTTTTCGTTCTTATATATACATGCAATATAAATTGAATTTGATTCTGGTTTTGTGTTTGTGACAAGCTTGTGAATGTTTCTGGGCAATTCAATTTGATTTTCGATGCAGGATTAAAGAATCACCATGGCTAGGGTTCGGCCATGAGATTAGGGCTTTGCTTTAAACCTAATATAAACAAGTTCTAAGAACATAGAACAATTCTATGGACCTTGGGGATCATAACGCACTAATTATTTTTGAGAAATTTCACTGTCTTGATGCTCTTCCAATTTTCGTAGGTTCTTGTGTTTTGAAATTCGCAGGAAAATTCATAGTTAAAAACGCAGCAAAATTCGCAGGAACCCTGAGGAAGAAGATGAAGTTTGCGCGCGTCTGGAAATTCAAATGTTTGATATTATATTTTTTGTATTTGTTTCTGTTTTGTATCACCAACGTGCAGTTGGTCTGGTGGTAAGGGGATATGCGTATGATGCTAAGGTCCAGAGATCGAATCCTGGGTTCAGCCAATTTTTCTTATTTTTCTGTTTAATGGTTAGTCTTAATATATTATGAATTGTAGCCATTATACTTTCAGAAGCGCCCTCCCGGCTGGATGGAAAGTATGCATGCGTATTGTTTAAAGGTCCTGGGTTCGATCCCCCCCAGGCCTTTTGTTTTGTTTTATTTTTTTCATGATTTTTCCAGGCTAGATAACAAAACCAATTGGAGTGGGTTTGCTACCAGCGCGCGCATGTAGCCCAGTGGCTGTGATATTCTCCAGGTATTGGGGAGGTCCTGGGTTCAAAACCAGGCCTCCCCCTTTTTCTTTTACTTCATTATTTTTCTTGTTTTTATTTGTTTGTTTATTATTATTAATTTAAATTAAACTATAATCCTAATTTAATTAATCTTAATAATATTTTCTAAACCCTAAAAACATTTTTATAAAACTTAATTTCCTATAAATACTAATTGTAAATATTAGTTTATTTTAATTTCATAGTTCTTGTTTATATTTTAATTAATAAATAAGTTTTAATAATCAAACCCTAATTTTCTTCTATTTAAAACTTAATCCTATTTTATTTAATCATGTATAAATAATAATTAAAATTTGTTAATTTAGTTGTTGTAAATATAATTATAATTAATCTTGTTTTCATAATATGCATATATTCCATAAATTGTTTATAATTTAATTTTGTATGTAAATAATTTTTATTATATGTTTAAAAATAGTTAAAAATTGTTAGCTTAATTTTGTAATTATAATTTTGTTTTCATAATATATTTATAATTAACTTAATTTTTATAATTTACATATAATTTAAAACTTTATAATAATTAATATAATTGTTCATATTTTCTTATTAAACTTAAATAATTGTTTATATAAAAATATGATCTTTTAATTATTATAATGTTTTTGTTTATATTAATTATTATGTTTATTTTCTTATGATATTTATTTATTACTAACCCCATTTATCTTTGTATTATTTATTATTATTATTTTTACTAACCCAATTATATTATTATTATTATTTATGCCTATTTATTTAATTTGCTTTTATTATTATCATGTAATTGTTCCTTTGATGTAATATATAGTAATAGTATTTAAATATTTATTTTTGTGCTATGGTTAGTAAAATAGGGAGTGTAACATGCTTGTATATTTAAAATTAATTTAGCTCACTAATTTAAAGATAAATATTAAAATTGTACACTCACACACGTAAGTCGATCTTTGATCGCCATCTCACTTCCTTAAGGATACCTCTCATGTTGCCTAAAACAAAAGGTCAAGTAGGGTGTATAAAGTAAAAGTCCCTCATTTCACATCATCTAGTCCCTAAACAGATAAAAGATCAAGTCCCTTTCGAATGTTGCCTTCGTAATGATCTTGTCCCTTTCGAATAAAGATGATAAGTCCCTTCGAATTGCTTATACACCCCACAGTTGCCTAAATAACAGATGACCCTTCACTTGTCCCTCACATCCAAGGTAATGACTACCTATTCCTTAATAATAGGGATAGTCTTACCATTTAAAGGATATTTAAGAACAGAAAAGACTTAACTTAGGGTAGGTTCCTCTTATGTACTTGCTCACTTTCCAAAAAATTTCAAAACACTTTACATTTTCAAAAAAAATTTCAAAACAAAGTCTTTATATATATCCGTACATGGATCATTATAAAGTACTTAAGAAAATTTTTAATCACACACTACACTTCCCAAAACATTTTAAAGTGAGCTAAGTAACTAAGAGCCCATGGATAACCATGGATGTAAAGGGTGCTAACACCTTCCCTTTACATAACCTACCCCCCGAACCCAAAAATCTTTTAAGGTCTTTCCTGTTCTTTTATGCCCTTTCCTTTTGGATAAAATAAAAGTCGGTGGCGACTCTTGCTATCCGCAACATTTAACTAAAGTCAGTTCTCCCACCGTGTTACAGAACTGGCGACTCTGCTGGGGAACTAATATTAAAGAGGGGTACCCTTAGGAATTAGATCACTTTAAAATTGTTTGCCTTGTTTGCTTTATACTTACTTGTTGGGCTCTTATGTGTGAAAGATCCTAACCTGGATCTAGTGTACCTTAGGTAAATGGCAATAGACCAAGGAAACTGTACGGCGTATACCGATATGGTTGATCTGGTGGCCATAGTTAGTGTGACTTCTTGGTTGGTGCTTATGTTCCTTAAGTCAAGTTGAGGATAATATGAGGCTGCCATATGTTGTCAATGCACTAACTGACTCTTAGAACCCTAGTTATCCCATCTTGGCCTTTAGAAAGTAGTGAGATAGCCGGCTTTGGTGAAGACTGAAGTTGGTTGATACTCGATACTACGCTCATTGAGATTCTAAACTTGGAGGGTTTTGGTTGGCATGTAAGTTGCCTACTGAACAACCACCCTTGTGAAGGATCAATGATATTGAGATCCCTTAGAACCTGGTTACTTTATAGGACAGGATGAACTAACTAACTTCAGGGGAGGGTACTTACCTTTGAACCTCATGCAAGCCTTCAAACTTAGGGCTGTTGTGTGACTTGTTTGTGTGTGCCACATGTTTGTGATTGAGCATAACATCATAGCATCATCATGCATCATAAGCATAGCATTTTCACTAACCATTTCAAGGACCAAGGGATTTATCTTTATTCTTTGTTGCAGGTCATGGCTTCTGCTCGTAGAAACACTATCAGGATCAACTTTGTAGGCATACCTCCCAAGATTAAAGAGTTGATTTCTCAAGTGTCTGATCATTCCCAGTTCATCAAGAGACATGGTTACCTATTGGATCTAGTCACCTCAGGGTTCAATGAAGACATGATGAGTGTCCTGTTTCAGTTCTTTGATCCTAAGCACCATTGCTTCACATTCCCCGACTACCAGCTGGTTCCTACCATAGAGGAATTCTCCAAACTTCTGGGCATACCTGTTCTTGATCAGAAACCATTCTCAGGCTTGGAAAAAGAGCCTAAACCTGAGGTTCTTGCTGCAGCTCTACATCTGAAGAAGTCTGACATTGTTCTAGAAACGAGAAGCGGAGTTAAGGGTATTCTTGCCAAGGTGTTGCTAGAGAAGGCTCAAGTGTTCTTGAAGGCTATGAGTCATGATGCTTTTGAGGAGATCTTAGCCTTGTTGATTTATGGCTTAGTGTTGTTCCCCAATCCAGATCAGTTCATAGACGTTCATGCCATCAACATATTCCTGAGTCACAATCCAGTGCCTACATTGCTTGGAGACATCCTACATTCTCTTTGATGTGTTGCATACCTTTGTTGTCCAGGTGGTTTATTTCTCACCTTCCTCACTCAGCAATGAAGAATGAGCAAGGGTTCAGGTGGTCCAAAAGGATCATGTCACTCTCGCATTCAAATATTCATTGGTGCTCCAGATCTATGGAGAATGTTACTATTATTGATCATTGTGGGGAATTTCCTAATGTGCCACTTCTAGGCATAAGAGGAGGCATTACTTACAACCCTTCTCTATCTTTACGACAATTTGGTTACGCTCGGAGTGATGGTCCACATGACATGTTGATTCAGGGTATTGTGTTTGACTACGACAACGATCTGCAAGGTTACCGTCAGAGATTCATACGAGCATGGGGAAAAGTGAACAAGGTTGACAGCAAGACTCTGGAGCCTAAGTACACTATTCCTATGGAGGCTTATCTTAGATGGGTGTGATCTCGTGCTCAGACTCTCATGATGCCATATCCTGCTATCCTGCCAGTTACCATGGAACCTGTTGCTGAAGGAGATACTTCTTATACCATCCTTCACCCAGACATGCCTACTGACAAGGAAGATTTACAGAGATCCTGGATCCAACTGAAGGAGCAAAGGGATACTTTCGAGGCTCATTACAAAGCAAGCCAAGAAAGAATCCTGGAGCTAACAAAGCAACTTCACGAGGAGCGGAATCTCAACTCATACCTCAAAACAAAGAGGAAACGTCCATGGGAGACTTAAAACCCCATCTCTTGTATTTATTGCATTTCATTTTCTGTAAGCCCAAGAGGCAAAACAAATTTATTACAAATAAAAGTTTACCTTCTTGTTTGTTTAAGCAAATTTAAATCCTGCGGTCCTTGAAAACATTGCATACGCATTTACATTCCATATCATTGCATCACAGGTTTATTGTGCACAGGTTTCTTATCTTCTCGCTGTTTATTTCAGCAATGGCTCTTGAACAAACAGTTAAGGATCTCCAGGCACAAAATGCACAGTTCCAAGAGCTGATCCTGAACTTGTCCAAGGGACAGGATGAATTGAAGACACTGCTGGCCAAGAAGACTAAGAAGACTAGAAGGTCAGGTGGCCTGATCAACATGGGAAGAAGGTTCAGAGGTCCTGTCAAGACCAAAGAACAGGTTGAAGATTATGAGTCTGAAGAGTCTGAAAAAGAGGGAGGCAGTCTCCACAATACAACGGGGGACTCTGATTCTGAGGCTAATTACTATCATGAGCCTAATGAGGACAAGTTCAAGATGCTGGTGGATAGAATGGATGCTATGGAATTGCAGAAATCTTCTGGGTTGGATTTTGAAGACCTGAGTTTGATATCTGGGGTAGTTATACCCATTGGTTTCAAGGTTCCTACTTTTGTTGTGTGTGATGGTGTCTCTTGTCCCAAGCTGCATTTGAGGTCTTATGTCAGGAGAATCCAACCCCATATTGCTGATAAAAAGTTGTGGATCCATTTCTTCCAAGAGAGCTTATCTGGAGCTCAATTGGAATGGTACTATCAGTTGGAGAGTGTCAACATCCGTGATTGGAATGATCTTGCTGAAGCCTTCTATAAGAAATACCAATACAATGCTGACTTAGCCCCTACTCGCATGCAACTTCAGAGCATGTCTATGGGTGTTAAAGAAAGTTTTAAGGAGTATACTCAGAAGTGGAGAGACTTGGCTGGAAGAGTACAACCACCTCTAACTGACAGGGAGTTAGTTGATATGTTCATGTGTACGTTGAATGGTCCTTTTTACAGTCATCTCATTGGAAGCTCATCATTTGGCTTCACTGAGTTGATAATGACAGGAGAGCGTGTAGAAAGTGGTATCAGGAGTGGCAAGATTCAAGTGGGTGCTTCTTCATCAGGTGCTGCAAAGAAGCCTCCCACTGGGAAGAAAGAGTCAAATGCTGTTTATGGTCAACCTGATCGTAATAGAAGGCATCAGTCTGTGAGTGCAATTCATATTTCAAATCCAACTCCTACAACATCAGAGCAGCCACAGGGGAATCAACAGAGGGCTAGAAGGCAGTTCACTAAGATCAACATGTCAATGGCTCAAGCATTGCAACACTTGTTGAAGGCTGAACTTATCACTCTGAAAGATGCTCCTCAGAATCCTAATGTTACCTCTCCCAGGTACAATCCCAATGCACGATGTGCATATCATTCAAACTGCCAGGGACATGATACCAATAGTTGCTGGGTGTTGAAGAACAAAATTCAAGATATGATTGAGGCTGGAGAAATTGAGTTTGACCCTCCGGGTACTCCAAATGTGATTACTGCTCCCATGCCAAATCATGAGAAGACTGTCAATGCAATTGATGAAGATTCACATATTTATTCAGTTGCAGAGTTGACCACACCATTGTCTGTTATCAAGAAGAAGTTAGTACAAGCTGGGTTCTTTCCAGGATGTCGTGAAGATTGTTTGTATTGTACCTATAAGCCGGATAGCTGCTGGAGGTTGAGAGATGGAATTCAACGTCTCATGGATAAATATACCATAGTGTTTGAGAGGACTCCATCTTCTGTAGAGAGTATGGTGGATCATATTACTAAAGGTAAGAAGATTGAAGAGGTGGATATGGTTGATAAAGTGCCAGTGAGGATCACTTCCAAAGGACCTGTCAAAATCACTCATAAGGGTCCAATTAAGATTACTGCTGAAGGCCCTGTGAAGATTGTTGCTGAAGCTAGAGTGGCTCCTATGGTCATTACCACTCCTGGTCCTATTCCGTATACGACTGATAAAGCTGTGCCTTAGCATTATGGGTCTGATGTTTATATCCATGGTGTTAAGCAGGAACCCTTAGCTGATATGCCTGTTGATGTTGATAATATTGCGGGATCTAGTAAGATCACACGAAGCGGAAGAGTTTTCTCTCCTCCAGTTACCTCCAAGAATGCAGTTACTCCAGCTGCTACCTCCACCACTGATGCTCGGGGCAAAGGTCCTGTTATTGAACCTATACCTACTGATGTGCCAGCTACTGATGATCTCTCTAAGCAGATGGAAGAAGTATTGAAAATCATTCGCAAGAGTGATTATGACATTGTTGATCAATTGGGGCATACTCCCTCCAAGATTTCCATGTTGTCTTTGTTGTTATGTTCTGAGGCTCATGCCAAAGCCTTGATTAAGTTTTTGAAGACTGCTCATGTACCCAATGAAATTTCTGTTGACCAGTTTGAAAATTGTGTTGCACACTTGACCTATGATAATGGGCTAGGTTTCTCTGATGCTGATTTGACTCCTGCCAAGAGGGACCATAACAGGGCTCTGCATATCTCAATTGAATGCAGGGGCACTACCATGTCGCATGTATTGATAGACAATGGTGCTTCTCTGAATGTGTTGCCCAAAGAAGTCCTGAATAAGCTTAGTCCTGAAGATGCTATGTTGAAACCCAGTAACATAGTAGTGAAGGCTTTTGATGGTTCGAGAAGAGTGGTGCATGGAGAAATTGACCTCCCAATCAAAGTTGGTTCTCAGGTTTTCAATGCTACCTTTTATGTCATGGATATTCGTCCGTCATATTCTTGTTTGCTTGGGCGTCCCTGGATCCATGGGGCAGGTGTTGTAACCTCTACATTACATCAGAAGCTAAGATATCCGGTAGAAGGAAAAGTTGTTACTGTCTACGGAGAGGAAGGATATGTTGTTAGCCATGTAAACACCTTTAAGTATCTTGAAGTGGAAGGTGAATATGTTGAAACTCCGTGTCAGACATTTGAAGTGGTTCCTTGGGTTGTTAATGATTATGAAGCTCCTCCTGTTGTCAAGAAAGTTCCTGTGGTCACCAGAGTACCTCCTACAATGGCCTCCCTTAGAGATGCTAGAGCTGTGGTGGATGAAGGTGGTTGTACTATTTGGGGTCAGCTTCCTGATATTCCATACAAGTCTGACAAATTTGGTTTGGGTTTCACTGCAGAGTCCCAGAAGGCTGTTCGTCGTGCTCGTGTTGTTCGTATCACCAATCAGGGGATTATGAAGAACCAGATCAATGTTGTGGGTGACTATGATGAAGACTACAACTTGGATGCCTGGATTTTCCCTACTGTGGTGGCTGGGCTCAATAACTGGAAAGCTGAAGATGTTATTCCTATCTCCTTTAGTCAGGAGTAAATACTATTACTGTGTTGTTACTTTTAAGTTTGTAATTTCTTGAACAATTAAACTTTCAAGCCTTGTGCCTTACCCGGGGCACAATGGTATGCTTGTTACGGGATGTCATTTCATTTGCATACTTCATTCAATAAAAATCAGTGGACGTTTCGTTTTCGTAAATATTGTGTTCCTTGTCTTTCTTTTCTTTTATTTTTGTTTTATCAGCTATGTGTTCTTACACACACCCACATCACTAAAATGCAGATCCTCATCCACTCTGGATCCTGTTGATAACAGTTCTACTATTGCCAATTATAATTTCGAGAATCCGATCTATCAAACTGAAGACGGAAATGAGGACGACTGTGAAATACCTGTAGAGCTTGCTAGGTTGTTACAACAAGAAGAGAAAGCTATACAGCCACATGAAGAGCCAGTCGAAGTTGTGAATCTGGGAACTGAAGAAAACAGGAAAGAAGTCAAGATATGGGATGAATTAGAGGATAGTGTCAAGAGCAGATTGATTCAGATGTTACATGACTATGTGGAGATCTTTGCTTGGTCTTATGAAGATATGCCAGGGTTGGATACAGACATTGTGGTTCACCGTTTACCAGTGAAAGAAGATTGTCGTCCAAAGAAGCAGAAGGTTCGTCGCATGCGTCCTGAAATGTCAGAGAAGATTAAAGCAGAGGTAATGAAACAGTTTGATGCGGGGTTCTTAGCTGTGACTTCTTATCCTCAATGGGTTGCAAATGTGGTGCCGGTACCTAAGAAAGATGGTAAGGTACGTATGTGTATAGACTACAGGGATTAGAACAAGGCCAGCCCTAAAGATGACTTTCCACTTCCTCATATTGATGTTCTGGTAGACAACACTGCTCAGCATAAGGTATTCTCTTTTATGGATGGTTTTTCTGGTTACAATCAAATCAAGATGGCTCCTGAAGATATGGAGAAGACAACATTTGTTACACAGTGGGGAACTTTTTGTTATAAGGTGATGCCATTTGGTTTGAAGAATGCAGGGGCAACATATCAGCGTGCTATGGTGGCTTTGTTTCACGATATGATTCATCATGAGATAGAGGTGTATGTAGATGATATGATAGCCAGGTCCCAGAATGAAGAACAACATCTTGATCATTTGCATAAGTTTTTTGAGAGGTTGAAGAAATACAAGTTGAGATTGAACCCAAACAAGTGTACTTTTGGAGTTAGATCTGGTAAGCTCCTGGGTTTCATTGTCAGTGGAAAAGGTATTGAAGTGGATCCTGCAAAAGTGAAAGCTATACGAGAGATGCCAGCTCCCCGTACTGAGAAGGAAGTTAGAGGTTTCTTGGGAAGATTGAATTACATTGCAAGATTTATTTCCCAATTAACAGCTACCTGTGAGCCAATCTTCAAGTTGTTGAAGAAAGATCAGGTGATGGAATGGAATGATGAGTGCCAAACTGCCTTTGATGAAATCAAAAAATATCTGCTAGAACCTCCAATTTTGATGCCACCAGTTGATGGAAGACCCTTGATTATGTACTTAACAGTGTTAGACAACTCAATGGGGTGTGTGTTAGGGCAACATGACGAGTCTGGTCGAAAAGAGCAGGCAATATACTACCTTAGCAAAAAGTTTACCGACTGTGAAACAAGATACTCACTGCTCGAGAAAACTTGATGCGCATTGGCATGGGCTGCTCGCCGACTAAGACAGTATATGTTGACCCATACTACCTTGTTGATTTCGAAGATGGATCCAATCAAGTACATATTTGAGAAACCTGCTCTCTCCGGAAGAATTGCAAGATGGCAAATGATCTTGACAGAATATGACATACAGTATACTACTCAGAAGGCCATTAAAGGAAGTGTTGTGGCTGATCATTTGGCCCATCAAGCAGTGGATGATTACCAGTCAATGAGTTTTGAGTTCCCTGATGAAGACATTATGATTATTACCAAAGAACCTGGACAATATGACGGACCTGAACAAGGATCCCGATGGACTATGGTTTTTGATGGTGCCTCTAATGCACTTGGTAATGGTGTTGGTGTTGTGATTAGTTCCCCTGAAGGTTGTCATACCCCGATTACTGCCAGACTTTGTTTCTATTGTACCAATAACATGGCTGAGTATGAGGCATGTATCCTGGGTATTAAAGCTGCCATTGATATGAAGATTCAGTTCCTTGACGTGTATGGAGATTCAGCCCTGGTAGTAAGTCAGATTAAAGGAGATTGGGATACCAAGCATGATAACCTCATTCCTTACAGAGAGCATGTGTTGTCTTTGATCCCACATTTTAAAGAGATTACCTTTGGACATATTCCACGAAGAGAAAATCAGTTGGCAGATGCATTAGCTACCATGGCATCCATATTTGAGATCAGCTGGGATGATGAAGCTCCCAAGATTACTATTGATAGATTTGAAAAGCCTGCATACTGCAATGAGATTGACACTGAAGGGGCAGAGGAGAAGCCTTGGTTCTATGAAGTGAAAAGATATCTTGAAGCTCAGGAATTCCCTGAAGGGGCATCTGTCCAAGATAGGAAGTTTCTGAGAAGGTTTTCTGCTAAGTTCGTTTTGAGTAATGGGATTTTGTACAAGCGCAATCATGATTCAACTATGCTTCGGTGTGTGGATAAGAAGGAAGCAATCGAGATTATGGAAGATATGCATGATGGGATCTTTGGAACTCATTCTAGTGGTCATACTATGACAAAGAAGATACTGAGAGCAGGTAACTATTGGTCTACCATGGAAGCTGATTGCTAGCAACATTCCAGAACATGTCACAAGTGTCAAATCTATGCTGACAAAGTACATGTACCTCCATCACCATTGAATGTGTTGACTGCTCCTTGTCCTTTTGCTATGTGGGGCATTGATATGATTGGTGAAATCAAGCCTACTGCTTCTAATGGACATCGCTTCATCCTGGTTGCTATTGATTACTTTACGAAGTGGGTGGAGGCAGCTTCATTTGCATCTGTGACTAAGAATGTTGTGGCTCGATTCATTAAGAATAATCTCATATGTAGGTATGGTATCCCTGAAAGGATTATTACTGACAATGGATCTAATATGAACAACACTATGATTACTGATCTCTGCACGCAGTTCAAGATTAAGCATCACAACTCTTCTCCGTATCGTCCGAAGATGAATGGGGCAGTTGAAGCTGCTAATAAGAACATTAAGAAGATCGTACAGAAGATGACTGTGACTTATAAATATTGGCATGAGATGTTACCATTTGCTCTTCATGGTTATCGTACTACAATACGTACTTCAACAGGGGCAACCCCATTCTCCTTAGTCTATGGTATGGAAGCAGTTCTGCCCATTGAAGTTCAGATTCCCTCCTTAAGAATTATGAAGGATGCAGGCTTGGATGAAGGTGAGTGGATTCAGACTCGACTTGACCAGATAAATTTGATTGATGAGAAGAGGCTAGCAGCAGTTTGTCATGGCCAGATGTACCAGAAACGAATGATCAAAGCTTTTAACAAGAAGGTTAAGCCAAAGGTATATCAGGCTGGTGACTTGGTAATCAAGCGTATTATATTACCACAGGGTGATCCTAGGGGCAAGTGGACTCCAACATATGAAGGACCATTTGTGGTCAAAACAGTATTTTCAGGAGGTGCCATGATACTTACTACTATGGATGGTGAAGACTTCCCACAGCCTGTAAACGCAGACATAGTTAAAAAATACTACGCATAAAAAGAGACCCGCTAGGTTGACTGGCCTAGGCAAAAATAAGGGCATCCCGGCGAACCAAAAGGGTTCGGGCAAAAGTTAGGGATATATATAAAAAATGTACACCCGGCAAGTCGAAAACCTGAAAAGGCGGCTTGGGCAAAAAAGGGTATCCCGGTGGATTGAAAACCTGAAAGGGCAATCCAGGCAAAAGTTAGGGATTAAAGCGTATGACTATATCTCGTTTGGATCACCCATGAAACTGCAACCAGTTGTGTTACTTACTCAAGCTCGAACAGATAAAGCTCAATCCAATCGTTTCCGTCTCAACAGCAGAAGATGAGATACTTGAAGATAATGGCAATAGTAGAATTGAAACTCAATAGGATTATTTCTCACATAGCTGATTTTCTTTGTTTTGTAGAAATTTTTACGACGAATTCCTCTTACTAGGATTTCTGTCTCCTTGTACAAACCAACCTATGTATAGGTCACTTTTTGATATAAATAAAATTCCATCTTTGAGTCCTGATTTACTTTTACCCTATTTACATAAGCGAAACGTCCATTGGTTGTGTTTGAATGTATGTATGCTTTTGAATATGATTGATGTTTACCAGAAATGCATAAATGCTTAATATGATTGATGTTTACCAGAAATGCATGAAAATGCAGTAATAGTATTTACTAAGGACGAACGAGGGAAGGATTTCAACGAAGCTTTGCCGGTTCATCCTCACAAGACAGCTACAAGTCCCCCAGTAGGACAAATCCATCTTCATAAATACTTCGAGTCACATCTCCCCTGGAATTTATATCCATCTCTTTTATCCTCATACGGATAATCGGGAATTTATTCCTCCAATAGGAGTACGACGAACGAAGACGGGAGGTTATGTATACCTTACTATCAAACGAATACGGGAGGTTATGTATACCTTACTATCAAACAAAGACGGGAGGTTACGGATACCTTACTATCAAACAAAGACGGGAGGTTATATATACTATATTATCAAACAAGACAGGAACGAGTTCCTCATATTCTCCATCAACAAATCGGGATTTATTTTCCCTGGCCAGCAGTTGTTATACGAAGATATCCAAATACTCTAGGCTGCATGATTCATACATATATCATTTACATCATATCATACATATACATAGATACATAATACATTACTTAAGTGCATCATATCATACCTGCATACATAATGCATAGACTAATATTATCATACAGAATGTTACAATCTTGTCTTTCAGGGTAATTCTCCAGCAGACAAATTTCATCAACAAATTGTGACTATTGGGCCGTTATTTATCTTCCCAAAAGTTATCATTTCCTCAGGACGTTGTTTATCCTCCTGAAAGCTTCTTATACCTCAGGACGTTGTTTATCTTCCTGAAAGCATATCATGACCTTGGGCCGTTGTTTATCTTCCCAAAGGTTACATCATTATACCTCAGGACGTTGTTTATCCTCCTGAAAGCTTCTTATACCTCAGAACGTTGTTCATCCTTCTGAAAGCATATCATCACCTCAGGACGTTGTTATCCTCCTGAAAGCATATTATTACTTTGGGCCGTTGTTTATCTTCCTAAAGGTTACCATTTCCTCAGGACGTTGTTATCCTCCTGAAAGCTATCAATCCCTCAGGACGTTGTTTATCCTCCTGAAAGCATATTATTACCTCGGGCCGTTGTTTATCTTCCCAAAGGTTACATCATTTCCTCAGGATGTTGTTTATCTTCCTGAAAGCATATCATTTCCTCAGAACGTTGTTTATCCTTCTGAAAGCATACCACTACCTCGGGACGTTGTTTATCTTCCTGAAAGCTATCACCATTACCTCAGGACGTTGTTTATCCTCCTGAAAAGATATCATTATATCTTCATATTTTGGACTGCTTTATCCTCCAAGAAATGTATCTGAAGAACTTTTCTCCAAGTGGCATCTTTAAGCCCACTCAAGCATATTCAACTAGTCATCAGTATCACTCTACGCACCGGTGAGTGCAAATTTTTGGGCTTTTATGTTCAATCCCCTTCAACCTTCCAAGTTACGACTGACACATATACCAATCTAACCCCTCAGGTTTCAGAAAATTGAACAGGGGCAGCTGTTGCACCCCAAAATTTGCCCTCACAATACAAGACTTTGTGTGCTAAGAGGTTCACAAGGTTCACAATACTTACAAGACCTTTCATGAGGTTCATGAAGTCTACAAGACACTTTATGAGGTTCAAAAGGTTCACAAGACCTCCCATGAAGTTCACAAGGTTCACAAGACATCTTATGATGGTTCACAAGGTTCACAAAGTTCACAATTCGTCAGAAGTTTGACAATTCCCTCAGACAATGCATCCTCCTAAGTAGTGCATCCAAAATTAGGGTTTTGATTTTAATCAGGCTAAATGGACTTCCAAGACTTCAAATGAGCTTCATAACATCTTATATGTGTTTAAGAATTCCCATGACAAGTTTCAAGACTTTTCTCAAAGGTTTGCTCAGTCAGATGATCAGATAAGTCAAAATCAGTCAAAGTAGTTAAAAAGTCAAACTGAGGTCAACTGTGGTCAAACCAAAGTCAAACTTCATGATTTTTTGCCAACATCAAGTATATGAAGTAAAATTCATCATTTGATCAAGGGTTGATCATGATTCATCAAGGAGATTTCAGATCATCAAGAATCAGAGGTTTCTAAATTAGGGTTTTCTCAGGAAAAGTCAAACTGAACTTTGACCAGCATAAACTTTCACATGCTTCATCACCAATTTTCCATCCAAAGCTCATTTTGAAGGAAATTTAATTCTCTACAACTTTGTGTCTCACAAGCCAAGCCCAAAAATGCTTCATTTGGAAGGTATGAGCTAAGACATTATAGGTCCTTTTGAAAGTCAACAAAAAGTCAACAACTTCAAAAGGGCATAACTTGAGAATGGTAAATGATATGGACATGAAACCAGTGGGGTTGGTTAGAGGACTCTTCAAGCTTTCCAAAATGTCCAAGAACACCCTCATAGCATTAAAATTTAAGGATGTGTGCCCTTGCAAAGTTGGGAAATTTTTGGTTGGCTTATGAAGAAAATGGAGGTTTAAAACCAATTTTTTCTAAATGGGCTTGCCATATGATGATCCAATCCATACCAATACTTCATGCACGACCCAAATCTCAATTATTCAGATTTTTTATCATTTTATTTTATTTATTTTGATTTTATTCATTTAAAATCATTTTAAATTAAAATAAAATAGAAAAATCAAATATTTAAATGAGATTGTGCTTCTAGAAAGTCATAAGGGTTGCTTGGATCAAATTGATACAAAAATTATGATGATTGGCTTGAAATAGAAAGGTCTAATTCACAAATATTTGAAGTTTAAGACTTAATCTTTTTCAATCTTTTTCAATCAAATTTTCCACACAATGATCCATTCTTTTTGACCTAATCCATTGTACAATAAGTAGACAACACAAACCTAATGCAAAGACACGAAATTCTGGCCTCCAAGAGTAAGTTTGCATATTCAAAAATATCACCAAAAGTCAAATTCAGATTTCACAATTCAAGCCTCTTCAAGCCAATTTGAAGGTTGATACATGTTTATTGGACATCTTTGAATCATTCCCAATACTCATATGCATCCATAACCTCATGAACAACTCAAACTGAATCTAACTTTTGACATCTTTATGATTTTTTCGTTCTTATATATACATGCAATATAAATTCAATTTGATTCTGGTTTTGTGTTTGTGACAAGCTTGTGAATGTTTCTGGGCAATTCAATTTGATTTTCGTTGCAGGATTAAAGAATCACAATGGCTAGGGTTCGGCCATGAGATTAGGGTTTTGCTTTAAACCTAATATAAACAAGTTCTAAGAACATAGAACAATTCTATGGACCTTGGGGATCATAACGCACTAATTATTTTTGAGAAATTTCACTGTCTTGATGCTCTTCCAATTTTCGTAGGTTCTTGTGTTTTGAAATTCGCAGGAAAATTCATAGTTAAAAACGCAGCAAAATTCGCAGGAACCCTGAGGAAGAAGATGAAGTTTGCGCGCATTTGGAAATTCAAATGTTTGATATTATATTTTTTGTATTTGTTTCTGTTTTGTATCACCAACGTGCAGTTGGTCTGGTGGTAAGGGGATGTGCGTATGATGCTAAGGTCCAGGGATCGAATCCTGGGTTCAACCAATTTTTCTTATTTTTCTGTTTAATGGTTAGTCTTAATATATTATGAATTGTAGCCATTATACTTTCAGAAGCGCCCTCCCGGCTGGATGGAAAGTATGCATGCATATTGTTTAAAGGTCCTGGGTTCGATCCCCCCCAGGCCTTTTGTTTTGTTTTATTTTTTTCATGATTTTTCCAGGCTAGATAACAAAACCAATTGGAGTGGGTTTGCTACCAGCGCGCGCATGTAGCCCAGTGGCTGTGATATTCTCTAGGTATTGGGGAGGTCCTGGGTTCAAAACCAGGCCTCCCCCTTTTTCTTTTACTTCATTATTTTTCTTGTTTTTATTTGTTTGTTTATTATTATTAATTTAAATTAAACTATAATCCTAATTTAATTAATCTTAATAATATTTTCTAAACCCTAAAAACATTTTTATAAAACCTAATTTCCTATAAATACTAATTGTAAATATTAGTTTATTTTAATTTCATAGTTCTTGTTTATATTTTAATTAATAAATAAGTTTTAATAATCAAACCTTAATTTTCTTCTATTTAAAACTTAATCCTATTTTATTTAATCATGTATAAATAATAATTAAAATTTGTTAATTTAGTTGTTGTAAATATAATTATAATTAATCTTGTTTTCATAATATGCATATATTCCATAAATTGTTTATAATTTAATTTTGTATGTAAATAATTTTTATTATATGTTTAAAAATAGTTAAAAATTGTTAGCTTAATTTTGTAATTATAATTTTGTTTTCATAATATATTTATAATTAACTTAATTTTTATAATTTACATATAATTTAAAACTTTATAATAATTAATATAATTGTTCATATTTTCTTATTAACCTTAAATAATTGTTTATATAAAAATTTGATCTTTTAATTATTATAATGTTTTTGTTTATATTAATTATTATGTTTATTTTCTTATGATATTTATTTATTACTAACCCCATTTATCTTTGTATTATTTATTATTATTATTTTTACTAACCCAATTATATTATTATTATTATTTATGCCTATTTATTTAATTTGCTTTTATTATTATCATGTAATTGTTCCTTTGATGTAATATTTAGTAATAGTATTTAAATATTTATTTTTGTGCTATGGTTAGTAAAATAGGGAGTGTAACATGCTTGTATATTTAAAATTAATTTAGCTCACTAATTTAAAGATAAATATTAAAATTGTACACTCACACACGTAAGTCGATCTTTGATCGCCATCTCACATCCTTAAGGATACCTCTCATGTTGCCTAAAACAAAATGTCAAGTAGGGTGTATAAAGTAAGAGTCCCTTATCTCACATCATCTAGTCCCTAAACAGATAAAAGATCAAGTCCCTTTCGAATGTTGCCTTCGTAATGATCTTGTCCCTTTCGAATAAAGATGATAAGTCCCTTCGAATTGCTTATACACCCCACAGTTGCCTAAATAACAGATGACCCTTCACTTGTCCCTCACATCCAAGGTAATGACTACCTATTCCTTAATAATAGGGATAGTCTTACCATTTAAAGGATATTTAAGAACAGAAAAGACTTAACTTAGGGTAGGTTCCTCTTATGTACTTGCTCACTTTCCAAAAAATTTCAAAACACTTTACATTTTCAAACAAATTTTCAAAATAAAGTCTTTATATATATCCGTACATGGATCATTATAAAGTACTTAAGAAAATTTTTAATCACACACTACACTTCCCAAAACATTTTAAAGTGAGCTAAGTAACTAAGAGCCCATGGATAACCATGGATGTAAAGGGTGCTAACACCTTCCCTTTACATAACCTACCTCCTGAACCCAAAAATCTTTTAAGGTCTTTCCTGTTCTTTTATGCCCTTTCCTTTTGGATAAAATAAAAGTCGGTGGCGACTCTTGCTATCCGCAACATTTAACTAAAGTCAGTTCTCCCACCGTGTTACACAAACCACTGATGAACAGGGGTCTATGCAGATGAAGGGGTCAAAACCAAGCCAGAATGAAATATGGATACCATGAAAAACAAATAAGAAAATGTTAAATGATGCAATGATGATGTATGTAAATGATATGCAAGGGTTTGTGAACAGGATGGATCTGATTACTGCCTTGATATAAGTCCATGTATGTTCAAGAAGTCCAGATGGAGCTTCAGAAGTCCAGTAACCAAGGTGGGGGACTCAAATAAAGAGTCACATGTCCAGGGTTAAATCACAAGAACTGTCCCAAAATGGAGTACTCTTAATCAAAACAAAGTAACAAGGTATGCTGTGGTCAAGGGTACCTGCAAACCTGTAAACAGCCCAACCCCCTCACATGTGGTGTTCTAGAACAAGGATCCTCAGACTTGGATCAGTTATGAGAAGTGTAAACACTTCTAACCCGGAAGTACAGTGTTTACAATAACCATAAAGGATCCTCCTCTAATTCACCTCAGTTTCTGAAGGTCATAGTAAAGGTTATCCAGACTTAGCAGGCTTCCCAGATAGCCCTAGCACTACAGGAGATCTGTAGCACAAAGTTCTCAAGAAGAAACCCATATCTGAACCGTGTTTCATATTCCCGCACCAGACCGAAATGGAATGGGAAAGAACATGAGCCACTCTAGCCTAGGTGTCACTCAGGTCCCAGGTATAGGACCTCAAACTCTCAGTGAAAACCCCACCCACCAAGACAAAAACCAGATCCAACCAGATGATAGTATGACAGTATGATATATAAAACTGTAAAGAAAGCAATAAATAACTGTACATAAAGAAGTAAACAAAGCAAATGTACAAACACAAATAGCACATAACACCCCAGTAAACACAAATCAAACAAGCGCTAGGAGGAACCCACAAAAAGAACCAGAAGCCCTGGTTACAGTACAAGGGTTCCCCAGCAGAGTCGCCAAGCTGTTGCTCCCACCAAATGACAACCAAGGTCAGAAGGGGTACAAACGCGAACGGTCGGCGAAAGAGGGATGAGAACACACAGGGGTGAACTCAGAAGAAAAGAAAAGAGTCGCCAGCTAGGCATTTTTATCCCGGAGGAAAGGTAATGCTGCATAAACCTGGGAAAGATATGGATAAGACGGTTGCGAACCAGAGAGACTGAGAAAGGGGGTTGGTTATAACCTGGGAAGGTATTAGCACCCAGATTGTCCGTCGTACTCGACGGGATCCACGCTTAAAAGATTTGTGTTTTAAAAGGGGTAGTGTCTGTGCTATCTGTGTATCAAAGCTGGAAAGAATGCAAGTGTTAGTGTAAAAGAAATGTGCAGTGTATGAGTGAAGTGTTAGTGTAAGAATAAGAATGAAATGCTCAAGACCATGAGGCTTAAAGAATAAGGCTGGAAAGAGGGGGAATATACAGAGACTTTTGTTCGATAACTGTTAAGTTATGCCTATGTATCCTCTCGTGCAATGAGGAAGTCAGAACACCGTAGTTCGACCCAAAGAGATTGAAAGATAAATTGATTTGTGAACTGCTTACTTGTCTATGCTCAAGTGTATGACCTGTCTGGCTCAGGTGCAAACTGTCTTGCATTAGACGGAAGAAGCAAGTTCTCGTTTGTGAATGAGTGTGATGAGAAAAGAATCCCGGAGGAGACGATTATTGTTTGTTTTTGAGTTTTCAGTCTTTTATTGCTTTTGGACATTTGCCATAAGTTAATGAGCTTAAGCCTAAACCAATGGGTTAGTAAACTCATCACATCTTCCCTCTGATTAGGGGTAATGAGAGAACCTTAAGTATGAAGTAAACACCTCACACTTAATCACCATGATGTAGGATTAAGATCATTAACCTACTTGTGATTATTTAGATGTTTTTGTTGTTTTTTGTTTAGTGTTAAGTAACGAGTTTAAGCCATAATCAGGGATTAAACAGACTCATTACACCATCCTAATAGAAGGATAATAGATGAGAATGTTTAAGCTGAGGAAATCTCCTCAACTTAATACATGATTAGGGATTAACCTCATGACAAAACAAAGCCTTTATTAAGTGGATTTTAGTTAATGATAAGATGAAGAAGTTAATTTTATGATTTGTAAGACAACTTGAGGGGGACTTGTCCATTAACACTAGGGTTAGTCCTTCTTAACCAATTAAGGAAAAATTAGAACCCTAATGCAAGGCCCAAGTTACAAGCTTGATGTCTTGATGATTATTAAGTGAATTGATTAAGGGATTTAAACACATTAAGGGTTTAACACTTAGGATTAAAGTTATACACTCCATCCTAATAGAAGGATGCAGGCATAAGCTTAATCACAAAGCCTTAAAGCCTTTAGGGTTTAGTCCCTTATTATGAGGTGAGGAGAGAAGACTCAAAGAGACACAAAGGTAAAAGCTAAGTGGGGGACTAATCAAACCCTAATTATTATCATGCTTGGAAGTACTAGGGTTTGTGAGGTTTAAGAGAAAGATCTTCAAAGAACCACCAAGGAGAGAAGCAGATGAAAGGAGCAAAGAGAAGCAAAACAACTTGCTTCACTTAAGAAGTCAAGTTGCTTGAAGAAAGAAGGTAAGATGGAAAAGAATGATCAAGCTCAAACTCAAACACAAACAAAAATGCAGCAAATGAAATATGAAAGAGATGAAAAGAGAATGTGAGAAGTGAAGGCAAATTCACTTCTCAAAGTAACTTACCACCTGAAAAGTTAGTAAAAGGAATGAAATGCAATGCAAATGAGATGAAATGGCATGATGCAAGACAAAGTCAGAAGCAAATACATGATGTTAATGATGCTAAGAGATGATGCAAACATGAGGCAAGGCATGAGAATGATCAAGCAAGCATGAGGATGCAAATGAGGCATGCATAGAACCATGAACATACATGAAAAGTTATGGAATGCAAATGACATACAACATGGCAAATGAAAGATGCAATGATCACACATGATTCTAACATGTCCTAAGATGTGTTATGAATCAAATGGATGCACAAAATGTCATGGCAAGTCATGGTATGCAAGCAAATGGAAGATGGATGCAAAGGAAGGCATAAATTAGGGTTATATGCAACATACAAAGTAAAAATCCAAAACCAGAAGCAAATGACATGATAAAAACTTGAAAATGCAATCAAAGGAACCCTAAACCTATACAAACTCACTGCCCAAAGGAGGGGATCCAACTCTTAACCTAGTGAGAGTTATGAATTTCCTAAGATTGCTAGGGTTTTAAGGTACCTTGTCAAGAAAAATGCCAAACAAATTGAAAATGCAAGATCAATTCAAGCCAATTTTATCCTATAAACTACATGTTATGCAAGATGCAATGCAAAAAGAATCATGATCCAACTCTCAAAGGTTAGACAGAAATGAATTTTTGAAGTTTGAAACAAAATATTGCCTTGAAATGAAATAAAATCCAAAGAAAATTGTCAAAAGGCATCAAGAACAAAAAAGAAATTTGGTTTGAGAGTTGGAAAATGTTTCTAAATGTTTTTAAAGGTTACATGAATTTTTTTGTGATTTTTGGAAACCTAAATGCTATTTTAATTAATTAATCTTCATTAATCAATTAAAATAAACATTTAAATATTTTAAAAATAGTCTAAAAATGTAAAAAATAAAATAAAAATTTTTTTTATGTTAAGAAAAATATTTAGAATAAAAATGCAGAAAGAAAATATTTTTTTGGACTTTTTATGTATTTTAAAATAATTATGCAAAACAAATAACAAAAATATGAAATTAAATGAATTAAATGGAAAGTCAAAGGGATCAATGGCCAGCATTCAAAGTTTTTTGGAGGGAGTTGACCCGCGCGTGAATGGAGGGTTCAGATCAATTCTTGAGATTTAAATTTCCTAATCTTAATTAACTTAATTAATCCAAAATTAGGGCTAATACAAGAAACCTGGACCATTGGATACGCGCGGGAAAAGGAAATCAATGGCTCACGTTCAAACTCACCTAAACCCTAACCCTAATTTAATCACTTTCAGATGACCGGAACAGTGGTTCCGGTCATCTTCTCCGGCGAGCACAAAACCTAATCTTCTTCTCTAGACAAAATCAAGAGCTCTAAAGCTCCAGATCACATCTCCTAATCACCCTGAACACGAATCAAGCATCAAAACAAATTTATATAACCTACAACTCAAGATATGGATCAAAACATAAAATCTGGAAAAGTTTCAGAGCTTCGATACAGGCTTATTTCTCAACCATTTCAAAAAGTAAAAACATCAGAGTGATCAGCAAAGCATGAGGAACAATCTAGGAACTTAAAAACTCATTTCTGGAAAAAAAAGTTCTTCATGTTACCTGAGATTGAGCTTTCGAAACAGGGACTTTCTGGCTGCTTCTTTGGTTCAAACAAACTCCAATGATCCTCCTTTGAAGCTTTTGACACTTAGCTGGAGTTTATATGGCCTTTAGAGGGAGTTGGCAGAAGCTCAGGCCAAGGGAGTGTGAAAATCGTATTTGTGATGTGGGAGGTTTCAGCCAAAACAATGGTTGGTTTGTGATCAGTGGAACATGCTGAGATGTTTTGTGAAGTTTGTTTTAATGTTTGATGTTTGTAGAGTGAGTTTCGAATGAAAGAGCATAAAGGATGAAAACTTGGAACTATGGCTTGGAGAGAGCTTCAGCTTTGTGTGTGTGATGCAAATGAATCCTTGGAGTATGTTTGTAAGGTCTGAATTGGGCAGAGAGTTGTTTTGTCACTGTGGGATTGGTATGACTCAAGTTGCAAAAAGTCAAGAAAGTTGTACTTGGAGGTATGGGCAAGTGGCAGACTGAGATAGGGGCATGGCTATGCGCAGCAAGGATCAAGGGGTGTCATGAAATCAGATTTTGTGAGCTGGCTCAAGTGGATGAAGAGTTATGGATCATTTTGCAAATTTGTGAACTTTTGCCCCTTTTGGAATTTCTTGATCCACAAGCCATGAAAATGAGTGAACTTTTGATGCAATATGATCTTTAGGCCTTGGTTTATGTTTGTGTGAAGTTTAGAAGTCCATTTGATAGCACAATTTGTCTTGGCAAGTGGTTTTGCAACTTTGCCTCTTTGGTAGAAAACTTGAAATTATGTGATTTTTCCCAACTTTGACAAGCCATAACTTTTGATCCAAAATGAATTAGGACAAGTTCTTGTACTTTTTGAAAAGGTAATGATCCATTCTACAACTTTCATGACCAAAGTTTTCCCATTTGAAGCATTTTTTAATCCAAAAGCAAAGGTTGAAAAAGTTTCCCAAAATGGCAAGTTTCCATTACAAGTCATTTTCCCAAAAAGTCAACTTTGCAAATGGCTTGAAATTATTCAATTTTGTGGACTTCCAACATCTTATATGATCAAATAAAGATCATACACAATCAAAATGATGAAGAACACCCTTTGGTTGGGTCATTGAGGGCCTCAGATGCCCTGATTTTGCACTGACTTGCTTAAAAAGTCAACTCTTGATCAGATGCCTTCCCCATTGAATTTCTTCATGAAAATTGATATGCATGATCCCTATACCATATAGAGACCAATAGAAACAAGAATGACCAAAAAATTTGGAGTTATGGCCTTTGAAACCAAAACCCTAATTTTAGGTCATCTGTGTAGTTAAACCTGGCTCTACTTCCATGCCTTTCTCAGTTCTTGTGATTCTTTGACTTCTTTGATATTGAGAGGATATAATATGATGCTTGAACATACATGGACCCCTTTGAAATGATTGATGACCTTTGGAGTGGCTCAAGAAGCTCTTGGATTGCTCAGATCACAAACCCTAGATGCAGATGACTTTGAACCAATGCAGTGAAGCAAATATGTAATATGAGATGCTATGATTGAGTTTATGCATATGAAGGGATCACAAGCCATGGTGTGAATAGGTGAGGGAAAATTTGGGGTGTTTACAGAGTGGAGTCATCATGTATGATGAAGTCAGACTGAATAGAAGGGGTAAGATGAATTATCAAACTCATGCTTTAGGGGTTTGATGGTTTCTTGTTGGCTAAGTTGTTGAAGACACTTGATATGATGATCAAGTCCAATCAAGGAAATTCATCCGTATTCTGGAGTCTTCTAGTTATTCTTCAGACTAGGAGATGCTTTCTTAGAAGCATGGAATTGAAGACAGCGAAGGTGATTTACTTTCACCATCCACAAACAGTGTGCAAGGAAGAACTCATACTTCTTAATCCTAAAGATGATTTCACACAGTTGAGGTAATTAGGATTCTTTCATAGAGAATCTTAAGAGCTTGAGTCAAGGGGCAGCCTTGATATCTCAACAATTTTCACAACAATAGAAGAAGACAACATGAAGAGGAATATCTATGTGATACTCAGAATATGCTGGAATCAGACAAGGGTTATAACTACAAGAATTAAAGATCAATTGCTTTGTGCAGATTTGATTATCCTTGTGATTCAATATTGAGGATGTTATATCAGATGTTATAACATCTTTTCATCAGAGGTTTGGATAATCATGAGAGGGATTCTACATTCGCTCAGAAGTCTCCTAGGCTTTTGACCTAAGATTATTGGCTTCACATCTTTTCCTGGAAAGTATTGAGACTTGTCTAGATGGTGATTCATTTGAAAATGGAGATGGAAGACTATGAAGACATAATAATCTTGATGACTACTTGGATTGGTTTATTTCTGATCCAGGTACTTTAGGGCATTCCAAAATGCTCATCACAAAGTTCAGATAGATGGAAATATCAACAACTTCGTGAAGACGACTCTACTCAAGGAAAGGTGGCATCCTTGGTACAACTATGGGGGTTAGTTTCTAACTAGTCCTTCTAAAGATTCAAATAATGTCATGTTTGAAGTCTTTGGAGAAGCACTGGCAGGTATTCATCAATGTGTGAGATTGTTTGGAATAAATGCAAAATCAACAAAATGGAGGTTTTCTACTCAAACTTGGTTGGTGAATTAAATCTATGAGAGCATGGGACTCTTGTTCTGTTAAGGGAGGAAGTTCTTTCAAGTGGCAGAAGAAGGAGCTGATTTCAACAGCTAGATGTCGAATAATAATGCTCTAACATCTAGTTCAACATCAGAATCTCAGTTGGTGAAGTGGTACACCAATTTAATATAGGATGATCTACAGGAATGAACAATTTGATGCTTCAAAAAGATCGTTCTCATGGCAGTTTGCGGGAGCTACATGAAGGAGAAGATGTTACATGTCCATGGCTTAGAGAGTGTAAGTGTTTTTTCTATTGAGCAAGTGGATACATGTAACTTAAAGATCAAGTTCAGTGGGTAGATTAGGATATCTTTGTGAGAGTTATGACAAACGTGAATAAGATAATTTGTGGCAATTGGCTTTTTCATATGAGGATTCATGAAGGAGGTGACCAAACTATGGAAATTAGTTGATCTCAGAAGTGGATTCGAAGAATCAAGATAATCAGAGTGTGGAAAATATTTAGTCTTGAGGATTGTCTTGGAACAAGTTACTCTTGGGTAGAAGGGTGATGAGTTGAAGACTCAAGGAGATTATTTCTTCTTGAAGGTGAATGAGAGTTTATTTCTCTCTTTATGGAGTTCTTATTTAAGCTGATGGCGTAGTGTTAATTGAAGTTCTTCAGTTCTTTAGATTACTATGCTATAGTAAGTCCAGTTGGTGGAGCATATCAAGAATTTTGTCTTGGTGTGCAGAAGATGTTCTAACTTGGTGTTATGACATTATATGGGTTGGATACCCTTGGTTAAGGATGATTATGCTCTGGTTCTGGAGCTTGGAAGCCTACATTATTTCCTAAGGAGCATCTACACAATCATATGGGAGAATGATGAAGTAGAAGGTCTTCCTTAGAAGGAGAATGTAGAGGAGACTGAAGTAGATCAAGTATTGATTGCTTGGAAGTCTGCATGTGGATAGTCAACAATTGATCAAGAGTATTCCAGATTATCATACGGGAGAATGATAGGGAATGTCTACCTTTGAAGAGTTGGTTGACTGTCTATCTAAAATCTTGAGGAGGGGATACTGCCCCTAATATGCCAAGTCATGCTTTTCTAAAGCATGTGTCTGGTATTTGACACTGATGGATGAAAACAAAATAAGAGGTATGGTATCTATTTTGGGGAGTGTGCTACATTCCAGGCCAATTTCATTTTATCTCGAGCAGTTGGATGTCTATACATGAAGACTTAGGTGGAGTTCTGAAGATGTGTAGATGGTTACAGGAAGATAGCGATTAATGGGACTTTGATCTTAACCCAAAAGTTTGTTATTATGAGGATGGAGATCCTTATGTGCCTCACGTATAACATGATATGACTTCATGTGTGAGTGACTGCTATTTCTTGTCAGAAGGAATAGTGGTGCCAAAATGAATGTGCTTCAGCATGTGGCTGGATAGAGAGTGAGCTCTTGAAGACATTGAAGATGCATCTTATGTTTTCCATTCATTCTTATGTAGGTGCTAAAGGGGAGCACATATTATCTTAGATAGGGAGAGTTTCTTCTTGATCTAAGGATATATTGTTGGGGTGCAGTCTACATCAAGCTTGTGGTGAGTGTCAAGCATATATTTCCATCTAGGAGGGATGAAGATGTCAAGTGTGATGTCTTAACATTGTATTGTTGAAAGTTGGGGGAAACTTGGCAATACAGAATATCTAATTCCTAATGGATGCTTTAGGAATTATTGAAGAATTTGGGAGAATTTATTTTTTTCTGTAGATTAATATCATTATCTGTGAAATTATCTCTGATTGATATGCTAATTCTAGTCTCAATTATGTCTTATTGTGCACATGGGTGGCAGTTGAGAATAATCTCTAGTACATGTCAAAAAGAGGAGTAAAGATTGATAATAGTGTAAAGCATGCATATGTTTTTGAACTTGTTCTTAAGAAAAATCACTCAAAGCTTGAATAAATACACAAGGACTATTTTATCTCCAATCTAAGTTAGAAGAAAATATGGAATTTCTAAAGATCTGGATGAGCTTGGTATGAATCTGAATTAATATGGGAAATGTTTGTCAAATTTTAACTAAAAAGGGGGAAAGAAGAACTGTTCTTCTAGTCATAAGTTTTGAATATGGTGTCTTCAAAGATGTTCTAACATTATCTCTTAGCATCCCAGTGATCTTAGATACTTTTGTGTCTTGTGATCTGAGTTATGAACACAGTTATATCCTGTGATCTGAGTTACTTAGGTTAGGTATTTGTTACTAAAGGTATTGCTACTTCTTTCCTTCGTGACAAGTATTGGTTCTTGGGTTGAGGGTAAGTATCATACATCTTTTCCCTCATGTTCTCGTTCAGAGGTATAAAGTGGGTCTAGAAATTATCCTCTCCATTGTCTATACTCATAGGAGTGTTCACTGCATACACCATCGATATAGTGTTCCTATGTGCAGGATTGTATTAGAGAAAATTTTCCAAAATGGGGAGATTGAAAGCTCTTCAGATTTGGGCAAATTTTGGTAAAACAAAATGTTGGAAGAATTGGTTCAACAAAGAGTTCAAAGCTAAAGAATTCTGCAAAAGACAAAGATGTTGAAAGAGAAGTCCTAACAGAAAGTCTAGATATCCTGACTACTCAACATTTAAACACGTATCAAATTTGTTCCAAGATTCTAAGCGTCTTCTGCAGTGGATCATGGAAAGATTTGAAGCCCAACAGAAGACTATATAAGGAGAATTAGACCTAGGGTTAAAACAACCTTTATAACTTTTGTATCACTTGTAACTTTGTAACCTAAATACTTTGTAAAATAAGGGTTTAGGGTTTGAGAGTCGCTGGTTCTCTTAGGAGTTAGACGTCTCCACTCTGCAGTATGGGATGCAGGGTGGAAGACATAGGTACAAGGGGCACGACCAAAAGCCTTTAGGTAATGGTTGTTTATTGTTCTTAGACAAAGCTTTGAAGCAAGTCTAGGATAACTTGTAGGTCAAGAAACCATGACAAGTTTTGTAGATCAACAAAAGTTAGAGTCATCACAAGTGGTGATGAAGGATATGCGAAGGAGTCTCATATCAAAGGTTGTAAATGACTAGAGTTTAGCCTTAGATCAAGATGTTCATTAAAGGTAGTAATTAGGATAAAGTTGTAAATGGGAGAGTTTAACTTTAGGGTAATACTACAAGATAATGAAGTCTTCATCCTGGATCGGTATCCCCGATAGTAGGTTTATTAACACCGAACTAGGTCAACATATTCTATGTACTTTACATTATGCAATTTACAGTTTTCTGTATTGTGTTCTTGACTGAGATGTCCCAACATGATGTCTTAACATATGTTGGTGACTGTGTTGCATCACTTCAAAACAGTAGTTGCGTATTCATCCTTGTTTCCTAAAGTGCAATAATCATTGTCTTAACATTAAGATAGGACATTGGAGTATCTGCATAACCAGAATTTCATTACCTAGTTGGTTTTGTACTTCATTATTGAACTCCTTGAAATTTTCAAAGGATTCGAATTTATGTTTCATTAAATACACATAACCATATATACTGAAATCATCAGTAAATGTGATGAAGTATTGAAAACCTCCCCTGACTGGTATATTTAATGGTCCACATACATCAGTATGTATGAGGGCCAAAAGATCATTAGCCCTTTCACCTTTTCCCGTGAATGGGGACTTTGTCATCTTTCCAATTAAACAAGATCTGCATGTATCATATGATTCGTAATCAAAAGAGTCAAAGAGTCCATCTTTATGGAGTTTGGAAATGCGCTTCTCATTTATGTGGCCTAAGCGACAATGCCAAAGATAACTAGGATTTAACTCATTAGGTTTAATCCTTTTAGTATTGATGTTATAAATTGGAATTTCAAGATCAATGACATATAGTCCATTGTTCATTTGTGAAATAGCATAGAATATATCATTTAAATAAATAGAGCAACAATTATTCTTTATTATGAATGAAAAATCAAACTTGTCCAAACAAGAAACATAAATAATATTCCTTCTAATTGCAGGTACATAATAACAGTTCTATAATTGAATTATTAAACTACTAGGTAAAGTTAACTCATAAGTTCCAACGACTAAATCAACAACCTTTGCTTCATTGCCAACTCGTAGATCAACTTCACCTTTTGCCAAATCTCTACTCCTTTTAAGCACTTGCACATTGGCACAAATGTGAGAACCACATCCAATATCTAACACCCATGACGTTGAAGTAGATAAATTTATTTCTATAACAAAAATACCTGAAGATGAAGTCTCCACTTCATTCTTCTTATCTTCCAGGTACTTTGGGCTATTTCTCTTCCAGTGTCCGGTCTTGCCACAGTGGAAGCAAGTGCCCGCTTTTGTTACACCTCTGCTAAGTTTCAAAGCATGACCAATAGATTTTGGTATGACAACTTCTTTGCCTTTCCCTTTACCGTCCTGTTTGGTAGGTTTTTTATTATGTTTGAGGACAATCCTCGAGTTTTGGTGGCAATCCATAAAATTTGTCCCAGACAATTTTTTTATCAATGATTGATAGAAAAATGTTATAAGATATGTTTATTGTCATGGTGATCTACATAAACTATGGTGAAGATATTAGTATCATTAAAACATATTCAATTAGGCCTTTAATTATAAATGCTCCCACTATTTTACTCAAACCAAATGACCCCCACCATTTGATTCAGAAAATCCCGTTGGAAGATTTTGTAGTGGATCGAGATCCATATTTCACTTTGTTTTAAGTCAATGTTAGGCTATTTACACAAAACTCAGCTATTTAGGTAGGAACTACTTCCAATTTTATCTAATACAATTCTCGAATATTTCATTTGGGTGAATAAATCCTTATTATAATTCATCAAATGAATCATTCCCAACTCTTGCTTCTAAACATATATAATCTTATTATATTTTGTTTAGTTAAGTTTGACCCATTATTTTAGAAATTGGATATTACATTTATCTCATCGCACCTAACTAATATAGGACATGCACCTCGCGTTAGGTGAAACCTACATTATTTGATACTAGTCTTGATGAGTTCTAAAACATCAAATGCATAAACTTAATATTCAATTTTGAGGGATATTTTTTAATTAGTTTGATCTCACAAGCTTATTTATCATATAAATCGTCTCTCACATGCATCAACATACATTCACGTGCATTAACATACATTCACATGCATCAACATACATACAAATGGAACAACTATGGCTCTTAGCGCAATCGTTCTCCCAAACCAATGAGAGAACCTAAGTTGAACCTAATAACGATCTACGCTTCTCCAAGAAAGATCTCAAAGGTTGTCCTCCTTTGATCTTGTATTCTTTATTATTTTCTTCATAAAATTACATTAAAGAATACTCGTTTTATATATGAGAGTGAGATGAGAAGAGAAGTTACATCAAGAGATTAAAAGAGAGGCACGACATGTAGGTCGCATTTTAAAATCCCAAAACAAAATAAAAGAAAACTAAGGTCATAACTGATCAATACAAGATAACAATAATAAACACATTATTATTATTATTAAATTTTGTTAATCAAATAAATTAAATTAAAATTTGAATATTTGATCATATTTTGTAGAGTTATTCAGAATTTCACTGACCGGTTATAAATACATACAAAATTATTTAGAATAAATAATAATAATAATAAAAATTATTCTTATATTAATTAAATAAAAAGTAGTATTAAAGGCCATCACAATGTACCATTATAAACCATTCACAAAGTAACATTGTGATACCATTCACAAAGTAACATCCTCGCCACTATTTAATATGGCGCGACAACAATTAACAGTAACATAACTCTTTGGGACTTTGGATTTTATAATATATACTCTTCATAGTATAATTTCTGGTACAGTTCCGTGTACCTTTTATATTTATAATAACAATAACAATTATTATTATTACATTGAACAAAAAATGTATATTAATAATAATAACATTTATTATTATACTATAAAATTTTGAAAACCTTAATTTTATAACTTTTAACAACACAACTCTTGTGCCGTCATCAATTCTAATGTAATACATTTATCTCATAAAAATGTAATAATTGATTATTCAATTCGAATGATCGAAATGTCATTGTTTCACCATACAATCGTCGAATTCCGAAGCAAAAGAAGATTGATAATTCATATGAAACACCATCATCACATTAATTGAATAGATAAAATAAAAGGCATATCAAATATACTGTCGTTGCATCCGAATTATTCATATCATACATGAAATTGATCAATCACTTATGTGTAACTTATGGATGATTGATGTATTGCTACTTCACCATACATAAGTCGGATTCCGAAGCATGGGCAACATAGAATCATCCAAATTATATACAACATGATTCCAAAAATTAAATTTCTTTATTATTTAATTTATTATGTGTTTTAATCGAATTAAAATATAAAAAAACAGAAAATAAACAAATATCATATCCATGGTTTCGTAAGTGGCTCTGATACCATTGAAGGGAAATTGCGAATAAAAAATGTAGAAGAAAGAAAATTTCTCTTTAGTGATCCTTACGAATGGGCATGATCAGTGATAGAAACGGTTACCTCTTGTGGTGATAAACAATTTTTGATGCAGACCCGAATGAATGATCACGAGCGTTGAATGAAGATCAACGCCTCTACTCCGTCCATAGTCCACATGAACATAATGCCTTTAATCTCAGTGCTAGCTGCTACGAATGAAGACTTTGAGTGATTGTGTGTGTGTGTGTGTGAGAGAGAGAGAGAGAGAGAGGGAGAAAAGAAAGAAATACGACCAGAGTTTCAAAAACCTAATTTCATGTCTTGACGCAACAACTTCTACCAGTAATTATCACTAACATTTTACCGAAAAATGTAAGGGTAACTATAACCAGATTGTTTTTACTCTTCTGCTATATGTAGTGAACTCGTTGAACCTAAAAATTTAGATGAGTTGAAACATGATACTAGAATTATCTTGTGTTAATTATAGATGTTTTTGGCGCCATAAGTTTTTGACATTATGGTTCACTTAATTGTTCATCTAGTAAGGGAGATTACAATTTATGGTCTAGTTTATTTATGGTGGATGTATCCGAGAGAGTGATATATGAATATCTTTAAATGGTATACAAAGAATCATCACCGTCTGGACACTTTGACCGTTGAATAGTACATCACCGACAAAGCTATTGATTTTTGTATAAAATATTTGTCAGAAGTGAACTCTACTGGAATTCTCAAGTCTCGTCATGATGGAAGGTTTGATGGTAAATGTATTCAAGCTTTAAATGTTAAGACATTTGAATGAGATGTAGTTTTTCAAGCACATTTGTATATATGGAATAATCTTAATGAAGTTCAACCTTACTTGATCATTCATAAAAGACTTATCAATGAAAAATTCTCCCAAATGAGTGAAAAATGTTGTTGGCAAAGCATAACAAAATTTTCATAACTTAGTTTAATGAAATGGTTTCTAAAGAGAGTAATGCATCAGAGATAATTAAGTAGATGTCACATATATTTAAGTTTAATGTAATATCTTGAAGTGCATAGAACATTACTAAATATTCATTCTATACAAAATCAAAGGATGATCGTAGTATCATGCAAAATAGTGGGGTTATGGTTGAAATTGAATCCATATACTTCTCTAGTTCGAAAGATAAGAATCATGTAATGACATCTAGAGCATACTTTGGTGTCATTAAGGAGATTATGGAGATTGATTGTGTTACTTTTAAAGTTCCTTTATTTAAGGGGATTGATAGTAACACTGGTGTAGAAACTGATGAATTAGGATTCACACAGGTTGATATTCGAAAGGTGACTTATATGAACAAACCATTCATCATGGCATCCCAAGAAAAACAAGTTTTTTATGTAACTAATCCTACAAACACAAGATGGTCAAATGTTCTACAAGAAAAATATATTCATGATAGAGATGAAAATCAAGATTTAAATTTTGATACCCCCTCTTTTGCAACACATATACGTCTCTCATAAGAAGAGAATGATTCCGACGATGATGTGCATACTATTTGTCATGACCATCACCAATTATTTTATCTCCTATCCAAAAATCATAATCCATCACCAATTATTTTATCATCTATAATCTCCACATGTAGTTCTTTGTTCCTACAATATTTCATAGTGATCTTCTCTTCGTTTAAGTCGTCTATCACTTTATTATGCTCATATCACCCGCTAAATAGTATAAGTTATATTAATAATTAATTTAATATATTAAAACATAATTACTAAGGATAATTAATATTTATAATATTATGTTCTGATTCCAACTGTGTGGAATCTTTGTCTCTATTACAAAGAAAAGGTGAAGTATATTGAAGTCATTTTATCATATGAAGGTATCACGCTTGAAATTATAATGCTAATCTTACCTATTTTTGACTTATTTCAGAGAATGTCCAGTGGATTTGAAAGATGCTAGCTTAATATTTGCATCACCTAGGTGCTCAGAAAATGCAGAACTAGAATCACTTAAGAAAAATATTTGAGAAGAAATACGGAAGGGAAATTGCATTTGCTGGTACTGATCTTAGGCCTAGTTGTGGTGTGAATCATCAGGTAAGTTTTCTTTTGATTACATTTTTTCTGTTAGCTAGTAATGAAGTAAGAATTGTTTCTGATTTGGTGATGGTTAAACCTTGTTTGTATAATAGTTATCTCCTATTAATTAATTCTCTAAAGTATTCACATAATCGACAAGCTCTTAGTACGCACACCTTCTGGTGAATTTTATTTTTGAACCAACTATTATTTCATGCGTTCCTCAATTAGCAACACTTGTTTTCCATTCCAACCATATATAATTTGTGTTTATAGATGCAAGTTGAACTTAATGTGCTATCACCTTTTTCTTATTCTAAGTATTTGATTGCTACTATAATCCCTACATTTCATGTTGGACAATAAAACTGATTTATATTCCTCCATACATTGTGTTCTGAACTTTATTAAAAAAGCTCGTAGTTCAAAGTAGCTTAGCTTTGCCATAGTCTAATGACTACTCACTAGATAACTACTATGTCAAATAAAATATCAAATTTTTCCTTTCAAAGATGCGTCTCATGTGACCTACATTATATATTAATCCACTATTTTAATTACAGAAGCCTCTATAACTTGAATTTATGTACCTAGAAAAGCAGGTTTACTTGTAATAATCTTATCTTACAAGTACTTTTAAATTCTATAAACAATATATATATATATATATATATATATATATATATATATATATATATATATATATATATATATATATATATATATATATATATATATATATATATTCCAATTCCAACCTTTCATTCTATAAACAGACAAAAATTATTTAAATCACTGAGATTTGGATTTGGCCTAGTTCCAAGATTATTACTATATAGTAATGTATGTGATGTCTATAATATAGTCATTGGGTTAAACATGAGAGAATGGCTTTTTTTGTCTTTTTCTTATGACTTTTTGTTTATGGTGTTTTAGTTTGGAAAATCTCGATGCTCATATTTTCCATTGTTTCTATAAATCTTGCTTGACTTTATCAATAGTGCATCCTATGGTCCATAAGATACCTCTTGTCCTTTTCTATAGGGTCATCAATCTCATCATATATTTATTGTATTACAAGTACATTTTTTTGGAAAAATTTCACTTGTAATGAAATATATTAATATAATAATGATAGAAATATGTAGTTAATCTTAATCACATACATTTACTATACAATACTATAGTATTATATGTAACATATATAAATTAATGTGTATGTATTTAGGGAATGAATTTTTGGATTGACAAATTTGCATGGGTACAGAACATATTGTACTGGTAAAATCATGAGTGTAAATTATTAGTAACTTAACTCAAAGTAAATAAAGTCGCTACCGCAATTTTATTTTATTCCAAATGGAAAAGGAAAAAAGAGCGAATAAATCATAATGAATCTAAAAGCAAAAAGCTAAAGAAACAAACAGAGAACCAAGTAAGAGGATATGTTACAAAATGAGAAGGTTTGACGCACCCAAAATGTCTGTGGTATTCCACGGGAGCCCTTTGAAAAATTTATTACTTTTGGTTTGAAAATATTTGTAAAAGAGAGTGGAGGGATGAGAAATGAATTGATTTTTATTATTTTTGTGTTTGGAGAGGTTTACCACCTCATGTCTACGTATCCACAAAGTGCAATGCGAGATCAAAATCTCGTAGTTCGTGGTACAAATAGTGAAAAATTAATGTCTTGGATTGATTTTAAAATGTAAAGATAAGTTGTCATTCTTTACCGAATAATTCCGCTAGAAAGAATGAATCAAATCTAAACATGTAAAGAAAAGGTTAAAAGGAAAAGTGCACAAAGGCACACAAATATTTGATGAGTTTTGTATTTTGTTTGGTCTTTTGAAAAATGTTTTAATATACTTAAATGGTTTAACATTTATTAAGAAAATAAAAGAAAAGGTAAATATCACTTGACCTAAGTCAAGTTTTGATTATGAAAGCGGTTTTAAGTTTGAAAATAAAGAAGTTTTTGAATAGAGGAAGAAGTTTTGAAAATTTAAGAAGGCGAGGAGATGAAGAGACTATCCTAAAAGAAAAATAAAAGAGATAAATGAGAACAGATCTAACCAAACTTGATGATGCTTCAAATTTTACGATCATAAGAGTTACATCCTTATAAGTTAGCAAATGGCCAAATAAAGACAAAGCTACCATCTCCATGAAGATCAAAGCAAAGGGAAGGTGTCCTAGAATCTAAGTCTAAAACTCCAATTCCAATGCAAAGGATAGTAACCAATAGTCCAAGATCAAGATCACAAGTTTTTTAGAGGTTTAATTATTTATTAATATTTTTGTGTCCAAATGGACAAAAGAAAAATCAACATAACAATAATAATAAAAATATAAACATGATAATGGATGATAAAGCAATATAAAGCATAATAAAAATAAAGAAGATAAAGGTGCAAGAAAGAAATTAAAATGTTAGTATAGTAATAGTAATAATAATACACATAATATTGGTATGGTGGACTTAATCATCCACAATCAAAAGAGTGACAAAGGTACTTAGTACCAAAAAAACGAGAGGCAACCAATTCCACTTAGTATCTTACACTATAATGATTAATCAAGGCGATTAGATCCAAATTCAATGAAATTTGAAAGAAGATTGGGAGACCCAAAGCCTCTACACATCAAACTTCATAAGTTTTGGATCTTAACGCAAAAAGATCAATCACTTTGGGATTACACGACTAACACGAGGTCCGGTCCATGAAAGTGCAAGTATCCAATTAGATTTTTATTCCGAATTCGGGACACATTTAGGTCTATATTAAGCAATCACCAAGTAATTTGAGAAGTAATTACCCTACAAATGAGGCCGACCAACACCAATTAAGGTGAACGATGTATGTGCTAATGCATGTGAGATAAACGATAAGTAAATCGCCATCCGAAAGCAATACCGCACGAAACTAAAGATGAATACCAAATTGAGTTTCATTTATGGTATTCTTTCATCTTTAAGTTCAATCACTCATCTTGGTGGATTCAAGTATGAAAATATCTCACTAATGCAAAGTACCTAAAGTGAATTAAATAATTCACTTAAAGGTAGATTTGGACTAATGAATATTAACCACTCTAATCTACACCCAAAGTCCATTGAAATTAAAGAGAAGTCAGTCCCAAGAATGTCTCCCAAGGTAAAGATAAGAAAGAGGAAGAAAAAAATGCAACAGGAATAAAAAATAGCTCAAAAATAAGCCAAAAATTCCGTTATGACTCAGAGTAACCATTTACAGCCTAAGCGGTAATCGGTTACCTGAGCAAAAATATCAGTTTTCTAGAAAAACATTAACATAGGTAATCGGTTACTACCTAAGCAGTAACTAATTACTCTGCGTGCAGAATAAAAAATTCTGCTAAAATTCACCATGATCCATTTTTAAAACCTTTTTTCAAACACCACATGACCATGAACTGAATTAGCACAAATTTTACAATCAAAACAAAGTGAAATCCCCGCAATCAGACAACAATTTATGATCTAGAAGATCAACAACCAAAAGTATCAAGGATCTACATCTTGAATGATGATGATGAAGGTAGAACCATGAAAAAAGTGAATTACCAAGAACACTCTTCAAATTGATCCAATATCAAGCTTGATCTACTAAAATTGATGAACAAAAAAGAATAGGATGAAGGTTTAGCTCAAAGTTGATCAAGAATTCAAGGTGAATTCTTGATAACTTTCAAAAAAGAGAAGAACTTTAGTGAATTTTTGGCTAGGGGAAATATTTTGCAAGAGATTTGTTGGCTATCAAAAGATTGAGAATTGAATGAGAAATGACCTCTATTTAAAGAGTTTAGGTATAAGAATTTGGTGGAATAGAGCTTGCTTTGGACATTCAAATTAGACTTAGTAATTCAAAAATTGGAGGGAATAATGAAAAGATTATTACTACAATTCAAAGGAGATTTTTTTGGAATGGTTCAATTTGTAAAAGAGGGATTTCGTGGATTAGTTGGAATTTGATGTGCAAGAATAAAAATGAAGGGGGGCTCGGTATTAAAGACATGCGGAATTTTAATTTAGATCTCATGGTAAAATGGGTGTGGAAGATAGTTGGTTCAAAAAAATTTGTATGGAGGAATATTTTGAGATATAGATATAATGATTATGTTTTTCCTTTGATCCGTGGTGAATTACCAAAATATAATGTGATGCCATCACTTTGGTGGAGGGACCTTTTTAAGATTATTGCTAAGTTTGGTGACAAACATTTTGGAGCCCGATTGCAAGGAAAATTAAATGATGGCAAAATGTTATATTTTTGGGAATCTAGATGGATTGGAAATGAACCTCTTTCTTTGGTATATCCTTCTCTTTGGGAGATGTCTTCTAAGAAACAAGGATATATTGTTGATTTTGGAAATTGGATTGATAATCATTGGGTTTGGAATGTTGATTTATTATTTCCACCATTAGCTAGTAGAGGGGTGGAGGACATTTTGGCATTAGAATTTGAAGACCTTCGTTATTTGCTTGATTCGGTTGAGATGAAAATGAATGGCAATGATGAATACCATTGGCCTCACGATTCTTCTCGAGAATACACGGTAAAATCCGGTTATGTTTGGTTGATGGTCTTAGATGATCCGGTCATTTTACAAAGCATTCACTTGGATGCCTTTAAACTTGTTTAGGGGGCTTTATCACCTCTTAAAACTATTATCTTTGGGTGGAGGATATTCCACAATAGACTTCCGACGAGGGATAATTTAAAGGTTCGTAATATCATTTCTAATTCTCTTGATTTGGCTTGTCCTCTTTGCTTATTGGTTGAAGAATCACTTTTTCACACTTTAGTTGGTTGTTGCAAGAGTCAAAAAGTTTGGAAATATTTGTATTCTTGGTTGGACATCGAGGTGAATAATGGCATTAATATCATTGATCATTTCTTTAATTGGGTAAATGCCTTGAGACTAAATTATATTGCACCCAAGATAAGTGTTGCTCTTTGGTTAGTTTGTTGTTGGCACATTTGGCTTTGTAGGAATTCAATTATTTTCAAGGATGGATTTTGGGAAGAAGAACAAGTAATCCAAAATATTATTTTATCTTCTTGGTGGTGGATTGGAAAGAAGCATAGGAAGAAATTTAGTTGTAATTATTATGATTGGTATACACATCCTAAGGAATTTTTGTTATAGTTTCCGGGATTAGGTGGTGCTATATTTTTTGTTTGTATACGGGTTGCATACCCCTTTGTATTCTTGATATATATATATATATATATATATATATATATATATATATATATATATATATATATATATATATATATATATATATATATATATATATATATATATATATATATATTTTTTGCTTAGTAAAAAAAAATGAAAAGAGTGGTGATTAGTGAGGGTTTATAGTGAAAATTAATTTTAATGATGTATGTGAATTAAATGAAGATGGTTTAGAATATTCCAAGAGTGATCAAAATGAAATTGGTGCCAAAATTCAAAAAATGAGATTGCTGTCAAAATTTTCAAATTTGCACGCAAGTAAACGGTTACGCCCTAGGTAGTAACCGGTTACTCAGTGAAAAATTTCAAAAAATTGTTTTCCTTTTGCACTGCTATGATTCCGGCTCAATTCTTTTGCGCGTAGAAGAAAACATGAAAATAAACATATGAACTTTGGAATTCCTTGAATAAATCAATTAAATCGGGAAGTCTTTGATCAGATAAAATTTGAATTATTTGCGGATCAATTTCGACTTTTATTTGTAAAATTTATTCGAGCTGCGGGACAGCTATTTTTGGCATTTTTGACCTGAAAAATGATTAACAAAAGAAAATAAAAATATATATTTTTTGGATTTTTATTAATGGTTAATAAACATAAACAAATAAAAATAAATGGTGATCCCCTGTGAGGTATAAACCTACACCCGAAAAAAACCGAGAAACTAGTATGATCTTGTTTGTATTGCAAGATACAGATGAAAAATACGAAGAAATCTTATGACAAAAATCAGAGTACTACACATACATAATATGAAGAAAACACAGTCCACCAGCTTTACAGACCATTATTAAGTTGATGCATGAGATTTGGTGTGACACGTTGGGTTGCTACTCTACAACGCCAGTGCTAGTGTCTTGCCATATTAATGTCGTCCTCTGCACCTTCTCGAGACCACTCTGGTACTAATCTAACTCATAACATTAACACCAGTGTGTTACGCATTAATAGCTTTGGACAATAAATACATTTATTTATTTATTTATTTATGTATGTTTCACAACAATGACAACAGAAGGTAGGCGGAGCATGCTGAAGCTAGAGCACCGAATAAATAAAAACTTTTACGCTAGAGTATATGCCTCCACGGTCCTTAAATGGAACAAGCTGAGTCCCAGAAAGATAGACGAAGCTGAGTCAGCAAAGAAAGCAATTGCAGCTGCTAAGTTTGTTGCTTATATGGCTATGAAGGACAATGATGAAGCCTGTCAGCCATATTACAATGATAAGTTCTATAACGATCCTACAAAACAATCCAAAATATGACTTACAAATTAACAATAGAGGACAAAGTGCATATGTCACAGAGCTTACCAAGGCTTGATAATTATCTCGCTATTGTTGGTTGTTGCAACACATCAAAGTCTTCATATTTTAACGTGGAAGGATTTTAATATTCTAATCTAGAGATTTTACAACAGATGTTTGTACATCTCTTCTAGTAACATGTGATTGTAATCAAAAGCTCGTTTAAACTTTGATTATGTATGACGGTGTTTGATTAACCTGTTTTCATAGAAAATTTAATATAATATAATTATGAAACTAAAACAAACATATTCTATTTAAAAAAGAATAGGGTGTAAATTTACAAATATTCATGATAAATTTCAGTGTAATATAGCATATTTTTACACCCTATTTAAAGAAAATAGGGTGTAAATTTATCAATATCTATAATAAACATTGTTCATTTTACACCGATTTTTTATTAAATAGGGTGTAGATATCTTTGACTTAAATGCAATTTTTAAAAAATTTACATCCGTTTTAAACAAAACAATGGGTGTAATATATATATATATATATATATATATATATATATATATATATATATATATATATATATATATATATATATATATATATATATATATATATATACCAAAGGTGTAAAACAGCGGAATCAGGATCGAAATTGATATCTGGAAAAGGAGTGTAGAGAGATGGTAGTGCCAATTTTTTAAAACTTATATATTTGAAATTCTAAAACTTCATTTACAAAAGAAACATAGATCCCTTTATATAGGGAAGCTAAGGCTTACTATTTAAGCCAGTAACAACTACTTACAATAGCCGGTAAATTACTAAACAAGTTGTATAATTAATATCGGGTACTCACTGGGCCCCATCGACACATTAATTATGACAAAAAACAAAAAACTTTTACAAAAGAAAAATAATTGCATACATTTATGCCTAAAGATAAAATTATTACTCCAATCGAGCTATGTAGTGGCAGACAAGATAAGATTCCTTCTTGTCTTTATTTCTTTGTCTTGAGATTCTCTTGACAAAATAAGATTCCTTTTCTTGTTTTTATCTCTTTGTTTTGAGATTCTTTTTTGTTTTCATGTATTTTTTTCCGATTCTTTAGACAAGATAAAATTCTTTTTCTTGTCTTCGTTTGTTTGTCTTTGGATTCTTATTTCATTGCTTTTCCTTTTGCTTTATGAGCCATAGATTGAATCATTGCGTCCCAGAAATCCTCTGCAGTAGGGTCATCTGCTTGAGCTTCTCCTGCCAAGCAGTCAAAGTTATGGGAATCAATTGATCCCATGGAAGAGCTGGTCTTCATAGATGAGTCCTCATCTTTTGCTTATTTTATTGGGAAGGTGGAGAAGAATTGGTTCTTCATATAATCCAAAGCTCTAATCATGATCTCATCTTCCGATTCATTTGGATATTATCTCTGGAAAAAGTTCTTCAAATTTCCCATAGACATTTGTTGAAAACTTTGCTCCTTGACCTTATTATTTTGGTCTTCAGCTATATCTGTTTGAATTAATATTACTTTGTACTGGACCTCTTCGGAACTCATTTTGTTCCACCATTTATAGAAGAAATTTCTTTCTAAAATGGGGATATTGAATTTATCTTGAGATATGGTGACTGACCATCTCCATACCCAAGGAATCTGAAATTTGGCAAAGAACAAAAATGGACATTGTCCGGTGATCAAATTGTTAGATAAAATATTTAAAACAAGTGGGCTATTGTCGCACCAGGGATTGTATAAATCCAGTAACTCTTTGGGTAATATTTCCAAAGACGGACCAAATTTAGTCCACCATTCATAAAACCAATTTGGTATGGGTTTATTAACTATCTCTGGGTTTATTGAGAAAAACCAAGAGTGCTTATTCTTAGGATTTTGATAATAAAAAGCTTCAGTAAAAGCTTGGACATAGTTTTGATGATAACAAATATTATTATGCTAGAATAAAAGTTCTAATGACTACCTTTATTATTGTGTAGAAGAGGAATTTAATTAAAGGAGATGTGCATTACTAGAAGATATATTGAGTCATATATAGAAGATACACTTAATGAAGAATCCATCATTAAATGACATCGTTTAATGGCTGCGCATCAAGTCTTTGCTATCTCTGATTTACGTCTAGAAGATGATGATCTTCATAATGAAGACATTAATTAAAGAATATTTTAATTAATGATTAAGACAAGTATCTCTTGTTTTGGAAGGAATTTATGGTATTAACTAATATCCTAAATTAGCTCAAGATGTCTCCAACGGCTACATTTATTCAAGAACTATATAAAGGAATCAAATTGAAGATTTGAAGACAATACACTCACGAGCAAAAGACTGAATCATTTGTGCTAAAATATTGTAACATTCACTTAGTGATCATAGCTTTATTAGAAGCAAAATTGTTACTATATTATTATTGTAATAGTTAAGTAATATTCCTTGAGTGACTAGTTTCAATCAGAAGACTCAAGAGGACATTGATTATAAGTCAGTGTGTGTATTCATTTATTGAATAGTGGATTAAGACCTCAGTGATAGAGGCAAAATCACCTTGGCGGGTGGACTGGACGTAGTTTGAGTTCAAACGAACTAGGATAAATTAACTTGTCATTAGAAGTTATTTTTAGTTGTTAAAGAAAACCCAATTCCAACCCCCTTCCTTGTGTTTTACGCACCTTCAATTGGCATCAAAGCGCTAGGTTCTGAGAAAAACACTTAACCGTGTCAGTAAAAGATCCAGAAGTTAAAACACATGGCAGAAGCTGGCAATAACAACAATCACTACCAAAATGACAAGATCAACGCTAAACCTCCAGTGTTCAATGGTGACAATTTTGACTACTGGAAGGATGTTCTGGAAAGTTTCTTTCTAGCTCTAGATGGAGATCTTTGGGACATGGTGACAGATGGATACATTCATCCTGTTGGAGCAGATGGTCATAAGATTGAAAGAAAAAATATGACAGCTCAACAGAAGAAGGAATTCAGAAATCATCACAAAGCTAGAACCATACTTCTAAGTGTTATCTCATATACAGAATATGAGAAAATCACAAACAGAGACTCAGCTAAACACATGTTTGATTCTCTGAGGATGACATATGAAGGCAACACTCAAGTCAAGGAGACTAAAGTTCTAGCCCTCATCCAGAAGTATGAAGCTTTCAAAATCGAAGAAGATGAGACAATTGAAAAAATGTTCTCAAGGTTCCAAATTCTGGTAGCTGGACTGAAAGTTCTGGACAAAGGCTACTCAACAGCAGATCATGTGAAGAAAATCATCAGAAGTTTACCAAAGGTTTGGAGGTCCATGGTCACTACTCTAAAGTTATCTAAAAATCTGAATGAAATATCTTTAGAAGAACTGATCAGCTCCTTGAGAAGTCATGAGATTGAACTAGAAGAAGATGAACCCCAGAAGAAAGGTAAGTCTGTAGCTCTTAAATCTAACAAATCTGTTTCTAAACCTTTACAGGCAGAAGAAGAAGAAAGTTTTGGATGCTCATCAGAAGAAGATGAATTATCTCTCCTATCCAGAAGAGTCCAACAACTCTGGAAGCATCGTCAGAAGAAGTTCAGAAATACCAGAAGAACAAACAACTATTCTGAATCAACATCTGGTCACAAGAAACCCAGAAGCAAAGAAGTTGTGTTCTATGAATGCAAAGAACCAGGACACTACAAGAGTGAATGTCCAAAACTCCAGAAAGAGAAACCCAGAAACAAATTCAACAGAGAAAAGAAAAAGAGTCTCATGGCAACATGGGATGATTCTGAATCATCTGAAGCAGAGTCAGATTCTGAAGATGAACAAGCTAATATTGCACTAATGGAAAATATACCAGAAGATGATCACTCATCAGAATCAGAATCAGAATCAGATTCAGAAGAGGTATTTTCTAAACTTTCTAGATCTCAATTAGAAGCTAGCCTCTCAGAAATTCTTGAAAAATATCAGAAGCTTCAATTCAAATACAAAGACATGAAACAAAGTCTGGTATCTGAATTAGAAGAAGTTAGAAAACTGAAAACTGAAAACTCTGAGCTGAAAGAAAATATTTTTGAATGCAAAAACTCTTTTGAAAAACTTAAAGCTCAGAAGGAATCTGAATTAGAAGATCTAATCAATTCTGATAATATCATAAAACAATATGATTATGGTTTTCAAAAATTCCTAGCTAAAAGCATAGATAGAAGCAAAATTACATCTATGATCTATGGAGTCAGCAAAAATGATAGAAGAGGCATAGGCTATGTGAAAACTAAAGAAACTCTGAAGTATAAAAAGATTGATGACATTGTAATAAAAACTAATACTCCTCTAAGTTATCATTTTACCTATGGTCATAACCATGATCTAATATACACTAGTGAGTCATCTTGTTCCACAAGTTCTGATTTGAAACCTAAAATGAATCAGAAGTTTATAAAAACTAACAAACAAGGACCCAGAAGAATATGGGTACCCACAGATAAAATTGTGTATGTTGCAGATGTCTTTAACAGCAAAACTGAAACACCAATCATGGTACCTGGACTCTGGATGCTCACGACACATGAAGGGAAGAAAGCATATGTTCCAAAGTCTTGAATTAAAAGATGGAAGCCACGTAGGTTTTGGAGGTAACCAAAAAGGAAAAATAATTGGCTCTGGAACTATTGGTAATGGAAATCTTCCCTCTATCTCTAATGTTCTATTAGTAGAAGGATTAATGCATAATTTATTATCCATAAGTCAATTAAGTGATAATGGCTATGACATAATCCTTAATCAAAAGTTATGTAAAGCTGTTAGTCAGAAAGATGGAACAATCCTCTTCAGTGGAAAGAGAAAGAACAACATTTATAAAATAAAACTTTCAGAATTAAAAATTCAGAATGTAAAATGTCTAATGTCTGTGGAAACTGAGAAATGGGTATGGCACAGAAGATTGGAACATGTTAATATGAGAAGATTATCTCAACTTAACAAACTCAATCTAGTCAGAGGACTTCCAAATTTGAAGTTCAACTCAGAAGCTCTGTGTGAAGCATGTCAGAAAGGCAAATTTTCAAAACCTGGTTTTAAAGCTAAAAATGTTGTATCTTCCTCTAGACCATTAGAACTTCTGCACATTGACTTGTTTGGACCAGTGAAAACTGCTTCTGTCAGTGGCAAGAAGTATGGATTGGTGATCGTAGATGACTTCAGCAGATGGACATGGGTAAAGTTTCTTAGACACAAGGATGAGTCAATTGCTGTATTTTCTAACTTCTGCAAACAAGTTCAAAATGAAAAAGAATTTAAAATTATTAAAGTCAGAAGTGATCATGGTGGAGAATTTGAAAACAAACAATTAGAATCATTTTTTAATGAAAATGGCATCTCTCATGATTTTTCTTGTCCTAGAACTCCTCAACAAAATGGGGTTGTAGAACGTAAGAATAGAACATTGCAAGAGATGGCCAGAACCATGATCAATGAGACTAACATGGCTAAACATTTTTGGGCAGAAGTAGTAAATACAGCATGCTATATTCAGAATAGAATCTCTATAAGACCTATTCTTGAAAAGACTCCTTATGAATTGTGGAAGAACAGAAAGCCCAACATTTCATATTTTCACCCCTTTGGGTGTATATGTTTTATTCTGAATACTAATGATACTCTGAATAAATTTAACTCTAAGGCACAAAAGTGTCATATGTTAGGATACTCTGAACGTTCTAAGGGATACAAAGTATACATCACAAAAACACGTATTGTGATAAAATCTATTTATGTCAGATTTGATGATAAGCTTGGTTCTGAAAAACCAAAGCAGAATGAATTTATTGCAGATATAGAAGTTGAAATTTCTACAAACAGAACATCTGAAGATCAATCACCTACAGAACAAAACAAGACAATTACACCATCAACTTCTGAAGAACCCACTCAGAAGAAACTATCCAGAAGCAAAGTGAATCATCCAGAAGATAAAATCTTGGGAAAGAAGGATGAACCAATCAGAACAAGATCATCATTCAGAAACTCTGAAGAATCTCTAATGGGACTTGTTTCTCTGATTGAACCAACTTCTGTAGAAGAAGCTCTCTCAGAAAATGATTGGATTCTGGCTATGCAAGAAGAACTTAACCAATTCACCAGAAATGATGTATGGGATCTAGTTCCTAGGCCCAGAGGATTCAACATCATTGGCACCAAGTGGGTATTCAGAAACAAGCTAAATGAGCAAGGAGAAGTTGTCAGAAACAAAGCAAGACTGGGTGCACAAGGTTATAGTCAACAAGAACGAATTGACTATACATAAACCTATGCACCAGTTGCCAGGTTAGAATCAATTAGACTTCTAATCTCATTTGCTGTAAACCATAATATCATTCTATATCAAATGGATGTCAAGAGTGCATTTTTAAATGGTTATATTGATGAAGAAGTGTATGTACACCAACCCCCTGGTTTTGAAAATATAAAATTTCCAGAACATGTTTTCAAACTCAAAAAATCTTTATTTGGTCTGAAACAAGCTCCCAGAGCTTGGTATGAAAGACTAAGTACTTTTCTTCTGGAAAATAATTTCATCAGAGGGAAAGTGGATACAACTCTTTTCAGTAAAAACATTAAAAATGATCTTCTAATATGCCAAATTTATGTAGATGATATAATTTTTGGTTCTACTAAAAGTGCCTTGGGAAAGGAATTTGCTAAGACTATGCAGGCAAAATTTGAAATGAGCATGATGGGAGAATTAAAGTTCTTCTTGGGAATTCAAATAAATCAAACATCAGAAGGAACATATATCCATCAAAGCAAATATGTCAAAGAACTTCTGAAGAAATTTGATTTATCAGAAAGCATCATATCTAAAACTCCTATGCATCCTACATGTATTCAGGAGAAAGAAGAGGTAAGTAAGAAAGTAGATCAGAAGCTCTACAGAGGTATTGGCTCTCTCCTCTATCTAACTGCTTCTAGACCAGATATTCTATACAGTGTATGTTTATGTGCTAGATTCCAATCAGATCCTAGAGAAACTCACTTAACAGCAGTTAAGAGAATCTTTAGGTATCTGAAAGGTACTACTAATCTCGGTTTATATTACAGAAGATCCAAAGACTATAAACTTGTAGGATATTGTGATTCTTATTTTGCTGGAGACAGAACAGAAAGAAAAAGTACTTCTGGAAGTTGTCAATTTCTGGGAGATAATCTAATTTCTTGGTCCAGCAAAAGACAGTCAACCATAGCATTATCAACTGCAGAAGCTGAATACATTGCAACAGCTGGATGCAGTACTCAGATGCTCTGGATGAAAAATCAGCTTGAGGATTTCAATATTTATGAGAGTAACATTCCCATCCTCTGTGATAATACCTCTGCTATTTGTCTATCAAAAAATCCAATTTTACATTCTAGAGCTAAACACATAGAAGTTAAACATCATTTCATTAGGGACTATACTCAGAAGGGAATTTTAATGTTAAAATTCATAGATACAAATCACCAATGGGCTGATATTTTTAGAAAACCCCTTCCTGAAGATAGATTTAATTTCATACTAACCAACCTTAGCATGAAATTATGCCCAGAATGAAAATGCTTTAATTATATGTCTTTAACTCTTAGAAGTTCTGAAATTAATCCTCTATATTATCACCTCAGAAGATATTATGTTCTAACTGTTTCATTCTGAGAACTTTTGTTCAAAGGAATAACATGCAGATCTTCAAATCAACAAGTGTCAACAAGGCTCTAAGGAATCCCATCAGAATTAAAACAAGTGTCCAAATTCTGAAGAGTGACAGAACATGCATTGGACAACTGTCCTCTACAGAAGGACATCTGTTGATCTTCTGGGAAACTGATACGGCTGACTTGACACCAAAAAGGCAAAAATCTCTTGGGTAACTGTTCCAGAATCTTTTACGCCTTACCCTATGTCTGCTGCATTTATTGCATATAATCATTATGTTTTTAAATTTAATTTTTCCCACTAATTTCTCGTATTATTAAATGCATTTTTTTCTATATAAATAACTTTTCACTTTCACTTTTACTTTTTACCTTCACTGCATTCTTACTGAAAAAATTTTCACCCTCACTTTTGCGTTCTCTCTGAAATTTTTCTAAAACCCTAAACCACAAAAACCTCATCTTAGTAACAATGGCTTCCTCTCCTCAACAACAAGAAGACTCAACTGATGTGTTTTTCGTTGAACCTGTGAAGACCCTTCTTACTCCTACTGACAAACTGGAAGTTCTTTGTGAGCTCTTTGTGAATTTCAACAGTCTGAAAGATAATGGTTTTGACCTCCTTCCGGCCGTCCAAGCTCAAGGCTGGGAGAAGTACTTTGATCGTCTCATGGGACCAGTTTTCCCAAAATTGGTAAAGGAATTCTGGGTATATGCAACTGCCTCCAACACTCATGTTACTTCGTATGTGCTGGGTAAAAGAATCATAATTTCTGAAGATCACATTGCCAAGCTCATAGAATCTGATGGCAATGGAATTAAGTGTAGTGAAATGGACAAAATGTCAGAAACAAAACTAATAGCCAAGGAAATCTTCACTTCTGGACAGCCTTCTAACAAGATAAAGGATCTGAAGATTCCTCTCAGAATTTGGGCCAAGATCATTCTTGGAACCATCTGCCACAGGAAAGCTACAAACTCTCCAGACTATATCAACATGGATCAGCAGTTTCTGTTGTACTTTATTGCTAAACAGAAGAAGGTCAACATTGCACACTCTCTCTTTCAACATCTGAAGAATAGTGTGAAGGAAACAAGAGATGGGGAGAAAACCAAGAGGGATTGGATTCCTCTAGGACGTTTAATATCTGACATTATCTGTGAGAATAAGTTGGCGGACTTTCTGGTAGAAATAAATCAGATAGAACTTCTTGAAACAGATGTTGGTAAGCCTCTGAATGCAAAGAATCTGAAGAAGATGAAGTTTATAACTTCTATCACGAAAGAACCTGTCCTCTATTCTAGAGAAGTTATAACCACCAGGAAGATTCCCCTGCAGACCTTCCCCCTCTTCTCTTCTGACACACCTCCAGAGGTTGTGGTCAGATACTTGGACTCATGCAAGCAACATGGTGTGGATCCAATGTTCAAGGTAACTGAACTTACTCAGAAAACTCCAGATGCTGCCTCTGCAAGAAGCAAGAAAAGAAAGGCCGGAGAAGGATCGTCTCAGAAGGCTCCCAAATCAACCAGAAGAACAGGTAAAACTTCTGCCTCTAACTCTGAATTCATTTATGTAGTAGAAGCAGTTACAGTAGAAGTGTCTGAAACCCCTTATGACCCAGCACCTTCTGTTGACATTCCTTCTGCACAAATCCCATCATCTGAACCAACTCAATCCTCTAAACCTATTCCATCTTCTAACTCTATTCCCTCTGTTATACCTGCAACTGCTGCTGTCTCATCCATTCTATCATCATTTTATCCACCAGAAGATGAACACCATCAACCTCAAACACTTTCAGATTTTGATATTCCAATTGATACAACACCCCTTTCTGATATTGACCGCTCATCAACAACTGAAACACACACTGCCCTGCAACATGTTCTCTCTGACATTGATGATTTCCAACCCCCAGAATCTGTCCAAATCCTATCCTCTGAAACTTTTGAAACGCATCACCATAGCAGTTTCCAACCATCAAATTCTGATGGCCTTGTTTTTAATCTTTCCCCTATAAGAGAAAGCTCCCTGTCTTCATATGAGTCTACCCCTCCTAACTCACCAACTTTTATAACCATCCCTGACACACCACCAGAAGAAGTTGAACATGAAAATCCCCTTAGAACCTCTGTTAATATTGAAGCTTTACACAAATTGTCCCCTGTCTCAAACAAAACTGCCATACCTGCACCAAAACCAAAACCCTCAAAAACAGACATTTCTGCATTGTTACTTTTTTTGAAACAGTAATGAAACTGAAGTTAGAGGATCTGAAGTCTGCTTGCTCAGAGCTTCCTGATCCAGCTGCTTCTAACTTTCTATGGGCCACCTTCAGAAAATGGTTTAATGCTGAGACAAAGAGACTCAAGGACATCTGCTATGACATTGCTCACCAGAACTTCTGTGAGTATCTCAAAGCAGTTGTTTCAAACATTGAATAGGATAAACCTTTTCTGCTGGACAATAAACCCTAGATAGAGTCAGAACCTCTGGAAGAAAACTCTGGACTTCAAATGGTTCTGGTACCTTCTGAAGAAGATCAGGATGATGAACCTGCTCAATCCCCAGCAAATGTAGAAGTTCCTGAGAATCAAGCTGCTCCAGAAGTTGAAGAACCTCTGCCAACAAATCTTGTTCTACAGACCTTGGAAGAGTTGAAGAAGGAAAATGAGATGGTTAAGAAACGCCTGGATAAGCAAGATGAAACCACTGCTGAGTTGAAGACAATGCTTGGAAAGCAAGTGGAATCATCCTCTGAGATCAAGTCTCTGCTGGAGGCCTTAGTTACTAAGATGCACTCCTGATTTTCTATTTATCTTCTGCTTAGCTTTTTCTGTTTTATCTTCTGTCTCTTCATGACTTTGTAAGTTCTACTGGTTTTGTTCTTACTGGTTTTTAATTCTGTTTAATGAAAACTTATTTTGCTTCTATCCTCTTGCATTTTTTTCTGCATCTATTCTTTTTGATTATGACAAAAAGGGGGAGAAACGTAGAAGATCCTGATCTATAGCAGTTTATCATGATTTGCCTCTAACATATAAAATTCTAATAAAATTATTTGAGTTGTGATTCTAAAATAGAAACAGGTCAAGTAATCAACTCAGGGGGAGCTAAGGCTAATGTAACTTCTGAAGGATAAAACTTCTGAAGAGATCTTTAATAGAAATATTTGATTTTATTCAATCAAAGGGAGTTCTTCTAATCCTATTAAACTCTATTCTCAACATCTAAATAAATGTTTTGTCATCATCAAAAAGGGGGAGATTGTTAGAACAATTATGGTTCTAAACCTCTAAGAGTTTTGATGATAACAAATATTATTATGCTAGAATAGAAGTTCTAATGACTACCTTTACTATTGTGTAGAAGAGGAATTTAATTAAAGGAGACGTGCATTACTAGAAGATATATTGTGCCATATATAGAAGATACACTTAATGAAGAATCCATCATTAAATGACATGGTTTAATGGCTGCGCATCAAGTCTTTGCTATCTCTGATTTACGTCTAGAAGATGACGATCTTCATAATGAAGACATTAATTAAAGAATATTTTAATTAATGATTAAGACAAGTATCTCTTGTTTTGGGAGGAATTTATGGTATTAACTAATATCCTAAATTAACTCAAGATATCTCCAACGGCTACATTTATTCAAGAACTATATAAAGGAATCAAATTGAAGATTTGAAGACAATACACTCACGAGCAAAAGACTGAATCATTTGTGCTAAAATATTGTTACATTCACTTAGTGATCTTAGCTTTATTAGAAGCAAAATTGTTACTATATTATTATTGTAATAGTTAAGTAATATTCCTTGAGTGACTAGTTTCAGTCAGAAGACTCAAGAGGACATTGACTATAGGTCAGTGTGTGTATTCATTTATTGAATAATGGATTAAGACCTCAGTGATAGAGGCAAAATCACCTTGGCGGGTGGGCTGGACGTAGTTTGAGTTCAAAAGAACCAGGATAAATTAACTTGTCATTAGAAGTTATTTTTAGTTGTTAAAGAAAACCCAATTCCAACCCCCCTTCCTTGTGTTTTACGCACCTTCACAATTTTTATTGCTTTTTCACCATTTGGGTTGAGACCCCATTCTCTAGGAAACAAAATTTTGTTAATATGACATTTACTGAAGTTTATAAAACTTTCAGGATTATTGTTCTGGTAATGGTGAGTAAATGTTACCGATTTGGTAACAGTTAGAAGAATTTCTAGGTAAAGTCTAGGCTTTCCATGAAGACCTGGATATCCTCTTGATTCGAGGTATCTAACTTTGATAGACCATCCATCATTTGGATTGATCTTAATATCTTCATCATCAATATACATGATTTTTTCAGTTATTGGATTTTCAAAATAATCCATTTGCTCTTGAGGTCGGTTATTAACCGCAACTTCCTTGTAGGAAGTATTTTTATTAGAGGATGAGGAAGGAATATCTTCCTTTTTTGATGAAGATGCAGGCAATTGCTGCATTTTTCTACCTTTGTAGACTGTAGTCCAAACCCCTATTAGAGGAATGTTTGATTCTGGATGGGGTAACATATTGTTACTCCCTCTTCCACCACGGCCATAGCCGCGGCCTCTACCCCTATATGGGGTCATCATTTTTTCCCTGCAAAAATTCACGAGTTAGATAATCAGCAACTGAATTATTTTCACCTTTAATGTGTTGAATATCAAATTCAAACATGGATAATTGAGATTGCCAGCTAGCAAAGATTTGCTTAACAACAATATTTTTAACATCTTTTTCAATAATTGATTTAGCTGAGCTACAATCAATTTTTAATAAAAATTTCTTATTAAGAAGATCATCTTGAAATTTAGAAATGCATTTTATAATAGAAAGCATCTCTTTCTTAATAGTAGAATATTTTGCCTGAGTAGGATTCCATTTTCCAGAAGTAAATCTGACCAAAACTTCTTTTGATGTATCAGATATTATTTGTTTGAGGATTCCTCCATAGCCTAAGTCTGAAGCATCAGTTTCAACAATTTTGAAATACTTAGGGTTAGCAAGAGATAAACAAGGCAGACATTTAACTTTATTTTTAATTCTTTGGACTGCCTGAGAATGTTCATCTGTCCAAGGGCCAGGATTCTTTTTAAGCCTAGCATGTAATATGGCAGTATCTTTAGCAAGATTTTCATAATAATCTGCTATGTAGTTGAGACTACCAAGAAACCTTTGTAATTGTTTTTTATCTGTAATAATATTGGGTAATTTAGAAGCAAATTCAATACTTCTTTGTATAGGAATTATAGTTCCTTGGTCAATTTCATGACCTAAAAATCTAACTTTTGTTTGAAAAAGTTTCATCTTAGAAGCAGATATAACTAGTCCATTAAGCTTAACTAATCCTTTGAATATTTTTAAATGTTTAATATGTTGATCTATAGTTTTAGAAAAAACTAAGACATCATCAATATAAACAATTATAAATTCTGTATAAGGATTAAAAATATCATTCATAATATTTTGAAATTCTGAAGGGGCATTTTTAAGGCCAAAAGGAAGGACATTCCATTCATAATGTCCAAAAGGTACAGTAAATGTTGTTTTATATTTATCAGATTCATTAATCTGAATTTGCCAATAACCAGATTTCATATCAAACTTAGAGAAGATTAAAGCATTGTTTAATCTATCTAAAAGATCTTTTTTTATTAGGAATAGGATACCTAATCCACTTTAACACTTTATTAAGAGGTTTGTAATTGATAACAAGTCTAGGGACACCTCTTTCTTTTTCAGCAGCATTATTGACATAAAAAGCTGTGCAACTCCAAGGAGATTTGGATTTTCTAATTAATTTTTTCTCTAAAAGAGATTCTATTTCTTTTTTGCATAAATCCAAATACTCATGGTTCATTTGAGCAGGCCTAGCTTTAGTGGGAATCTGACTTTCATTAAAGTCATCTAGATAAGGTAAAGAAACAACATGTTTCTTTCTATCCCAAAATGCATTAGGTAAATCATTGCAGATTTCATCTCTAAACTGTTGATCAATTAATTTAATTTGATCTTGAATTTCAGGTTTTTTAAGTTGAGAAGTGATATTTAATAAATCCACTTCTTCTTTAAGAAAACAAATTTGTCTTTCCTTTTTAAGAAGAATATCTTTAACTTCATTAATCATCCTAGTATGAGGATCAATAATAAATTCAAAAGTAATTCTTTTATTATTGATAATAGAAGTAATTCCCTTTTGGTCAACATTAACCAGAGGCATAATTTTATGCAGAAAAGGAGTTCCTAATATAATTCTATGAGTTAAATTTTGTACAAGAATAAAATGAGTAGGTAAAAAAATATCTTTGTTACAAACATAAGCATTAGACAGTTTATAATTAACTGTGAGTTTATCTCCTCTAGCTTGGATAAGAGACTGTGTAGTTTTATCAAAATATTTAGTGGGAATAATTCCTTCTTGAAGGCAATTTAAATCAACACCACTATCAATAAGGGCAACTTCATTTTCTAATATGAAATTTCTATTAATAACTAAAGTTATTCTAACAAACCATTTTTGAGAGGTTACTCTATCAATGAGAGAAATAAATTCATTACTATGTGAAGGATTACTAGTTGAAGCTATTTCTTCAATCTTTGAATTATTAGATTCTAAAAAAGTAAGTCTTTGAGATAAACCATAGTTTTCTCTTTTAATCTGAGATATTTCATAAGAAATTTTTATAAGAAATTTTTGGCTTATCCTTATAAGGTTTATTGCGGAAAATTTTTCCTTTTTTCTTTTTACTATCTGGAGATTTTCCTAGATCAAAAGCAAATTGCTCGCAAAATTCACCAAGTTGGTGTTTCTCAGAAAGCTTTTGCTTTTTAAGTTGATTTCTAAGTTTATGTCATTACATAAAGCTAATCCTTCATTAACACAAGTGCTAATTATATGACCATAAGTAAGGTTAGAATAATTAATATTTATCCCATCATTTTTCTGTCTTAAAGATTGTCTAACCTTTTCAGAAAAGAAATGGGGTAATCTATCAATAAATTTTACTTTCCAATGCAAAGAATTGGGATTGTTTAATTGATAAACTCTTGAAAGAAAAATATCCTTATACCATCTAAAGTGGGTGAGAGAAGGACACCTAAGGTTTTGGAGAAGAGTTTGGATTTTTTCTCCAATGGGGACATTGGTTCCTACAAAATGTTGTAAGATGGAAAGACACGGAGTATAGACTGCATCTTCTTCTCCTGTGGTGGTCGTGGCCACAATAGTGCTTGTACTGGTACCTGACTCTATCTTAAATATTTTCTTGTGATTAAGAATTTATAATTTTTGAGATTCAGTGAGATAATGATCCCACCAACCTCTAAGTTGGCCGACAAATCCTGTTGTTATAAAGGATGCTATTGAACTATCTGAATTTCCATGTTGCTTGAAAACAGTGGAATACATGATCATCCTATGGATTGTATCTATAATTTGTTTATCATTAAGACCATCAACATTCCATTCATAAATGGCTTTTCCTGAATAAGAATTTTGGAAGGGTGAGGGTTCCTCAAAGAGCAAATCTTGCGGTGAGGGTCGTTTATAATAATACTTTTCTATGGGTTTAGGAGCATAGACAGGGTTTATACTATTAGTATTATTATTAATGTCAAGGTTACTAATTTCTAAATTAGCAAACATATCAGATAGTTGGTCAATATGGTTTTCGTTATTATCTTCAGAATAATCTTCTTGAGACATAACTGTGATATTAAGACCCTTTACTTTTGTTCTAAAATACGAACAAATTCTTGACCATTGGTTTCCATTTTAAATCCTTCTATGGAAACAGGAGGTTGCACTATAGGAACATCTGAAATAGTGGATGTTGATATTTGTTCCTTAGGTTTATTTATATGGTCAATAATGATATCTTGACGTGCTATTTGTTTTTCTAAAATATCTTTTATGGATAAGAGATCTTTTTCCAAAGAGATAAATTGTTCTCCTAAGCACACAAGGTAGGCATTGGTATAATTCTGAGACCTGATGACGAAATTTAATTCCTTGAGAGTAACTTGATTTTGTTCAACTCTTTGTAATTGAAGGTTAAAATAAGGGGTAGCTTCAGTATTTTGACTCAAACTTATTGTCTGTTCAGGGGGAAAGGGAGATTCCATTATTTCTCCTCTAACGTTTTCCCAAGGTCTTTGTAAAACCAGGATTTCCTCTTGTTTTTTACTTATAAAGTATTTAACAAACCATTTAACAAAAGTAACGAAATTTTGCTCAAGGCTCATTTGAGTGTAGTATTCTTCTTTAAATTGGGTTAATTCAGATTTTGAAAATTTTCCAAAAAACCAATTTCTGAATTGAGTGTATCTCTCATGTTGAAACTCATCATTGACGAGTTTTCTCAGCTTACTACCAGGGTAATAATCTAACATTATAACTGGAAATCCATATCTGCCGGAGTAGGTGATTCTACTTTTGGGGTATTGGGTTTTTGATAAATCCCTTGGGGAATTCTATTTTCGCTAAGTCTTATATTCTCAACGACTTCTATCTCTTCCCTTATTTCAGATGTAGAAGGTCTAGGTAATTGACTAGAAGCTGTGTAAAATTCACTAACTGAGTGTCTAGCAGATAGGGATCTGGGTATCCTAATTATTCTTTTAGGAGTGAAGTTTATTTCTAAATCTCCTTCAGTAGTCTGAATTATTTGATCTATATCTCTATTAAGGATCGGTTCAGGATCTATTTCCTGAGGGAGATACCATGTCTCTGGGAAGTTTATTTCATCCCACTTTATTAATCTATTGGTTGCAACATTGGAATTTAATAAATTGGTTTGAACCAAAGTCGTAGTTCCAGGAAACGATAATTACTTTGCTTTAGGATTAAGCGTAGTGAGAACCTTATAATAGATTCTATAGCATATTGCTATAATTTCACTTCCAGGTTTGAAGTTGTAACCGTTAGTATGAACAGTTAACTGAATAACATCTAATAAATTTTTATCAGATAAAGATAGATTTAATTTAGGTGAAACATCAAAGTAGACTGGTCCATGACACAAACTTGTTTCTACCATAGCAGCTAAAGATTGTTTGAAATCTTTACATCTACCATATCTAACATAAGCCATTATGCTAGAATTTAAACCTAATAATGTTAAAGGTTTTAAAGCAATTTGAACCAATCTAATATGGATAAAATTATAATTTTTAAAAGGTTTCAAATCATTTTTAGTTAACAGTTTGATTGTCTGTTTTTCTTCAGAAATTTGAATAGTCTGCTCTAGAGTTTAACAGCAAAACAAGAAAAAACATCCATCTTACCAAATCTATAAATTTGATTAGAAGGAACGGAGGGTATAAACCATTTGTTGAGTTTATCCATATTTCTTAGATATTCAACTAGTTCTTCATTTTTGATTAAATTGTTTTGATAATTATCATCATCAGAATCCATACAAGGAACAGGCTAAGAATGTTGTGATTGGTTGTGTTCTGGGCAGGCCCAATTCCCATAATTGGGCCAAGCAAACCAACTTGGCAGAAGCGCTCGACGTCGGGCAACATCAAGTATAGTGGTCTTTGTCGACCAAGAGCTTACCGACCAAGACAAAGCCCTCCAACGACTAGTTTTGATCGTTACCTAGTTTTACGGATTCCACGATCCGCGCCCAACGGTGTGGACCAATAATCTTCCTTGTAGTCCCTTGTATTAACCCTCTCATTTGAGAGGGTCAGGTATTCAATTCTCTGACCTTAATTCTCGTACTTGCTCACTCTTTGCTCGGTGTCTTACTTCAGCATCGGAGTGCCTTGCAGGTACACCCCCTCCTCTCCTCACCAACCGTCTTTCAACAACGCTCGAAGCCAGCTGTATCGGATCCTGATCTCCAGGTACGATCAGGTGGCGTCGTCTGTGGGAAACTGATTTCCCCGTTCTTCTCTCTCAAACTCTTCAAAGAACCAAAGTTTTAACCAAGATCCATGGTTGGTCGAGACAATCCGGACAACCAATCGAACGACGACATGATCCTCATGCAACGTGAGAGCAACATTCATCACCCTCCGCACGAATAAACCGTGCAAGATCACCCAAACGGGAAGACAACATCGCCTTCTCCCAACCGCGATCAACCTCTGGAGAGTCGTCCGAAAGACCTTTTTTCCCTCGACTCCTTCAGGATCTGATTTCGCCGCACTGGCCGAAATCCTAAATCAGACAAATTTGCTGCTCCTCGCCCATGGCGAGAAAATCGCCCGTCTCGAAGACAATTACGGTCGACCCCAGTCTCCCGCGAGACACCAGAGAAGGCACAGTCCCTCTCCTCCCAAGAGAAAAAGGAAGGGACACGTCGACGAATCGACTGGCGACAAACGACCTCGTCAGTCCCCTCCACGATCTTCCCCTCCAAGAAAATCAAGAAGGAGCAGATCAAGATCTGCATCTCACCGGCGAACGAAGAAGCGCGCTCACAGATCTCCTTCGTTCAACTCCAGCGACGACGAGGACGCTCGGGGTCCCCTGTCATCAGAAATCATGGCGGCTAAACTTCCGAGAGGCTTAGAGAAACCCCCACCGCTAGGCTCGTATGACGGAACCACAGATCCGAACGAGCATATCGAGAATATCGATGCGCTACTCGATTACCGAGGAGTACGAGGAGGGATCAAATGTCTCCTCTTTCCTACAACGCCGAGGAAAGGAGCGATGACGTGGTATAAAAGCCTTGAGGCTGAATCCATCACTTCTTGGAAACAACTTGGACGCACGTTTTCCAGTCACTTCACCGCCTCAAGGCGGCACCCAAAGACAGAAGCTTCGCTCGAAGCGATATTCCAAGGGAAAGACGAACCTTTGCGAACTTACATCGAAAGGTTCAACAAAGAAGCGGTCCAGGTGTCCACAACCGACGATATGAAGAAGTATTTGTTGGAACGAGGACTGCACTCGTCAATAGATTTTCACCGAGCGGTCGGCATCGAGACCCCTGCCACCCTTGATGCGTTCTTGCTGAAAGCCCAAGCTTATATCCAGTATGAAGAAAAGCAGGCAGCCAGCTCCGTACGAGACGCTCGACGTCATGAAGATGCGAAGCCCCATCGAGTCGATTAACCCTCGATATCTCGTCGGGAAGGAGACAAAAGAAAGGATGATCGCTCCCGTGAACCGCGGGAGCACAGAGGAGCCGTAGGCCGATTCCACGAATATACTCCACTCCTGGCTTCCAGGGAGAAAATTTTGTCCGAGTGTGCCAACTCAGAATTCAGGCAAGCAAGGGTATGCTTTCCGAAGCAGCAACCTAGCAAACCAGGCACGGACAAAACAAAATATTGCAGATTCCACAAAAGTCATGGCCACAACACAGAAGACTGCATCCATCTCAAGGACGCAATCGAAATTCTTATCAAGGACGGACACCTTAAACAATTCACCAAATCCAGAGACACTCCTCGACAAGAAGCGCAGGAGACTCAAAAGGTCGAGGAGGCTGTACCCGTTCCTGCAGATGCGAACATGCAGGTTACCCTGAGCATCTATCGCCCAGAAGATTTCTTCCTACCCGAGCACACCGGGAGCCCGGGATACTTTTCCTCTCATAGTCCATGGGAAACCTTTCCATCTACAATGGTTATCTCAGGGGGGGGTCAATAAAATCACGGTCGGATCCGTAAAGCGGAAATTCGACCAGCTAATCGCGAAGGGGCCCGCGCAGAACGCAACCCTGGATCCACCAAGAGAGGGCTCGGTACCCCTTGCCTTTTACCGAGAGGAATTCTTGGGAGGGGCGCCAAATGCCAGCATCCCGCTACTCGTCCGGGCGCGAATGGCGAATTTTGATGTGAGAAGAATCTTGGTGGACCAAGGCAGCTCCTACGACATTATGTACTCCCAGCTGTTCTCAACACTCCAGTTAAACAAAACACACCTGACTCCGTACGTAGGATCAGACTTGCAAGGTTTCAACGGGGCAGTCTCTTGACCATGGGGTTACGTCGACCTGTTTGTCACCTTCGGAGCAGCCGAAACAGCCAGGACAGTCTGAGTCCAGTTCCTAGTCGTGGACTGCCCGTCGCTATATCAGTGCATTCTGGGACGACCAACACTAGCCGAGCTAATCGTTGTTCCATCCACCGTCCACCTGAAGATGAAATACTACACTACTTCGGGCAAGGTTGCCACACTTCATAGGGACGTCGATGCTGCTCGTCGGTGCTTTGAAGCAGCATCTAAAGGTCTTAGCTCGATATCTTACCGACCAAACCCTTCAGCATTGACTTCACCGGATGTTCCACAAACATCCAGGGCCTTCCCTCAGGTAGACTCAATCGACCTGGACTGCAGGTTCTCAGACGACAATGAGGGCATCCAGAAGCCAACAGATTCACTATCCCGACCAGTCCCAGATGGAGAGTTCGAGCTGATTCCCCTGGGAGACGACCCAACCCGATGCGTTAAGATCGGAGCACATATGCCCGACCGGGAAAAATGACAGTTGGAAGCTTGCCTCAAAGGGAACGCAGATCTGTTTGCCTGGAGCGCCGCAGAGATGCCAGGACTCGACCCCGAGACAGTGTGCCATCATCTCTCTATCGACCCAACACACAAGGTGGTCGCCCAGCGCAGGAGAAAGCAGTCGACCGAAAAAACTGAAGCAGCTGAATCTGCTGTAAAAGACCTCCTAGAGGCAAAATTTGTAACCGAGGCCAGGTACACAACCTAACTCTCAAATGTTGTACTTGTGAAGAAATCTAATGGAAAGTGGAGAATGTGTGTTGATTATACTGATCTCAACCGGGCGTGCCCGAAAGACGCATACCCTTTACCTAACATTGATAAATTGGTCGACAATTCGTCTGGCTTCAACCTATTGTCCTTCATGGACGCCTACTCAGGGTACAATCAAATACCCATGGCCGTGTCTAACAAAAAATACACGGCCTTCATGACCGAATCGGGAAACTACTATTATAACGTCATGCCCTTCGGTCTGAAAAACACAGGCGCGACTTATCAGCGTATGATGAATAAGGTATTCCGGGCAGAAATCGGGGATATGCTCGAAGTATATATGGACGACATGATCGTCAAATCCCAACAAGAAACGGACCACGCGTCCCACTTACGAAAAGTGTTCGATCAGGCACAAAAATGCAAAATGCGTTTCAATCCCGAGAAATGCACATTTGGGGTCCGGGCAAGGAAGTTCCTCGGATTCTATCTGACCGAACGAGGCATCAAAGCCAATCCCGACAAATGCCGGGAATTCGCAGAACTTCCAATTCCTACTTCTAAAAAATCCATACAATCACTAAATGGGGTCCTCACTTCCCTCGCTCGGTTCGTAGAAAAATCCGCTCAACACGCTCTCCCCTTTTACTAGCTCCTCCGTAAAGAAGCCACTTTCGAATGGAAAGAGGAGTGTGAGCTAGCATTGTCCCACCTGAAGAAGGCACTAAGTGAACCCCCAGTTTTGTCCAGACCTGAAGAAGGGGAGATACTTTATCTCTATCTTGCCGTTGCAAACGAAGCAGTGAGCACGGCCCTCATACGCGACTTACCCGAGGGACAGAAGCCTGTTTATTTTACGAGCAAGGCACTCCATGGACCGGAAATTCGGTACCTCCAGGTAGAAAAGGTGGCCTTGGCCCTCGTTTTCGTAGCCAGAATGCTACGCCATTATTTCTTGGCCCACATCATCATCGTAAGAACCGATCAACCCATAAGACAATTGCTCGGTCAACCAGACATGGTCGGGCGAATGTTAAAATGGTCGTTGGAACTATCCGAATTCGACATCAAATTCGAGGGAAGACAAGCTCTCAAAGCTCAATCACTGGCCGACTTTGTAGTAGAACTCACTTTCACTAAGCAGGAGCCAAAATCTTCCTCCAGATGGACTGTTTTCGTGGACGGGGCATCCGGCCCAGCAGGTAGCGGAGCTGGGGTTATTCTGGAGAACAAGGAAGGGAACATCATCGAAGTATCCTTAACCTTATCTTTCCCCACTTCCAACAACCAGGCGGAATACGAGGCCTTCCTGGCAGGAATATGGCTCGCGACCGACTTGGAGGCAGAGGAAATCACGATCTACACGGATTCTCAGCTGGTCGCTGGCCAAGTCCGAGGAGACTTTCAAGCCAAAAATGATAACATGGCAGAATACTTGACCCTCGTAAAAGGCGAACTAAAGCGATTCAGAAGCGTGGAAGTCAAACACGTCCCGCGAGAGAACAATACCCGGGGCGACATCCTTTCCAAGTTAGCAAGCACTAAAAGGAAGGGAAAATACAAATCCGTCATACAGAAAACGCTTCCCCGACCAAGCATTGGGCAATCATCAATCCACCTAGACGTTAATCTCGTGGGCGACACGAACTGCTGGATGACCCTAGTGTTTAACTATCTAACTAAAGGAGAGTTACCAACCGACCCAAAAATGGCCAGCACAATACGACGAAGATCATGCTCATATTCCCTAGTGGGTGGACGTATGTATCGTCGGGGATTCTCTACACCTCTCCTCAGGTGCGTGGAATAAGAGAATATCCCACATGTGCTAAGAGAAGTCCATGAAGGAATTAATGCGCAACATCTAGGCGGACGGTCGTTGGCCCGAAAGATTCTTCGAGCAGGATACTATTGGCCCACACTCCAACACGATGCAAAGGAGCACGTGAAAAGGTGCGACAAGTGCCAACGACACAGTGACGTACACGTAGCACCCCCGTCCGAGCTAAAATCACTATCGTCACCTTGGCCATTCGTATGGTGGGGGATGGATATCTTAGGACCATTCGTCGTCGGAACCGGCCAAAATAAATACTTAATCGTAGGCGTCGAATATTTCACCAAGTGGATAGAAGCCGAGGCCTTAGCCAAAATTACTGCACTCAACATACTACGTTTCTTCAAGAGGAACATCCTCGCCCGGTTCGGGGTACCGCTCGCCATTGTGACCGACAACGGCACTCAGTTTACAGATAAACACTTCAAAGAGTTTGTTGCATCAATAGGAACGAAACAACACTTCGCTTCGGTGGAGCACCCCCAAACTAATGGGCAAGCAGAGGCCGCGAATAGGGTAATCCTAAGAGGCTTGAAACGAAGACTGGACGAACACAAGAAACATTGGGTCGAAGAGTTACACAACGTACTGTGGGCATATAGGACCACCCCCACTCAACAACTGGGGAGTCCCCATTCCGATTGGCGTATGGGACCGAGGCAGTGATCCCTATCGAAATGCACGTCCTATCCAGACGCATAGAGTCCCCAATGGACCAGGACACCAACTCCGAGGCTTTGAGGGACGAGCTTGATCTGGTCGAGGAAGTTCGATCGGAAGCTGCTCTCCGGGAGACTGTTCTCAAACAAAAAATAGCCGCTCGATACGATTCTAAAGTCATAAGACGAACGTTCGAGGTAGGCAGTCTTGTTCTCAGAAGAAATCACAGGGACCCCCGCGAGGGAAAGTTTACACCCAATTGGGAGCGCCCATATCGCGTCCGAGCAAAAACCGAAAACAGAGCCTATTATTTAGAAAATCTACACGGGAAAGAGCTTGCTCGGCCATGGAACACCGAGAAGCTCAAGCAATATTACAGCTAACTCACAAAGTCACCTTGCTCAACTCTCAAGCGAGGAGCAATAAGACTGACTAAGAACTACGTGCCCAGGTACAAGCATGACAGCCCAAAAATAACATGATCATCAAGATCTCCCTCCAATGGAAGGAGAAACCTGTCGCACGGACGAATACTCAAACGAGTCTGACGTCGTCTAAGTACCACGACCAGGCAGAACCCCAGCTCGTGATGGGATGTTCAAGCCACGGAATTCGGGCCATTACCTTGGCCCGGGCACCGACCAGGAGTAAAACTCCAAAATCAGATTGGTTCCCCAAACTAATAGATCACAAACACACCCCGTATACATTCGATCATATCCAATTAGTGCAAAAATGCACGACAAACACTTAGCATTTGAAATATAAAGAAAACAGTCCTCCGACGGACGAGCAATTGAACAGTAAATATAGTGAAACAAACGAGCATTAATAACATAAATTTTTGATACAAAAATGCGACCTCGATGGGCCGACTTGTTCATAATTACTTACAAAGGGGACCACGCCCCCAAAAAGAAACAAAATAAATTACAAGGCACGCAGGCCAAGAACTAACTATCTTCACCATCAGGTCGACCCTCCCCTTGTCGAGCCTCGCCTTGGTCCGGCTGCACTTCGGGTTGGCCAGGCTGAACAGTCGCCCCAGGCTGTGAATCCTCCGCAACCAAGTCAGAGGGAACCATAATCTGGCCATCCTCGACCTTGTAGAGGTAGCTGATCCGACTGATGTCCAAGGCAAAGTCAGGATGAAGAGCCCTTATCTGGTCCACAACATTCTGGAAACTGAGCTCAATTGACGAGTTCAGATCTTCCATATCCTGGTCGATCAGAGCAAGGAAATGAGCCCTAGTCACCATGCTCTTGGTTTCAGCATCTTCATCCTCCTTCGGGAAGAAGGCATCCTTCAACTTCTTGTTTTGCTCCAGAGCTCTCTTCTTGTCAACCTCCAGTTTAGCAATAATGCTGCCCCGCTCGGTCAGCTCCTTGGACGTGGCACTTGCTTCTTCAGTGGCCGCTTTCAACTTCACCTCAGCGGCAGCCAGCTTCTCCTTCAACTTCACCATCTCCCTCTCCTGCCCAGGATTTCCTTCAGCCGTCTGCCAGGCATCGACAAAACCCGCATGACAGCACTTGCGTCCTGGGCCAGAGACAGTCGTCGGGCAGGACGATCCATAGCTTCTAAGTACAAGGAATCGACACGGTCTAGCTCCATGCTCGTCCCTTCGAAAAAATTACGTTTCACGAAGCACGGAGGCAGCACATGCTTCGGCTTGAGAGGAGCGTGGGTCGTCAGGTCCACAGTCGCTACGGACTTATGCTTTTTATCAGAGACCCGATTGAAGCGCTCGGAGAACCCTGGACCAAGGGACCCTACCTAGAGCCACTGGTTTCAGTCAGCTTAGTCTGCACGACCCTCGATCTCTTCTTTTTTTGCTGTTGACGCAAGCGTTCTTGTATTTTGTTGAGCTGGTTCGACAGGGAGCCTGAAAAAGGAAAAAAAATTAGATTAATCACGGACGACAGAATAATATCAAAGATATGACAAACAGAAGTAAAACAGATACCAAAAAACTCGGACACTTCCTGCCCGGTATTGCACGCCAGCAAATCTGTGACGTCGATCAAGGGACGCTCTACAACTTCCCCCCTATCTTGATCCAGCATAACTTTCCCTTCTCCGTCCAGCAGGGGGTCGGAGTAAAAGACGCTATTAACTTCCTAAAGGCCTCGAAACTAGCCGCGTCATCCTCGTTCAAAGAGTCCCCCACCTGGACGAACTCACTAACCGACCTCTCGTAGTGGGTGTAACTCCAGGAGAAGGGGAATAACCAAAGCCTCCTCGGAATCACATGCCCTTGGTCGTCAAGCTTGGGCTCATCGTTCTCGTCGGTATCTATCCCTAGAAAGCTCAGCGCCCTCATAGCCTCCGCGCTCGCGGGTTTGATCAGAAAATAGTCCATCTTGAAAGCCCGGATGGACTCTGAGTGAGCCTTGAAAATTTTTGTCCTCTGTTTAAAAGAGACGAACCCCTTCCGATCAGTCCCTCGCCCAACTTGACGTTGTAGGGAGAACAAACGGAAGAACAGAGGGAGCGTGGCACCAACACCCAGATGGGCGCACGTCACCTCAAATGCCTTCAGAAACGCGTATGAGTTAGGATGTAGTTGAGACGGAGCAACACCCAGATGCCCGAGCACAGCACATACCAAGTCACTGAAGGGCAAAGTTACCCCCAGGACCGAAATTGCGTACTCATACATAAAGAACGCTCGACCTCCAAAATCCGAGAAGATGCGGTCGTCATCCCCTGGGAAAGTTACAACCCAGTCAGTAGGGTCGCCAACAACGGGCAGCGGCTCCGCGCGAGGCCTTGAGAACGAGGACACTTTGTCCAGCAGATCCTCCACCACCCATTCTTCGGGCGAGATCCTTATCTCTTCAGGGCATCGTGGCGAGTCTGTTGAAGCTCCTTCTTCCATAGTGCTTGCGTCCGAGTCTCCCGAAGAATTCCTGGAGTCGGAGGGGACTGACGCAGAAGATCCAGAGTCTTCCGAGGACGTCTCTTCCGAGAAAACCTCCAACGGGTCCATGAGCAAGTTTTCACCTGAAAAGTAGAGGAAAGGCGTCAGTGAATTCGATTAAGAATATCAAATCCACCCTTCCACCGCTCGACAAGTGAAAGGGCACGCATCAACCCAGGAACAGGGTCCCGAGCTGTAGCCCTGGCTGACCATCGCTCAAAGCAATGGCTAACGCCCAACGTCAGAAATTACGGAATCTAAGCCTAAATACTTATCAAATCCCAAGTCAAGGTCGACCAACACCTACGTTGACCATGAGCTAGGGTTTGTAGCCGACCAACAACGGTGGCAGAAATTCTAGGGCTTATCGGTTCTAATCTAAAACTACCGTTAAAACTACCCTAAACCGCATGCATTTCTAAGATATCTAACCTATAACTACCGTAAACAACAGAAAGAAGCCGTACCTTGTGCTTGAGAAGCCATTTATAGAATAAGTAGAGTCTGGAATCGGTGGTCGACGGTAGGATGCGGTGGTCGACAGCTGTGAATGGAGGTTGATAAACGAGCAAGACGTCGGAGAAGAAGATGAAGCGAAAAGCTTAAAATAAAGCCTGGGAATCCTATTTATATGGAGGGAAACACATGCAAGCATGCATTACCCCTACGCACTAGCCCCTAGGCTAGCCGTCAGATCATTAATAGGCGCGAATTCCCAAATATTCCAACTTTTTGTTTCACATTCTCCTGTCGAGCAACGTACCAACTGCTCGCCCATCGAAGATCGGCAGCGTAAAATTCCTGGCCCGGATACTACACGTCCTTGAGCACGAAATCATTACTAAGTAGTTGCTCCTCCACACGAGCAATGACTTGGGGGGCTCCTGTTCTAGGCAGGCCTAATTCCCATAATTGGGCCAAGCAAACAAACTTGGCAGAAGCGCTCGACGTCGGGCAACATCAAGTATAGTGGTCTCTGTCGACCAAGAGCGTACCGACCAAGACAAAGCCCTCCAACGACTAGTTTTGACCGTTACCTAGTTTTACGGATTCCACGATTCGCGTCCAACGGTGTGGACCAATAATCTTCCTTGTATTCCCTTATATTAACCCTCTCATTTGAGAGGGTCAGGTATTCAATTCTCTGACCTTAATTCTCGTACTTTCTCACTCTTTGCTCGGTCTCTTACTTCAACATCGGAGTGCCTTGCAGGTACACCCCCTCCTCTCCTCACCAACCGTCTTTCAACAACGCTCGAAGCCAGCCGTATCGGATCCTGATCTCTAGGTACGGTCAGGTTGATATGCAAAGCTAAATCTTAAATAGATAACTTAGACTCATAACATAATTTTAACAGAAACGACACCCATTTAAAAGCCATCTAAGCAAACAAAAATTGTTTAACTATCAACCCGTAGGGATAGAAGGATTTCTCCCAAATCAAAGATGTCAAAATGTATTCAGCAAAAATTTTCTTTTTTGAAATCATCAACAACTCCCTTCCCCGGGATAAAAAAGATGAACTTAACAGAAAACACTAAAAACATTTTTCAGTTTTAAAAACCACTTTGAAAAGGTTGTTTGCTTGTTAATAAAAGTTTATGAGAAAAAGTTACCTGCTTAGTTTTAGCTAAGCTTAATCAACCTATCACAACATAAATTTAGCCACTAAATCTCATAACCTTTTGTTTAATGAGAAAATTACCTTAGATTTGGCAATCCAAGCGATGATACCAAAGGTGTAAAACAGCGGAATCAGGATCGAAATTGATATCTGGATAAGGAGTGTAGAGAGATGGGAGTGCCAATTTTTTAAAACTTATATATTTCAAATTCTAAAACTTGATTTACAAAAGAAACTTAGATCCCTTTATATAGGGAAACTAAGGCTTACTATTTAAGCCGGAAACAGCTACTTACAATAGCCGGTAAATTACTAAACAAGTTGTATAATTAATGCCGAGTACTCACTAGGCCCCATCGACACATTAATTATGACAAAAAAAAACTTTTACAAAAGAAAAATAATTGCATACATTTATGCCTAAAGATAAAATTATTATTCCAATCGAGCTATGTAGTGGCAGACAAGATAAGATTCCTTCTTGTCTTTATTTCTTTGTCTTGAGATTCTCTTGACAAAATAAGATTCCTTTTCTTATTTTTATCTCTTTGTTTTGAGATTCTTTTTTGCTTTCATGTATTTGTTTTTGATTCTTTAGACAAGATAAGATTCTTTTTCTTGTCTTCTTTTGTTTGTATTTGGATTCTTATTTCATTGATTTTCCTTTTGCTTTCTGAGCCATAGATTGAATCATTGCGTCCCAGAAATCCTCTGCAGTAGGGTCATCTGCTTGAGCTTCTCCTGGCAAGCAGTCAAAGTTGTGGGAATCAATTGATCCCATGGAAGAGCTGGTCTTCATAGATGAGTCCTCATCTTTTGCTGATTTTGTTGGGAAGGTGGAGAAGAATTGGTTCTTCATATAATCCAAAGCTATAATCATGATTTCATCTTCCGATTCATTTGGATATTTTCTCTGGAAGAAGTTCTTTAAATTTCCCATAGACATTTGTTGGGAACTTTGCTCCTTGACCTTATTATTTTGGTCTTTAGCTATAGCAGTTTGAATTAATATTACTTTATTCTGGACCTCTTCGAAACTCATTTTGTTCCAACATTTATAGAAGAAATTTCTTTCTAAAATGGGGATATTGAACTTATCTTGAGATATGGTGACTGACCATCTCCATATCCAAGGAATCTGAAATTTGGCAAAGAACAAAAATGGAAATTGTCCGGTGATCAAATTGTTAGATAAAATATTTAAAACAAGTGGGCTATTGTCGCACCAGGGATTGTATAAATCCAGTAACTCTTTGGGTAATATTTCCAAAGACGGACCAAATTTAGTCCACCATTCATAAAACCAATTTGGTATGGGTTTATTAACTATCTCTGGGTTTATTGAGAAAAACCAAGAGTGCTTATTCTTAGGATTTTGATAATAAAAAGCTTCAGTAAAAGCTTGGACATAGTCCCAGTAATTAAAGTAAATATACTTTCCTTCTGCAATTTTTATTGCTTTTTCACCATTTGGGTTGAGACCCCATTCTCTAGGTAACAAAATTTTGTTAATATGACATTTACTGAAGTTTATAAAACTTTCAGGATTATTGTTCTGGTAATGGTGAGTAAATGTTACCGATTCGGTAACAGTTAGAAGAATTTCTAGGTGAGGTATAGACTTTCCATGAAGACCTGGATATCCTCTTGATTCGAGGTATCTAACTTTGATAGACCATCCATCATTTGGATTGATCTTAATATCTTCATCATCAATATACATGATTTTTTCAGTTATTGGATTTTCAAAATAATCCATTTGCTCTTGAGATGGGTTATTAACCGCAACTTCCTTGTAGGAAGTATTTTTTATTAGAGGATGAGGAAGGAATATCTTCCTTTTTTTATGAAGATGCAGGCAATTGCTGCATGTTTCTACCTTTATAGACTGTATTCCAATTCCCTAATAGAGGAATGTTTGATTCTGGCTGGGGTAACATATTGTTACTCCCTCTTCCACCACGGCCATAGCTGCGGCCTCTACCCCTATATGGGGTCATCATTTTTTCCCTGCAAAAATTCACGAGTTAGATAATCAGCAAGTGAATTATTTTCACCTTTAATGTGTTGAATATCAAATTCAAACATGGATAATTGAGATTTCCAGCTAGCAAAGATTTGCTTAGCAACAAGATTTTTAACATCTTTTTCAATAATTGATTTAGCTGAGCTACAATCAATTTTTAATAAAAATTTCTTATTAAGAAGATCGTCTTGAAATTTAGAAATGCATTTTATAATAGAAAGCATCTCTTTCTTAATAGTAGAATATTTTGCCTGGTTAGGATTCCATTTTCCAGAAGTAAATCTGACCAAAACTTCTTTTGATGTATCAAGTATTATTTGTTTGAGGATTCCTCCATAGCCTAAGTCTGAAGCATCAGTTTCAACAATTTTTAAATACTTAGGGTTAGCAAGAGATAAACAAGGCAGACATTTAACTTTATTTTTAATTCCTTGGACTGCCTGAGAATGTTCATCTGTCCAAGGGCCATGATTCTTTTTAAGCCTAGCATGTAAGATGGCAGTATCTTTAGCAAGATTTTCATAATAATATGCTATGTAGTTGAGACTACCAAGAAACCTTTGTAATTGTTTTTTATCTGTAATAATATTGGGGAATTTAGAAGCAAATTCAATACTTCTTTGTATAGCAATTATAGTTCCTTGGTCAATTTCATGACCTAAAAATCTAACTTTTGTTTGAAAAAGTTTCATCTTAGGAGCAGATATAACTAGTTCATTATGCTTAACTAATCCTTTGAATATTTTTAAATGTTTAATATGTTGATCTATAGTTTTAGAAAAAACTAAGACATCATCAATATAAACAATTATAAATTCTGTATAAGGATTAAAAATATCATTCATAATATTTTGAAATTCTGAAGGGGCATTTTTAAGGCCAAAAGGAAGGACATTCCATTCATAATGTCCAAAAGGTACAGTAAATGTTGTTTTATATTTATCAGATTCATTAATCTGAATTTGCCAAAACCAGATTTCATATCAAACTTAGAGAAGATTAAAGCATTGTTTAATCTATCTAAAAGATCTTTTTTATTAGGAATAGGATACCTAATCCACTTTAACACTTTATTAAGAGGTTTGTAATTTATAACAAGTCTAGGGACACCTCTTTCTTTTTCAGCAGCATTATTGACATAAAAAGCTGTGCAACTCCAAGGAGATTTGGATTTTCTAATTAATTTTTTCTCTAAAAGAGATTCTATTTCTTTTTTGCATAAATCCAAATACTCATGGTTCAGTTGAGCAGGCCTAGCTTTAGTGGGAATCTGATTTTCATTAAATTCATCTAGATAAGGTAAAGAAACAACATGTTTCTTTCTATCCCAAAATGCATTAGGTAAATCATTGCAGATTTCATCTCTAAACTGTTGATCAATTAATTTAATTTGGTCTTGAATTTCAGGTTTTTTAAGTTGAGAAGTGATATTTAATAAATCCACTTCTTCTTTAAGAAAACAAATTTGTCTTTCCTTTTTAAGAAGAATATCTTTAACTTCATTAATCATCCTAGTATGAGGATCAGTAATAAATTCAAAAGTAATTCTTTTATTATTGATAATAGAAGTAATTCCCTTTTGATCAACATTAACCAGAGGCATAATTTTATGCAGAAAAGGAGTTCCTAATATAATTCTATGAGTTAAATTTTTTACAAGAATAAAATGAGTAGGTAAACAAATATCTTTGTTACAAACATAAGCATTAGACAGTTTATAATTAACTGTGAGTTTATCTCCTCGAGCTTGGGTAAGAGACTGTGTAGTTTTATCAAAATATTTAATGGGAATAATTCCTTCTTGAAGGCAATTTAAATCAGCACCACTATCAATAAGGGCAACTTCATTTTATAATATGAAATTTCTATTAATAACTAAAGTTATTCTAACAAACCATTTTTGAGAGGTTACTCTATCAATGAGAGAAAGAAATTCATTACTAGGTGAAGGATTACTAGTTGAAGCTATTTCTTCAATCTTTGAATTATTAGATTCTAAAAAAGTAAGTCTTTGAGATAAACCATAGTTTTCTCTTTTAATCTGAGATATTTCATGTTTTAAGAGATTTATTTCTCTATGTAAATCCATAATAGAAACAGGAGTTTCACGGATGTTAGACTGTCGAAATCTAGACAAAACCTCACTTAATTGGTAAGGTGCTTCTGTAATGATTGGAAAATCCTTTTTTGAGTTTTCTTGAATTAAGACCTCAAGCATTTTTATTTTTAAATTTTGATCAGAAATGGATTCTATAGCTTTTATAGCTTCATCCTGTTCTGAGGTTAAAACATTTAACCCATTCATATCAACGATTGATTTCCAATAATTTAATTGATTACATTGACAATCATTATTGTCAGAATAATCAGAAGAGCTTTCATTAGAGGTTTCATAAATCATATTTATATCTTCTTCTGAAGAATAATTTTCTGAATCAGAATTAAGAAGTAAGACTTTTTCTAATTGAGAACGTAATTGTTCATCTTCTATCTCATTAAGAGCTTTTTTAGTCCAACACTGGTTGGCATAATGGCCAGATTTGCTACATTTATGACATGTTATGTCAAGCCTTTTGGCTTTTCATTTGCCTTTAGGGTCAAAAGATTTTTCATTAGGTCTACTTTTATTGTAGTGACTCTTTTTCTTATTTCTATAAGAATTTTTATAAGAATGTTTTGGCTTATCCCTATAAGGTTTATTGCGGAAAATTTTTCCTTTTTTCTTTTTACTATCTGGTGATTTTCCTAGATCAAAAGCAAATTGCTTGCAAAATTTACCAAGTTGGTGTTTCTCAGAAAGCTTTTGCTTTTTAAGTTGATTTCTAAGTTTTATGTCATTACATAAAGCTAATCCTTCATTAACACAAGTGCTAATTATATGACCATAAGTAAGGTTAGAATAATTAATATTTATCCCATCATTTTTCTGTCTTAAAGATTCTCTAACCTTTTCAGAAAAGAAATGGGGTAATCCATCAATAAATTTTGCTTTCCAATGCAAAGAATTGGGATTGTTTAATTGATAAACTCTTGAAAGAAAAGTATCCTTATACCATCTAAAGTGGGTAAGAGAAGGACACCTAAGGTTTTGGAGAAGAGTTTGGATTTTTTCTCCAATGGGGACATTGGTTCCTACAAAATGTTGTAAGATGGAAAGACACAGAGTATAGACTGCATCTTCTTCTCCTGTGGTGGTCGTGGCCACAATAGTGCTTGTACTGGTATCTGGCTCTATCTTAATGATTTTCTTGTGATTAAGAATTTTTAATTTTTGAGATTCAGTGAGATAATGATCCCACCAGCCTCTAAGTTGGCCAACAAATCCTGTTGTTATAAAGGATGCTATTGAACTATCTGAATTTCCATGTTGCTTTCAAACAGTGGAATACATGATCATCCTATGGATTGTATCTATAATTTGTTTGTCATTAAGACCATCAACATTCCATTCATAAATGGCTTTTCCTGAATAAGAATTTTGGAAGGGTTCAGGTTCCTCAAAGAGCAAATCTTGCGGTGAGGGTCGTTTATAATAATACTTTTCTATGGGTTTAGGAGCATAGACAGGGTTTATACTATTAGTATTATTATTAATGTCAAGGTTACTAATGTCTAAATTAGCAAACATATCAGATAGTTGGTCAATATGGTTTTCGTTATTATCTTCAAAATAATCTTCTTGAGACATAACTGTGATATTAAGACCCTTTATGTTTTGTTCTAAAATACAAACAAATTCTTGACCATTGGTTTCCATTTTAAATCCTTCTATGGAAACAGGAGGTTGCACTATAGGAACATCTGAAATAGTGGATGTTGATATTTGTTCCTTAGGTTTATTTATATGGTCAATAATGATATCTTGACGTGCTATTTGTTTTTCTAAAAGATCTTTTATGGATAAGAGATCTTTTTCCAAAGAGATAAATTGTTCTCCTAAGCACACAAGGTAGGCATTGGTATAATTCTGAGACCTGATGACGAAATTTAATTCCTTAAGAGTAACTTGATTTTGTTCAACTCTTTGTAATTGAAGGTTAAGATAAGGGGTAGCTTCAGTATTTTGACTCAAACTTATTGTCTGTTCAGGGGGAAAGGGAGATTCCATTATTTCTCCTCTAATGTTTTCCCAAGGTCTTTGTAAAACCAGATTTTCCTCTTGTTTTTTACTTATAAAGTATTTAACAAACCATTTAACAAAAGTAACGAAATTTTGCTCAAGGCTCATTTGAGTGTAGTATTCTTCTTTAAATTGGGTTAATTCAGATTTTGAAAATTTTCCAAAAAACCAATTTCTGAATTGAGTGTATCTCTCATGTTGAAACTCATCATTGACGAGTTTTCTCAGCTTACTACCAGGGGAATAATCTAACATTATAATTGGAAATCCATATCTGACGGAGTAGGTGATTCTACTTTTGGGGTATTGGGTTTTTGATAAATCCCTTGGGGAATTCTATTTTCGCTAAGTCTTATATTCTCAACGACTTCTATCTCTTCCCTTATTTAAGATGTAGAAGGTCTAGGTAATTGACTAGAAGCTGTGTAAAATTCACTAACTGAGTGTCTAGCAGATAGGGATCTGGGTATCCTAATTATTCCTTTAGGAGTGAAGTTTATTTCTAAATCTCCTTCAGTAGTCTGAATTATTTGATCTATATCTCTATTAAGGATCGGTTCAGGATCTATTTCCTGATGGAGAGACCATGTCTCTGGGAAGTTTATTTCATCCCACTTTATTAATCTATTGGTTGCAACATTGGAAGTTAATAAATTGGTTTGAACCAAAGTCGTAGTTCCAGGAAACGATAATTGCTTTGCTTTAGGATTAAGTGTAGTGAGAACCTTATAATAGATTCTATAGCATATTGCTATAATTTCACTTCTAGGTTTGAAGTTATAACCGTTAGTAGGAACAGTTAACTGAATAGCATCTAATAATTTTTTATCAGATAAAGATAGATTTAAATTAGGTGAAACATCAAAGTAGACTGGTCCATGACACAAACTTGTTTCTACCATAGCAGCTAAAGATTGTTTGAAATCTTTACATCTACCATCTCTAACATAAGCCATTATGCTAGAATTTAAATCTAATAATGTTAAAGGTTTTAAAGCAATTTGAACCAATCCAATATGGATAAAATTATAATTTTTAAAAGGTTTCAAATCTTTTTTAGTTAACAGTTTGATTGTCTGTTTTTCTTCAGAAATTTGAATAGTCTGCTCTAGAGTTTTAATAGCAAAACGAGAAAAAACATCCATCTTACCAAATCTATAAATTTGATTAGAAGGAACGGAGGGTATAACCCATTTGTTGAGTTTATCCATATTTCTTGGATATTCAACTAGTTCTTCATTTTTGATTAAATTGTTTTGATGATTATCATCATCAGAATCCATACAAGGAACGGGCTAAGAATGTTGTGATTAGTTGATATGCAAAGTTAAATCTTAAATAGATAATTTAGACTCATAACATAATTTTAACAGAAACGACAACCATTTAAAAGCCATCTAAGCAAACAAAAATTGTTTAACTATCAACCCGTAGGGATAGAAGGATTTCTCCCAAATCAAAGATGTCAAAATGTTTTCAGCAAAAATTTTCTTTTTTGAAATCATCAACAACTCCCTTCCCCGGGATAAAAAAGATGAACTTAACAGAAAACACTAAAAACATTTTTCAGTTTTAAAAACCACTTTGAAAAGGTTGTTTGCTTGTTAATAAAAGTTTATGAGAAAAAGTTACCTGCTTAGTTTTAGCTAAGCTTAATCAACCTATCACAACATAAATTTAGCCACTAAATCTCATAACCTTTTGTTTAATGAGAAAATTACCTTAGATTTGGCAATCCAAGCGATGATACCAAAGGTGTAAAACAGCGGAATCAGGATCGAAATTGATATCTGGATAAGGAGTGTAGAGAGATGGGAGTGCCAATTTTTTAAAACTTATATATTTCAAATTCTAAAACTTGATTTACAAAAGAAACTTAGATCCCTTTATATAGGGAAGATAAGGTTTACTATTTAAGCCGGTAACAGCTACTTACAATAGCCGGTAAATTACTAAACAAGTTGTATAATTAATGTCAGGTACTCACTGGGCCCCATCGACACATTAATTATGACAAAAAACAAAAAACTTTTACAAAAGAAAAATAATTGCATACTTTTATGCCTAAAGATAAAATTATTACTCCAATCGAGCTATGTAGTGGCAGACAAGATAAGATTCCTCCTTGTCTTTATTTCTTTGTCTTGAGATTCTCTTGACAAAATAAGATTCTTTTTCTTGTTTTTATCTCTTTGTTTTGAGATTCTTTTTTGTTTTCATGTATTTGTTTTTGATTCTTTAGACAAGATAAGATTATTTTTCTTGTCTTCTTTTGTTTGTCTTTGGATTCTTATTTCATTGCTTTTCCTTTTTCTTTCTGAGCCATAGATTGAATCATTGCATCCCAGAAATCCTCTGCAGTAGGGTCATTTTCTTGAGCTTCTCCTGCCAAGCAGTCAAAGTTGTGGGAATCAATTGATCCCATGGAAGAGCTGGTCTTCATAGATGAGTCCTCATCTTTTGTTGATTTTGTTAGGAAGGTGGAGAAGAATTGGTTCTTCATATAATCCAAAGCTCTAATCATGATTTCATCTTCCGATTCATTTGGATATTTTCTCTGGAAGAAGTTCTTCAAATTTCCCATAGACATTTGTTGGTAACTTTGCTCCTTGACCTTATTATTTTGGTCTTCAGCTATAGTTGTTTGAATTAATATTACTTTGTTCTGGACCTCTTCGGAACTCATTTTGTTCCACCATTTATAGAAGAAATTTCTTTCTAAAATGGGGATATTGAATTTATCTTGAGATATGGTGACTGACCATCTCCATATTGTTAGATAAAATATTTAAAACAAGTGGGCTATTGTTGCACCAGGGATTGTATAAAGACGGACCAGCTATTGTTCCAAAGACGGACCAAATTTAGTCCACCATTCATAAAACCAATTTGGTATGGGTTTATTAACTATCTCTGGGTTTATTGAGAAAAACCAAGAGTGCTTATTCTTAGGATTTTGATAATAAAAAGCTTCAGTAAAAGCTTGGACAAAGTCTCAGTAATTAAAGTAAATATACTTTCCTTCTACAATTTTTATTGCTTTTTCACCATTTGGGTTGAGACCCCATTCTCTAGGTAACAAAATTTTGTTAATATGACATTTACTGAAGTTTATAAAACTTTCAGGATTATTGTTTTGGTAATGGTGAGTAAATGTTAGCGATTCGGTAACAGTTAGAAGAATTTCTAGGTGAGGTCTAGACTTTCCATGAAGACCTGGATATCCTCTTGATTCGAGGTATCTAACTTTGATAGACCATCCATCATTTGGATTGATCTTAATATCTTCATCATCAATATACATGATTTTTTCAGTTATTGGATTTTCAAAATAATCCATTTGCTCTTGAGGTGGGTTATTAACCGCAACTTCCTTGTAGGAAGTATTTTTATTAGAGGATGAGGAAGGAATATCTTCCTTTTTTGATGAAGATGCAGGCAATTGTTGCATTTTTCTACCTTTGTAGACTGTAGTCCAATCTCCTATTAGAGGAATGTTTGATTCTGGATGGGGTAACATATTGTTATTCCCTCTTCCACCACGGCCATAGTCGCGGCCTCTACCCCTTTAATATGTTGAATATCAAATTCAAACATGGATAATTGAGATTTCCAGCTAGCAAAGATTTGCTTAGCAACAAGATTTTTAACATCTTTTTCAATAATTGATTTAGCTGAGCTACAATCAATTTTTAATAAAAATTTCTTATTAAGAAGATCATCTTGAAATTTAGAAATGCATTTTATAATAGAAAGCATCTCTTTCTTAATAGTAGAATATTTTGCCTGGGTAGGATTCCATTTTCCAGAAGTAAATCTGACCAAAACTTCTTTTGATGTATCAGGTATTATTTGTTTGAGGATTCCTCCATAGCCTAAATCTGAAGCATCAGTTTCAACAATTTTGAAATACTTAGGGTTAGCAAGAGATAAACAAGGAAGACATTTAACTTTATTTTTAATTCTTTCGACTGCCTGAGAATGTTCATCTGTCCAAGGGCCAAGATTCTTTTTAAGCCTAGCATGTAATATGGCAGTATCTTTAGCAAGATTTTCATAATAATCTGCTATGTAATTGAGACTACCAAGAAACCTTTGTAATTGTTTTTTATCTGTAATAATATTGGGGAATTTATAAGCAAATTCAATACTTATTTGTATAGGAATTATAGTTCCTTGGTCAATTTCATGGCCTAAAAATCTAACTTTTGTTTGAAAAAGTTTCATCTTAGGAGCAGATATAACTAGTCCATTATGCTTAACTAATCCTTTGAATATTTTTAAATGTTTAATATGTTGATCTATAGTTTTAGAAAAAAAACTAAGACATCATCAATATAAACAATTATAAATTTTGTATAAGGATTAAAAATATCATTCATAATATTTTGAAATTCTGAAGGGGCATTTTTAAGGCCAAAAGGAAGGACATTCCATTCATAATGTCCAAAAGGTACAGTAAATGTTGTTTTATATTTATCAGATTCATTAATCTGAATTCGACAATAACCAGATTTCATATTAAACTTAGAGAAGATTAAAGCATTGTTTAATCTATCTAAAAGATCTTTTTTATTAGGAATAGGATACGTAATCCACTTTAACACTTTATTAAGAGGTTTGTAATTTATAACAAGTCTAGGGATACCTCTTTCTTTTTCAGCAACATTATTGACATAAAAAGTTGTGCAACTCCAAGGAGATTTGGATTTTATAATTATTTTTTTCTCTAAAAGAGATTCTATTTCTTTTTTGCATAAATCTAAATACTCATGGTTCATTTGAGCAGACCTAGCTTTAGTGGAAATCTGACTTTCATTAAAGTCATCTAGATAAGGTAAAGAAACAACATGTTTCTTTCTATCCCAAAATGCATTAGGTAAATCATTGCAGATTTCATCTCTAAACTGTTGATCAATTAATTTAATTTGATCTTGAATTTCAGGTTTTTAAAGTTGAGAAGTGATATTTAATAAATCCACTTCTTCTTTAAGAAAACAAATTTGTCTTTCCTTTTTAAGAAGAATATCTTTAACTTCATTAATCATCCTAGTATGAGGATCAGTAATAAATTCAAAAGTAATTCTTTATTATTGATAATAGAAGTAATTCCCTTTTGGTCAACATTAACCAGGGGCATAATTTTATGCAGAAAAGGAGTTCCTAATATAATTCTATGAGTTAAATTTTTTACAAGAATAAAATGAGTAGGTAAACAAATATCTTTGTTACAAACATAAGCATTAGACAGTTTATAATTAACTGTGAGTTTATCTCCTCCAGCTTGGGTAAGAGACTGTGTAGTTTTATCAAAATATTTAGTGGGAATAATTCCTTCTTGAAGGCAATTTAAATCAGCACCACTATCAATAAGGGCAACTTCATTTTATAATATGAAATTTCTATTAATAACTAAAGTTATTCTAACAAACCATTTTTGAGAGGTTACTCTATCAATGAGAGAAATAAATTCATTATTATGTGAAGGATTACTAGTTGAAGCTATTTCTTCAATCTTTGAATTATTAGATTCTAAAAAAGTAAGTCTTTGAGATAAACCATAGTTTTCTCTTTTAATCTGAGATATTTCATTTTTTAAGAGATTTATTTCTCTATGTAAATCCATAATAGAAACAGGAGTTTCACGGATGTTAGACTGTCGAAATCTAGACAAAACCTCACTTAATTGGTAAGGTGCTTCTGTAATGATTGGAAAATCCTTTTTTGAGTTTTCTTGAATTAAGACCTCAAGCATTTTTCTTTTTAAATTTTGATCAGAAATGGATTCTATAGCTTTTATAGCTTCATCCTATTCTGAGGTTAAAACATTTAACCCATTCATATCAACGATTGATTTCCAATAATTTAATTGATAACATTGGCAATCATTATTGTCAGAATAATCAGAAGAGCTTTCATTAGAGGATTCATAAATCATATTTATATCTTCTTCTGAAGAATAATTTTCTGAATCAGAATTAAGAAGTAAGACTTTTTCTAATTGAGAACGTAATTGTTCATCTTCTATCTCATTAAGAGCTTTTTTAGTCCAACACTAGTTGGCATAATGGCCAGATTTGCCACATTTATGACATGTTATGTGTAGCGGTAAAATCGTGAGTGTAAGCTATTGATTAACTTCACTCAATGTACACAGAGTCGCCACCGCGCTTTTCTTTATTTCCGAAAGGAAAAAGGTAAAAGAACGAATAAAAACCTAGGGATCTAAAAGCAAAAGCTAAAAGAAACAAACAGAGAATGGGTAAGGGGATTGGTTACGAACTGGGAAGGTTTTAGGCACCCGACTCGTCCGTGGTACTCCACGGGAGCCCTTTGAAATATTTATTGCTTTTTGGTCTGAAATTGGTTTGCTTAAAAAGATGGAAGAGATGAGGAGAAGAATATTTTTTAATGATTTTGTGTTTGATGAGGTTTTTTAATGCCTCATGCCTACGTACCCACAAAGTGCAATGCGAGATCAAAACCTCGTAGTTCGTGGTACAAAATTTGAAAAGAAACAAATGAGTTGCATTAATTTTAAGATGTAGAGATAAGTCGTCATCCCTTAGCGAATAATTCCGTTAGAAAGGATGAATCATATCTAAACATATGAAAAGAAAAGGTGCACAAAGGCACAAAAACAATTGAGTGAGTTTTGAGTTTTTTAAAGTATGTAAAAAAATGATTTCGATATATTTACATGAATTAACATTGATTAAGAAAATAAAGTGAAAAGTTTAAAAATCGCTTGACCGAAGTCAAGGTTTGATTGTGAAAGCATTTGAAGTTTGAAAACAAGAAGATTTTTTAAATAGGGAGAAGTTTTGAAAATTTAAGAATGGGGAGGAGATGAAGGGACTATCCTAATATTTGAATTAAAAAGCTAAAAGAAGAGTTTACCAAACCATAATATGCACAATTCTTCAAGGTTCGGAATTCCAACTTCAAAGGCTAATGAAATAACTTGAGGCCGAGATTTTTAATCCATTCCCACTTGAGCAAGGGGGAAGATCTTAAAGTCTAAGTCCATTCTCCGAAGCAAGGGATAGTAACCATAGTCCAAAATTAGAAGTCACAAGTATTTTAAGTGTTTAATCCTTTATTAGTGTTTTGATATCCAAATGGACAAAATAAAAACCACAAATAACAATATAACTATAAACAAATGATATATGATATAATATGATAAAGCATAATAAAGAGATAAAGGAGCAAGAAATTAAAATAAAAGGATAAGGTGCGAGAGATTAAATTTAAACGGATTATATTCACAATATTATAATATTTACAATATAAAGTGGTATGATGAACTTAATCAAGCACAACCACGAAAAGAGAAATAAAATTGAGGCAACCGGATCCAAGTGGATCTTAATCCGAATCGAGACAACTTTAGGACTATGTTAAGCAATCGCCGAGTAATTTACGAAGTAATTACCCTACAAATGAGGCCGGCCACCACTAATTAAAGTGGAAAATATTCGTGTTAATACATGTTAGAGAAACGATATTACGGATCGTTCTCCAAAAACATGCCACACTAAAAGAAAAAAGATGGTCTAATCTTAATCGAGATTTTCGTTGAATTTACCGAAAATCAACCTATCACGATCTCAAAGTATAGATAATGATCCAAATGATCATTCATCCATAGATTTGAAATAATGCAGGTTAAACTTATCGAAAATTAACAATCTACGAATCGGAGATTGTCATCGACCAAAAGAGAAAAAGATGAAGAACAATGGATCAAAAAATAGATCCATAAAAGAATTAGAATATTTTTTAAAATTCTCTTTAAAAATCTTTTTTCTAAACATCTCCCTAAAATTCTTTTCTAAAATGCTTTCCTAAATTGTTTTTTTTTAAAATAACTTTTTCTAAATCTTTTTCTTTCTAAAAAAAATATTTCTAAACTTCTTGCATCAAAACAATTTATAATAGTAACATTAAAAAAAGAAATTAAAGATTAAAAGAAAAATAGAAACAAGGAAAGAAAAGGGGATACGCATGGATCAGGGAGGTGGTGATAGTCAACGATCCATGGCATAAGGACCAAAACCATCACATTTCTTTAACAAAAATAATAAACCAAGTCAGTAAAAAAAGAAACTAAAACAGAGCCAAATGCTCTTCTTCTTCTCTGCATAAACCAAACGAAAAAAACACAAGGGAGCTCAACGGATCCTCTCCTCACCTTCTCAAAGCTAAACAATCCGCAAACAAAAACGGCCAATCGCTCCACTTCTTCCACCGTCCTCTTTCTTTCTTTCTCCTTCTTCTTCTGATTTTTCGGATTTTTGCTTCTCAAATCAAGTAGATTTAGGGATTTGAAGAAAATTAATGGAGGGAATTGAAGGTTGAAAGGGTTTCGGATTTTGAAGTTTGATTGAAGGAATTGATAGAAAGATTCAAGAAATATTTTGAGAGAGATTTGAGAGGCTTTTTAAGCTTGGTGTTGAGAGGAGCAAGGGAGTCTTTAAATAGGAGAAGAGAGGAAAAGAGGGGTTGCCGTTTTGGGGTTTTCAAATTCGTTTCGAGAAGTGAGATTTTTGTTTCTGATTTTTATTTTGATTTTGCGTTTCATTCTGAATTGGCTTGCGTTTTGTTTTTGTGAATTTCAGGTGCGTAACGCGTGATGGCTTGATGATGTTTTGCCTTGGCTTGGATTGAATGCACGTGCGTGCGGGAAGCTTGCGTTTGTGGTGTGGGCCTGATGTTGGCTTGAGGAAGGCTTGGCCTTGCGGCTTATAGGCTGTAGTTGGGCCTGATTTTATTGTTTTGCTTGAATGCAGGATGGTGTATTGTGGCTTGAAGCTGCGGGAAGAGGCTTGTGAGGTGTTCTCAGGTGGTACGGCTTTCGCAAGCTGAAGCTGGGATGCGGCAGGATATAGGAAAAGGCTTGCTGTGGGCCAGGCCTTGGAGTTTTTGGTTGTACGGCGTGTGGTTCGCTTGGATGGCTGAAGTTGTTGTGGAAGCTTGAGGGAGGCTTGAATTGGTACGGCGCGAGATGACGTGATGAGGTGTGGGCCAGCGGCGTGATGCGGAAGGAAAGGCTTGTAGTACTTGGCTTGTTGTTTTTCATGCGTGGAGTGTTGCTTTTGTGTAAGGCTGAGGAGAATTTTGTGTACGTGGGCAAGGCTTGGCAGCTTGGGGCTTGATGGCAAGGCTTGGAGCTTGGCTGGAGAGACTGGAAAGTTGTTTAGGCCAGGCGCGTGGGTTGGCGTACGGAATGGGCGTTGCTGGAGTCTTGTTTGCAGGATGTGGGACATAAATTAAGGCTTGGATGCACGTGATGTGAGGATGTTGAGCATGTTGGCTGCAAATTGGAAATGCCGTGGGAAATTTGGCTAGTGTACTGGCTTATGTGAGGCTTAGTATGTAAAAACAATGGGCCTATGGCTTGATGTGAATGTAATATATGTATTTTATTTGGTAAAAAAAAATGATAGAATAGGCTAAAAAAATGTATGATGGACTTGAGGGATTATTTTTTAATATTTGAATAAAAGTTGTGTGGGTTAAAATGAAATTGGTTGTTTAAAAAAATTGATAAGAAAAAAAAATGATTTATTTGGATAGAAATATAAGATAATAAAAATATTGGATAAGGGATATAAAAATAAAAAATGATTTAATGTGAGAAAAAAATTGGAATATGAATGGAACAAGTAAATTGAATATAAAATGGATTAAAAATGAACGGAAAATGAAAAGTCTAAACGAGATAAATTGGATGTCAAAAAATCGAAATATAAATGGATATGGATAGAAATGGGTAATATGATGTGATTTAGAAAAAAAATGGAAAAGAAATTGAATAGAAAGGATAAGAAAAGTATTTGCGAATGGATAATATTTGATAATGTGATTTGGTAAAAAAAAAATCGAAAAGAATGGATAACGAAAAATGGTCATAAAAAAAAGGTATACGGATGGATAAATGGATACAAAAAAAAATGGTTTAATCGGAAAGAAAATGGATAAGGAATTGATTTTCAAGCCCACAACCAACCTCTGATTTCTACAAGCCAACTGATGAAATGGACACAGCCAACCAAAGAACCACTGAACAGTTGAATAAATTGCAACTCAAGCCATAACTGTCATCTGAAAATTGTCTGATTATTTCCCTGATAAACTGAATCCATACTGAGGAAAATTAATCCTCAAATGACTCACTGGTGAACTGATGAACTGATAAACACTGAAGATTCAAACCAAACATCGCACAAAACATTGTCTGATAACTGATGAACAAACCCAACTTCGCACAAAACACTGTCACACAACCCAACTTGTACTTTGAAAACGCGTTGTCTAAACCACTGGCACACATAACTTGCAGTCGAAACAATTTATCTGATAGTTTGACCAAATTAGGTCAAACATCCATTTGAATCGAATTGTGACTGAACCAAACGCATCTGAATGAAATTACTGTCTTATCTTCGCAAACCTGCGACATAGAGAAGAAGAAGAACACTGCAACATATTTTTGGTATTTTGGTTAGAAGTCAATAAATATAAACAAATATAAAGAAGTAAAAACAATGGTGATCCCCTGCGAAGCATAGACCCTACATCTGAGGAGGAACTCGAAAGCCAGCGCGATCTTGTTTGTATGCAAAATGCAGATGAAATGCGAAGAAATCTTAGGGAAAAAATTAGGGTGTTACATTATGTCAAGCCTTTTGGCTTTTCATTTGCCTTTAGGGTCAAAAGATTTTTCTTTAGGTCTACTTTTATTGTAGTGACTCTTTTTCTTATTTCTATAAGAATTTTTATAAGAATGTTTTGGCTTATCCCTATAAGGTTTATTGTGGAAAATTTTTCCTTTTTTCTTTTTACTATCTGGAGATTTTCCTAGATCAAAAGCAAATTGCTTGCAAAATTTACCAAGTTGGTGTTTCTCAGAAAGCTTTTGCTTTTTAAGTTGATTTCTAAGTTTTATGGCATTACATAAAGCTAATCCTTCATTAACACAAGTGCTAATTATATGACCATAAGTAAGGTTATAATAATTAATATTTATCCCATAATTTTTCTGTCTTAAAGATTGTCCTTTTCAGAAAAGAAATGGGGTAATCCATCAATAAATTTTGCTTTCCAATGCAAAGAATTGGGATTGTTTAATTGATAAACTCTTGAAAGAAAAGTATCCTTATACCATCTAAAGTGGGTAAGAGAAGGACACCTAAGGTTTTGGAGAAGAGTTTGGATTTTTTCTCCAATGGGGAGATTGGTTCCTACAAAATGTTGTAAAATGGAAAGACACAAAGTATAGACTGCATCTTCTTCTCCTGTGGTGGTCGTGGCCACAATAGTGCTTGTACTGGTATCTGGCTCTATCTTAATGATTTTCTTGTGATTAAGAATTTTTAATTTTTGAGATTCAGTGAGATAATGATCCCACCAGCCTCTAAGTTGGCCAACAAATCCTGTTGTTATAAAGGATGCTATTGAACTATCTGAATTTCCATGTTGCTTGCAAACAGTGGAATACATGATCATCCTATGGATTGTATCTATAATTTGTTTGTCCTTAAGACCATCAACATTCCATTCATAAATGGCTTTTCCTGAATAAGAATTTTGGAAGGGTTCAGGTTCCTCAAAGAGCAAATCTTGCGGTGAGGGTCGTTTATAATAATACTTTTCTATGGGTTTAGGAGCATAGACAGGGTTTATACTATTAGTATTATTATTATTAATGTCAAGGTTACTAATGTCTAAATTAGCAAACATATCAGATAGTTGGTCAATATGGTTTTCGTTATTATCTTCAGAATAATCTTCTTAAGACATAACTGTGATATTAAGACCCTTTAAGTTTTGTTCTAAAATACAAACAAATTCTTGACCATTGGTTTCCATTTTAAATCCTCCTATAGAAATAGGAGGTTGCACTATAGGAACATCTGAAATAGTGGATGTTGATATTTGTTCCTTAGGTTTATTTATATGGTCAATAATGATATCTTGACATGTTATTTGTTTTTCTAAAAGATCTTTTATGGATAAGAGATCTTTTTCCAAAGAGATAAATTGTTCTCCTAACACACAAGGTAGGCATTGGTATAATTCTGAGACCTGATGACGAAATTTAATTCCTTAAGAGTAACTTGATTTTGTTCAACTCTTTGTAATTGAAGGTTAAGATAAGGGGTAGCTTCAGTATTTTGACTCAAACTTATTGTCTGTTCGGGGGGAAAGGGAGATTCCATTATTTCTCCTCTAATGTTTTCCCAAGGTCTTTGTAAAACCAGGATTTCCTCTTGTTTTTTACTTATAAAGTATTTAACAAACCATTTAACAAAAGTAACGAAATTTTGCTCAAGGCTCATTTGAGTGTAGTATTCTTCTTTAAATTGGGTTAATTCAGATTTTGAAAATTTTCCAAAAAACCAATTTCTGAATTGAGTGTATCTCTCATATTGAATCTCATCATTGACGAGTTTTCTCAACTTACTACCAGGGGAATAATCTAACATTATAACTGGAAATCCATATCTGACGGAGTAGGTGATTCTACTTTTGGGGTATTGGGTTTTTGATAAATCCCTTGGGGAATTCTATTTTCACAAAGTCTTATATTCTCAACGACTTCTATCTCTTCCCTTATTTCAGATGTAGAAGGTCTAGGTAATTGACTAGAAGCTGTGTAAAATTCACTAACTGAGTGTCTAGCAGATAGGGATCTGGGTATCCTAATTATTCTTTTAGGAGTGAAGTTTATTTCTAAATCTCCTTCAGTAGTCTGCATTATTTGATCTAAATCTCTATTAAGGATCGGTTCAGGATCTATTTCCTGAGGGAGAGACCATGTCTCTGGGAAGTTTATTTCATCCCACTTTATTAATCTATTGGTTGCAACATTGGAAGTTAATAAATTGGTTTGAACCAAAGTCATAGTTCTAGGAAACGATAATTGCTTTGCTTTAGGATTAAGCGTAGTGGGAACCTTATAATAGATTCTATATCATATTGCTATAATTTCACTTCCAGGTTTGAAGTTGTAACCGTTAGTAGGAACAGTTAACTGAATAACATCTAATAAATTTTTATCAGATAAAGATAGATTTAAATTAGGTGAAACATCAAAGTAGACTGGTCCATGACACAAACTTGTTTCTACCATAGTAGCTAAAGATTGTTTGAAATATTTACATCTACCATCTCTAACATAAGCCATTATGCTAGAATTTAAACCTAATAATGTTAAAGGTTTTAAAGCAATTTGAACCAATCCAATATGGATAAAATTATAATTTTTAAAAGGTTTCAAATCTGTTTTAGTTAACAGTTTGATTGTCTGTTTTTCTTCAGAAATTTGAATAGTCTGCTCTAGAGTTTTAACAGCAAAACGAGAAAAAACACCCATCTTACCAAATCTATAAATTTGATTAGAAGGAACGGAGGGTATAACCCATTTGTTGAGTTTATCCATATTTCTTGGATATTCAACTAGTTCTTCATTTTTGATTAAATTGTTTTGATGATTATCATCATCAGAATCCATACAAGGAACAGGCTAAGAATGTTGTGATTAGTTGATATGCAAAGCTAAATCTTAAATAGATAAATTAGACTCATAACATAATTTTAACAGAAACGACAACCATTTAAAAGCCATCTAAGCAAACAAAAATTGTTTAACTATCAACCCGTAGGGATAGAAGGATTTCTCCCAAATCAAAGATGTCAAAATGTTTTCAGCAAAAATTTTCTTTTTTGAAATCATCAACAACTCCCTTCCCCGGGATAAAAACGATGAACTTAACAGAAAACACTAAAAACATTTTTCAGTTTTAAAAACCACTTTGAAAAGGTTGTTTGCTTGTTAATAAAAGTTTATGAGAAAAAGTTACCTGCTTAGTTTTAGCTAAGCTTAATCAACCTATCACAACATAAATTTAGCCACTAAATCTCATAACCTTTTGTTTAATGAGAAAATTACCTTAGATTTGGCAATCCAAGCAATGATACCAAAGGTGTAAAACATCGGAATCAGGATCGAAATTGATATCTGGATAAGGAGTGTAGAGAGATGGGAGTGCCAATTTTTTAAAACTTATATATTTCAAATTCTAAAACTTGATTTACAAAAGAAACTTAGATCCCTTTATATAGGGAAGCTAAGACTTACTATTTAAGTCGGTAACAGCTACTTACAATAGCCGGTAAATTACTAAACAAGTTGTATAATTAATGTCGGGTACTCACTGGGCCCCATCGACACATTAATTATGACAAAAAACAAAAACCTTTTACAAAAGAAAAATAATTACATACATTTATGCCTAAAGATAAAATTATTACTCCAATCGAGCTATGTAGTGGCAGACAAGATAAGATTCCATTTTGTCTTTATTTCTTTGTCTTGAGATTCTCTTAACAAAATAAGATTCCTTTTCTTGTTTTTATCTCTTTGTTTTGAGATTATTTTTTGTTTTCATGTATTTGTTTTTGATTCTTTAGATTCTATTTCTTGTCTTCTTTTGTTTGTATTTGGATTCTTATTTCATTGCTTTTCCTTTTGCTTTCTGAGCCATAGATTGAATCATTGCATCCCAGAAATCCTCTGAAGTAGGGTCATCTGCTTGAGCTTCTCCTGCCAAGCAGTCAAAGTTGTGGGAATCAATTGATCCCATGGAAGAGTTGGTCTTCATAGACGAGTCCTCATCTTTTGCTGATTTTGTTGGGAAGGTGGAGAAGAATTGGTTCTTCATATAATCCAAAGCTCTAATCATGATTTCATCTTCCGATTCATTTGGATATTTTCTCTGGAAAACGTTCTTCAAATTTCCCATAGACATTTGTTGGGAACTTTGCTCCTTGACCTTATTATTTTGGTCTTCAGCTATATTTTGGTCTTCGGAACTCATTTTGTTCCACCATTTATAGAAGAAATTTCTTTCTAAAATGGGGATATTGATTTTATCTTGAGATATGGTGACTGACCATCTCCATATCCAAGGAATCTGAAATTTGGCAAAGAACAAAAATGGACATTGTCCGGTGATCAAATTGTTAGATAAAATATTTAAAACAAGTGGACTATTGTCGCACCAGGGATTGTATAAATCCAGTAACTCTTTGGGTAATATTTCCAAAGACGGACCAAATTTAGTCCACCATTCATAAAACCAATTTGGTATGAGTTTATTAACTATCTTTGGGTTTATTGAGAAAAACCAAGAGTACTTATTCTTATGATTTTGATAATAAAAAGCTTCAGTAAAAGCTTGGACATAGTCCCAGTAATTAAAGTAAATATACTTTCCTTCTGCAATTTTTATTGCTTTTTCACCATTTGGGTTGAGATCCCATTCTCTAGGTAACAAAATTTTGTTAATATGACATTTACTGAAGTTTATAAAACTTTCAAGATTATTGTTCTGGTAATGGTGAGTAAATGTTACCGATTCGATAACAGTTAGAAGAATTTCTAGGTGAGGTCTAGACTTTCCATGAAGACCTGGATATCCTCTTGATTCGAGGTATCTAACTTTGATAGACCATCCATCATTTGGATTGATCTTAAAATCTTCATCATCAATATACATGATTTTTTCAGTTATTGGATTTTCAAAATAATCCATTTGCTCTTGAGGTGGGTTATTAACCGCAACTTCCTTGTAGGAAGTATTTTTATTAGAGGATGAGGAAGGAATATCTTCCTTTTTTGATGAAGATGCAGGCAATTGCTGCTTTTTTCTACCTCTGTAGACTGTAGTCCAATCCCCTATTAGAGGAATGTTTGATTCTGGTTGGGGTAACATATTGTTACTCCCTCTTCCACCACGACCATAGTCGCGGCCTCTACCCCTATATGGGGTCATCATTTTTTCCCTGCAAAAATTCACGAGTTAGATAATCAGCAAGCGAATTATTTTCACCTTTAATGTGTTGAATATCAAATTCAAACATGGATAATTGAGATTGCCAGCTAGCAAAGATTTGCTTAGCAACAAGATTTTTAACATCTTTTTCAATAATTGATTTAGCTGAGCTACAATCAATTTTTAATAAAAATTTCTTATTAAGAAGATCATCTTGAAATTTAGAAATGCATTTTATAATAGAAAACATCTCTTTCTTAATAGTAGAATATTTTGCCTGGGTAGTATTCCATTTTCCAGAAGTAAATTTGACCAAAACTTCTTTTGATGTATCAGGTATTATTTGTTTGAGGATTCCTCCATAGCCTAAGTCTGAAGCATCAGTTTCAACAATTTTGAAATACTTAGGGTTATCAAGAGATAAACAAGGCAGACATTTAACTTTATGTAATATGGCAGTATCTTTAGCAAGATTTTCATAATAATCTGCTATGTAGGAATCCTAGCCCTTGGACAGATGAACATTCTCAGACAGTCCAAAGAATTAAAAATAAAGTTAAATGTCTGCCTTGTTTATCTCTTGATAACCCTAAGTATTTCAAAATTGTTGAAACTGATGCTTCAGACTTAGGCTATGGAGGAATCCTCAAACAAATAATACCTGATACATCAAAAGAAGTTTGGTCAGATTTACTTATGGAAAATGGAATACTACCCATGAAAAATATTCTACTATTAAGAAAGAGATGCTTTCTATTATAAAATGCATTTCTAAATTTCAAGATGATCTTCTTAATAAGAATTTTTTATTAAAAATTGATTGTAGCTCAGCTAAATCAATTATTGAAAAAGATGTTAAAAATCTTGTTGCTAAGCAAATCTTTGCTAGCTGGCAATCTCAATTATCCATGTTTGAATTTGATATTCAACACATTAAAGGTGAAAATAATTCAATTGCTGATTATCTAACTCGTGAATTTTTGCAGGGAAAAAATGATGACCCCATATAGGGGTAGAGGCCGCGACTATGGTCGTGGTGGAAGAGGGAGTAACAATATGTTACCCCAGCCAGAATCAAACATTCCTCTAATAGGGGATTGGACTACAGTCTACAAAGGTAGAAAAAAGCAGCAATTGCCTGCATCTTCATCAAAAAAGGAAGATATTCCTTCCTTATCCTCTAATAAAAATACTTCCTACAAGGAATTTGTGGTTAATAACCGACCTCAAGAGCAAATGGATTATTTTGAAAATCCAATAACTGAAAAAATCATGTATATTGATGATGAAGATATTAAGATCAATCCAAATGATGGATGGTCTATCAAAGTTAGATACCTCGAATCAAGAGGATATCCAGGTCTTCATGGAAAGTCTAGACCTCACCTAGAAATTCTTCTAACTGTTACCGAATCGGTAACATTTACTCACCATTACCAGAACAATAATCCTGAAAGTTTTATAAACTTCAGTAAATGTCATATTAACAAAATTTTGTTACCTAGAGAATGGGGTCTCAACCCAAATGGTGAAAAAGCAATAAAAATTGCAGAAGGAAAGTATATTTACTTTAATTACTGGGACTATGTCCAAGCTTTTACTGAAGCTTTTTATTATCAAAATCATAAGAATAAGTACTCTTGGTTTTTCTCAATAAACCCAAAGATAGTTAATAAACTCATACCAAATTGGTTTTATGAATGGTGGACTAAATTTGGTCCGTCTTTGGAAATATTACCCAAAGAGTTACTGGATTTATACAATCCCTGGTGCGACAATATCCCACTTGTTTTAAATATTTTATCTAACAATTTGATCACCGGACAATGTCCATTTTTGTTCTTTGCCAAATTTCAGATTCCTTGGATATGGAGATGGTCAGTCACCATATCTCAAGATAAATTCAATATCCCCATTTTAGAAAGAAATTTCTTCTATAAATGGTGGAACAAAATGAGTTCCGAAGAGGTCCAGAACAAAGTAATATTAATTCAAACAACTATAGCTGAAGACCAAAATAATAAGGTCAAGGAGCAAAGTTCCCAACAAATGTCTATGGGAAATTTGAAGAACTTCTTCCAGAGAAAATATCCAAATGAATCGGAAGATGAAATCATGATTAGAGCTTTGGATTATATGAAGAACCAATTCTTCTCCACCTTCCCAACAAAATCAGCAAAAGATGAGGACTCATCTATGAAGACCAACTCTTCCATGGGATCAATTGATTCCCACAACTTTGACTGCTTGACAGGAGAAGCTCAAGCAGATGACCCTACTGCAGAGGATTTCTGGAACACAATGATTCAATCTATGGCTCAGAAAGCAAAAGGAAAAGCAATGAAATAAGAATCCAAAGACAAATAAAAGAAGACAAGAAAAAGAATCTTATCTTGTCTAAAGAATCAAAAACAAATACATGAAAACAAAAAAGAATCTCAAAACAAAGAGGTAAAAACAAGAAAAGGAATCTTATTTTGTCAAGAGAATCTCAAGACAAAGAAATAAAGACAAGAAGGAATCTTATCTTGTCTGCCACTACATAGCTCGATTGGAGTAATAATTTTATCTTTAGGCATAAATGTATGCAATTATTTTTCTTTTGTAAATTTTTTTTGTTTTTTGTCATAATTAATGTGTCGATGGGGCCCAGTGAGTACCCGACATTAATTATACAACTTGTTTAGTAATTTACCGGCTATTGTAAGTAGCTGTTACCGGCTTAAATAGTAAGCATTAGCTTCCCTATATAAAGGGATCTAAGTTTCTTTTGTAAATGAAGTTTTAGAATTTGAAATATATAAGTTTTAAAAAATTGGCACTACCATCTCTCTACACTCCTTATCCAGATATCAATTTCGATCCTGATTCCGCTGTTTTACACCTTTGGTATATATATATATATATATATATATATATATATATATATATATATATATATATATATATATATATATATTCGTTTTCACCAAAAAAATGTGTAATATAATATCTATTTACACCCGTTTTAAAACGGGTGTAAATTCGTCAGACATTTCTCACCCGTTGAATTCACACCCTCTAATAACGGGTGTTAAATGTTAAAAATATGGGTGTAAATTACTCTTTTTGCACTACTGTTTTACTTATTAACATTTCAATATTCTTTTTACTAAAGATTTAATGTTGTTGTTGATGATCTTAATTGGTTTCAAATATGCTTCAAATTATAGGTATTTAATGACCGATGACAAACTACAAGACTTTACATTTTGGTTATTTCTTTTGTTGGTTAATCATTTATTTTAGTTTTAATTTGTTGGAAAATTATATGTTGTACCTGTGTCATTTTGGTTATTGCTTTTGTTGGTTAATCATTTATTATAGAACCATATTTTTGTACAAAATGATTCTATTTGAGAAATGGTCAAAAGGTACAAATTAAAGTATCTGTTTTAGAAATGTATAAAATATGGTTCTATAATAATGTATCTATTTCATAAATTACAAAAATTTGGTTCATTAATATAGGTTTAAACCAAAATATAGAAAAAATGAATAACAATGTTTTCCCTTCAGTTATTATTTTAAACAGAGGTAATAATACTACTATATTACCTTGGTTTCTCAAATAGCTCAGAAGAAATGTGGGGTGTATCATCCAGATCTAAAAAATAATAAAAATACAAAAGCTAAGGATCGAAACCATGCGAAGAACCCATTACCCATCGGTTATTGCAAAATTGAGAGGTAAAGTATAAAGTTTTCATGATGCCATTCATTATCTCACCTGTGTAACTGAGGTTTAATCACTTTCGCATCCACATCCTTTCCTATCACCGACTTACTTGAAAACACCATACCATTTCGAAACTTCTATATGACCAAACCACTACATGCAATATCATAAAACAACACCCTAATCTTAGACACCCTACCAAGTTGATAAAATATCTAAAATAAGGACAAAAGATCTCTAAATAAAACTACACACTAATTCAACCAACTAAAGATCCTATTTGTTGGAGATTAAATTCCAATGATTTGACTCTTCTAGCAGTGTAGGTTCTTATTCCATTTGGATGAGGGATTTGCTCTCTGGTTTTACATAGATAGCAGAGAAGTATTATGGACCAGTTGGAGGTGATTAAAGGTAATGGCAGAACGGTTAACTTCTGGTGTACGAGATGGACCATTCTGATTTGAGTATTAATTTCCCAGACTTGTTTAAAGCTTTCCACCATAATATGGGGACTGTTGCTGATATGGGTATGTGGGAAAACAAATTTTGAAAATGGAAATTCAATAGCAGCCAATTATGTACCTACTCAAATCTTGCTCAAGACATACAGAATTTGGTGTCCTATTTAAATCGGTATAATATAGTGACTGATAGTGTTGATGTGTGGGTCTGGAAGATGGATAGGGAAGAAGGATTTTCGGTCAAGTTCGCATACAAGTGGCTGATGGACAATGGTGATCTAAAAAATCTTGGATGAACCTTCTTTTGAAGCCCTGGAGATTATTTGGGAGACGAAAATACCACTTAAAGTTCATATCTTCTCGTGGCGTCTCATCCGCAATAGATTTCCAACGCGTTCGAACCTTGTGGCAAGAGGTATAATCGTTAACAAGCATGAAAAGGTTTGTATGTTGTGTTTTAATGATTTGGAAGAATTGAACCATTTATTATGTACTTGCAACAAAGCTATTCCGGTTTGGATTTTGGTTTGTGACTGGGTTGACATCGATTGGATTACGGATTCGAAATGTTGTAATCAATTGTTGTCTTGGCATTCGAGATTAAGAGGAAGAAGTCATGCCAAATTCATATCTTCTATTTGGTTTATAATATGCTGAAATTTATGGAGGGTTCGAGATAATATTTTGTTCATCGGCGAGATAGGCAATGTTGATTTGATTTTTTATAGTATCGTTGTGACGTCTTGGAATTGGTTGGCGGTAGGGAAGGTTGATAGGATGAATTGTAGTTTATACGATTGGAGTATATTCTCTTTTGATTTCTTATAGGATTTTGGATCCTTTGACTCGGTTTTACTTTCACTCTCTTTGGATAATTGTATTTTCTTTGGGGTTGAGATCCCCTTAATCTCTCTTTAAAGAATTTTGCTTATAAAAAAAATTATAGGAGAATCCAACATCCCACATTGGTTAGACATAAAGTTTGAAAATAGTCTATATATAGTGTCATCTTTCACCTTACAAATCGATTTTGTAAGAAAGAGTTATATTAAACACTAATATGGTATTAAAGTCTATCGATCAGATTATAGACTACTCATCGTTAATGTTCATGCACCAAATACAAAAGAATGCGGAAAGTAAATGGATATATTAGAAAGATTCTAAACTTCACATTAATTAAATATAAAACAAAACAAAAAATATATGTAGAATGATATTTCTCACATTACAAATCGGTTTTATAAATTTGTAATCGGTTTTATAAATATGAATCAGATGAACTTACTAATTGTAATTGATATCTAAGAATTTGTTTAAAATATTATGTTAGCAGATCTTCAAATACCTCATTGAGTAACACGTGACATGAAAGTATGATCCTTCACTCATTTCTAAATCCATCTGTCCTCACAAGAAAAATATCCACACAAAAAAATGGTCATTTCATTTTCTCTTAGAATGTGTCAATCACATATATATAGTCTTTTCCTAACATCAATTCTATGACCAATTTTTCATTTTCTTTCAGGTTCATATGGCTTCATTGGAGGAATCATGGACTAATTGGTTATGTGAAATGGTAAAGTAAAATTTATCTCCAGATTGACATTAATAATATTATTCTCTTTATATACTTAAAATTTTCTATATTTTTTCAGGATCCAGATGGTTACAGTTTCATCAACCAATCAAGCATAAATGTAGACACTGTTAGTAGTTTTGAGAGTAACATAGAGAGGCCTTTAAAGTTACTCAAAACAGATTCTTCATCATCTTGTTCATACAATATTTCGTTTGAAAATGAAAATTCACCACCAATAAGAGTTGAACCAGCTTTGAACTCAAGACCCAAAACTGTGAACAATGATCGAAAACGTGTTAATATTCAAGAGAGCAACAAGAAGAAAGGTTCATTTTCCAAATCTTCAACTGATCACATACCAGATCATATTATTGCTGAGAGATTAAGGAGAGAAAAGATTAGCCAACAGTTCATAGCTCTTTCAGCTCTTATTCCGAATCTTAAAAAGGTTCATTTTTGTTATGCATGGAACTAATAATTTTGTGCCTAAATATAAAAATTACTCACTCTAATAATGTACTATACCTGTAGATCGACAAGGCTTCTGTGTTATGTGATGCTATTAAGTATGTGAAGGAACTTAAGGAGAAAGTGAGAATATTGGAGGAACAAAACAAAAAGAAAAGTGTTGAATCAATGGTAGATAAAGATATTCCACACACTTCCTCGTATAATGAAAATTCTGAAACAAATCTGTTACTGCCAGAAGTTAAAGCTAGGTTGTCGGGTAAGAATGTGGTGATTCGAATCCTATGTGAGAAAGATAAGACAGTGATGGTGAATGTGTATAGAGAGATAGAGAAACATCATCTCTCAGTTATTAATGCAAGTTCATTTTCCTTTTGTTCCTCTCTTCTGGCCATAACCATCGTCACCAAGGTACATTTCTAATTAATTATTATTTTAGACTTTAAGGACATTCTCATATAAAAAATGTGGACTATATATTAAATTTCACTATGATTATGTAAAATTAATTTGCAATAAAATACTAGTACTAGTATATTGCAATTTATTTTAGTTATTATTTTTATAGTTCATTGATTAGGGTAATAATGACTCTTTTTATTACTACTTCTATTTTCAATAGGTATTACGAAGGAACCTCTTTTGCTACTGAAAAAATTAATCTAAAATAAATTTTTTTCTAATAAAAATATATGTAAATATATTTTTCCTGTGTTATATTTATGTTATACTAGTATTATATTTTAATTGTAACTTATTTTATTAATACAATTTATTAATAAATTATTTTTATTATATAGTCTAATGTATTTTCTATTATTTATGACAACATTGTCAAGTATATGGTACAAGAGTAATAAAAAATTAGAGTACAATAATATTTTAATAAATTTTTTTAAATTATAATTTAAGATAAAAATAGTTTTTTAAGATGAATTCATTCTGTTAAAACACAATTGATATGAAGTATTTTAAAAATAGGAGACAGAGAGTAATAGTTATGTAATTTGTTTTTGTAGCTGTGTCATATTCATTCTGTCTCACAAAATTGATCTATTTATAAAATTATAATTGAGGAAAAGACTGTCTCATTATTTTAAAAGTTTCGTCTCATAAATGATAAGAGAAGGACATAATGTAAGAATACCAATTTGAGATTGCAATATTTTATTTTTTATTTTTAAGTGTAAAATTCTAATTATTAAAATCTTTAAGGAAAAATATAATAAAATCGTAAGAATGTAGAAAATTAAATGTAAGTATGGAATTGCATTAATTGAAGTCACCGAGGACTGAACACTATAGTTTGTTTGTTTGTGGCAGATGGAGGATGAACTGAACATGAGCATGAAGAAACTGGCAAGAAACCTTAGAGTTGGACTGGTGCAATTCAATTAGTTTGTACTATATGTTGTGGTAATAAAATCATGAATGCAGTGATCATTGAAATAAAATTCATAAATAATTGCGACGTGGGAAGAAGAAGTAATGTACACGAAGTAGATTGTATGGACAGGTTCAGACATTGAAGGCGAGGCTATCGATGTTCATTTATGGAAAATGGAGACGGGTCATTTGACTATTTCCATAGGGCTAAATGCAAACAAAATTAGTCAATATATTTTGAAATAAATATAAGAAAAGTTGTTTTTTTTTTCTTAGTTTAAATGTAGACTATTTCATTGTTGTAAAATCTGGATCGGACCGACCGGTACCATCGGGAACCGGGCACCCATCCAAATTGGTTCACTTGACGAACCGTCCTTGTCATTAGACCGTTGAAAATCAGGGAATCAGTGGTTTGTGTAAATCAACGGTTGAATTGTATTCAATTTTTTTTTTAATTTTCCTTATAACTATGTCGTTTTGAGTTTTTAGAATTAAAAAAAAATGAAAACACATTTCAGTAGGGCAAAGAAGCATATCGCAGGGTAAAGAAATGCAACATCCAAATCCAGATTGTTCAGGTTCATCGCAGGGTAAAGAAACAAATAGTTCGCAATATCCAAATTATTTTGACCTCTTCGTTCGTCTCTCCGTTTTGCAACATTCACCGCGTCTTTCTCTCCTCCCCGTCGTTTCTGTTTCGATTTCCAAGTTCGTCATTTTTGTCATAGATTTTATTCTTTGTATTGTTGAATCAATCATGTGACGAGAAACTTGGTTTTAAATTTTTATTTCTGCACCTTTTTTCTATTGATTTATGCATTTGTATTTTTATGAGTGGAAATTTTTATGATTTCTATATACTGTATTTTTGTGATTTTATGTTACTTTTGATCTCTTATGATTTTTACAACACTGTTCGTGAATATTTTTTTTTAAGCAAGAGATTCATTGAAAACGATAACTAAGGATTCTCGAACCTTGATTTCAAAGAAACGACTAAACATATCAAGTTGAAACATAAAGAAATTGCAAATCAATTGCTTCTACGATAAAAAAAAAAATAAGATCTTTAAGAAAATCATAGAAATTACAATTGGAAATTGAAAAGTATAAACTATTGAATATGTCACTATTGTATATGGAAACTGGAAAGTATCAAAAGGATTATTATTTCAACAAGATGCAAAGATGATTGGAGATGAAATTTTATTAATAGTTTGTTTCTATCATTGGCATGGAAAAGTTATGATATGATATTTTAAAAAATCTTAAGTGCTAGTTATATTTTTTAGAGATTGAATCATCTAGTTCAATCAGTTTTATACCTATTATAATGATATGTCTATTTAACTGAGTTATTCGGTTTAATCTGCTTTGGTCATGCAGTTCGATCAATACCCGATGGTTCGATCGATGAACCAATGATTCAGTACCTTCATCGATTTGATGACCGGTCTGGTTTTTAAAGCACTTATCTATTCAATATCTCTAAATTTGTAGAGTTTCCATCGAATAATTTTTAAATATATCGCATATGTTGCAAATGATCAGATATATTGGGACTACACATTAAAATATTTAAAAAATCAAAATAATTAAGAGGCAAAGCGTTTCGGAAATATCATATATTTTCATCTTTGTTAGTGGTTCTAAGAGGTATAGGGTTACCACCCTTAGATTTTATTGGCTTTATCATAGCAAAATGTCTCCAAGTGGTCAAATTTATCATAATAAGAGCATTTGTAAACAGGGCGATTAACTTTCTTCATATTAAATCTTTTACTATGTGATATACTAGATTTAAATCATAATCCAGTTTAATTCAAGGAATTTCTTTAATTTGATTGAATTAAATCTATATTTTATTTTCCCTTAGTAAATTTACTTAGGGTTTCATGCAGATATTTCACTTCCTTTTTCATTTAGACACAAGTCTCACAATTACTAGCTTGGTTTCTAATAATATCCATTTCATATTTTAGAATTTCATTACTCTTTTCAAGAAACTCAAGATAGTCCTTAAAATCCATGTTAAATTTCTTAAGCTTAATATTTTATTATATTAACTTAGCGCTTAATTTTAATAGTTACTTGTATGATAACTTTTTTGTCTCACAATCACCTTCTTTGTGAGAAGCTTTCAAGAAAATTTCATCTTCTTCGTTGGAAAATTTGTTTGCAAAGATTTTTCCAGAGGTTAATTCTTTGATTTTTTTTTGTTGAGAATCCTTTCTAATTTCTTCTTTCAAAGATTTCACTAGATGAAATTTCTTCTTCTTTATATTCTCTTATTGATGAATTTCTTTGTTCGACATTAAGTATTAAAAGGATCGTTCAACCACCGATATTTTTCTCTCAAAGGAAACAGTTGGAGTTGATTTGCTTCTTCTTCTTCTTCTTCAAAATAATTCTTTGATGAAGTATCTAAATATTATCTTAGATTTGAGCTCATTCCTTCATACTTTAACAATTTAATTAACTCTTTCACTTTCTCGATGATTTCTTCCTTCTTGCGATTTTCTTAGAAATCATAAACATTTCCATCTCTCAATTTAAGGATTATATCAAGTCTCTAATTCATGTTCTTAATTCTTATATATTTGTTAGTGACGAAGGTTCTAATATAGCTTCCAAGATTTCCAAAGTTTGAAATAAACTTGTAGAAGAAGCATTATTCTTCGCTTTGTTTGTTCATTTCCGCTTGTTTATTACTTGGAGAAACTATAAAGTTCATTTCATTAGTATCTCACATTTACTTGGAATTATTATAATCGAGGACGTGGAGAAATTGATTTTCATTTAAAGACATAACTAAAAAATTTGTAGTTTTGAAATCAATTTCGAACTTTATCACCATTAAAAGGTGGAATGTGTTTAGAAAAATCCTCTTGTTAAATATAGTGTTGGAAAACATCTTCCTTCTAATACTATTAGTCCTTAAACAAGAGTTAGGCTCTGATGCCACATATTGGACATGTGACTTCTTACATAAGAATTGGGGGGTGTGAATTATGGAGGTTTAAAAATTGTTGATTTAAAACAAAATCATTTTCGAAATGAGAGTTTGAAAACATTTTATAAAATGTTTGAATTAATAAACAATGGGAATTTAGAGGAAATAAATTAAGTGGAAAATATAAGAGATAAGTTGAAACATAAAGAAATTGCAAATCAATTGCTTCTACGATAAAAAAAGCATAAGATCTTTACGAAAATCATAGAAATTACAATTAGGAATTGGAAAGTATAAATTATTGAATATGTGGCTACTGTATATGGAAACTGGAAAGTATCAAAAGGATTATTATTTCAACAAGATTATTATTTCAGCCATGCTGCAAAGATGATTGGAGATGAAATTTTATTAATAGTTTGTTTCTATCATTGGCATGGAAAAGATGAAATTTTATTAATAGTTTGTTTCTATCATTGGCATGGAAAAGTTATGATATGAAATTTTAAAAGATCTTAAGTGCTAGTTATATTTTTTAGAGATTGAATCACCTGGTTCAATCAGTTTTATACCTATTATAATGATACGTCTATTCAACTGAGTTATTCGGTTTAATCTGCTTTGGTCATGCAGTTCGATTAATGACCCGATGGTTCGATCAATGAACCAATGATTCAGTATCTTCATCGATTTGATGACCGGTCTGGTTTTTAAAGCACTTATCTATTCAATATCTCTAAATTTGTAGAGTTTCCATCGAATAATTTTTAAATATATCGTATATGTTGCAAATGATCAGATATGTTGGGACTACACATTAAAATATTTAAAAAATCAAAATAATTAATAGGCAAAGCGTTTCGGAAATATCATATATTTTCATCTTTGTTAGTGGTTCTAAGAGGTATAGGGTTACCACCCTTAGATTTTATTGGCTTTATCATAGCAAAATGTCTCCAAGTGACCAAATTTATCATAATAAGAGCATTTGTATACAGGGCGATTAATTTTATTCATATTAAATCTTTTACTATGTGATATACTAGATTTAAATCATAATCCAGTTTAATTCAAGGAATTTCTTTAATTTGATTGAATTAAATCTATATTTTATTTTCCCTTAGTAAATTTACTTAGGGTTTCATGTAGATATTTCACTTCCTTTTTCATTTAGACACAAGTCTCACAATTACTAGCTTGGTTTCTAATAATATCCATTTCATATTTTAGAATTTCATTAATCTTTTCAAGAAACTCAAGATAGTCCTTAAGATCCATGTTAAATTTCTTAATCTTAATATTTTATTATATTAACTTAGCGCTTAATTTTAATAGTTACTTGTATGATAACTTTTTTGTCTCACAATCACCTTCTTTGTGAGAAGCTTTCAAGCAAATTTCATCTTCTTCGTTGGAAAATTTATTTGCAAAGATTTTTTCAGAGGTTAATTCTTTGATTTTTTTTTATTGAGAATCCTTTCTAATTTCTTCTTTCAAGGATTTCACTAGATGAAATTTCTTCTTCTTTATATTCTCTTATTGATGAATTTCTTTGTTCGACATTAAGTATTAAAAGGATCGTTCAACCACCGATATTTTTCTCTCAAAGGAAACAGTTGGAGTTGATTTGCTTCTTCTTCTTCTTCTTCAAAATAATTCTTTAATGAAGTATCTAAATATTATCTTAGATTTTCTTAGAAATCATAAACATTTCCATCTCTCAATTTAAGGATTATATCAAGTCTCTGATTCATGTTCTTAATTCTTATATATTTGTTAGTGACGAAGGTTCTAATATAGCTTCCAAGATTTCCAAAGTTTGAAATAAAGTTGTAGAAGAAGCATTATTCTTCGCTTTGTGTGTTCATTTCCGCTTGTTTATTACTTGGAGAAACTATAAAGTTCATTTCATTAGTATCTCACATTTACTTGGAATTATTATAATTGAGGACGTGGAGAAATTGATTTTCATTTAAAGACATAACTAAAAAATTAGTAGTTTTGAAATCAATTTCGAACTTTATCACCATTAAAAGGTGGAATGTGTTTAGAAAAATCCTCTTGTTAAATATAGTGTTGGAAAACATCTTCCTTCTAATACTATTAGTCCTTAAACAAGAGTTAGGCTCTGATGCCACATATTGGACATGTGACTTCTTACATAAGAATTGGGGGGGGGGGGGGTTGAATTATGGAGGTTTCAAAATTGTTGATTTAAAACAAAATCATTTTCGAAATGAGAGTTTGAAAACATTTTATAAAATGTTTGAATTAATAAACAATGGGAATTTAGAGGAAATAAATTAAGTGGAAAATATAAGAGATAAGGGAAAAAAGGAGCAGCCACGGTCGTCACAAGTCCCTCACGACTGTGACGCGCATCAAACACGGAAGACGAACGTGACACCCTTGTCACGAACGTGACAAGGGGAAATTAGGGTATTTTGAGGATACTTGGTCATGAACGTGTACGATACGTGAAGTCAACATGCCTATTTTCCAGCAGACCAAGTATTCCAACGTTTTCCCTGGATTTTCTCAACAATTACGAGGCCCAAGCACCAATTCCATCTGTCAGCCCAATTTGCTTTCTATAAATAGCTTAACTTCAAGAAACAATTTACAGAGTTTTAATTTCAATTTTCTTGCGGAAGCTCTGCCGATTTTATTTGCACCCTTTATTTTTCCAGCATTAATTTTCTTGCTTTAATTTTTTGTATCCCAACCAACCTTATAACAATTTCCAACATTAGGAAATTGTTATAATTTAATTTGTTTCAAAGCCTTCAGAATTCTTTTAGAAAATTTATTTCTGATTCCGGTCAGTACTCCGAGCTTTCCAGCCTGTGGAAGAAGGAGTCTACTATTTTTATTGTTATCCAGGTTTTTATATTAAATTGCATTTATATTAATGTTGAGTATTTATTTTTCTGCCATGCATATTTTATTTTATATTTCTCTGCCTCTGTCTGGTTCAACAATAATGAGTAGCTAAACACCTTAGGGCGGTATGTAATTAAAACAAACTAAATCGGTAAAATCAACTCTAGGCTTAAAATAATTAAGAACTTAAAATTCTGGCTGAGACTTTTTATTATAAAATCAACCTTTTTGTTACGAGAGTAAGGAAAGTGTAATAGGTTAGGTCAAGACCACGAGAGTGTGAGATTTTAATCAGATAGCTAAAGTTAGGCATTTAATTTAAACACAGCGAGAGCACTTTAAAATGAATTAGAATTACTAAGTTTCCAAAAATTATTTCTAAACACTTATGGGCTAGCGAGAGCAGGCATAGAGCTTTAGGGGTAAGATCTGAGATAAGACCACGAGAGTGTGAGTTAAAGATATTCAAACTGGTAACCTCTACAGAATAGATTAAGTGAACCATCTTTATAAGCCTAGGTTAGATTGACCCGCCTAAGTTAACATAATTACATACCGACCGCCTTAGTATTATTTTATTAAACTTAAATTTAATTCTCGCCTTTAATCTTTAAAAACAACCAAAAAATCGTGACAACCCTTCACCTTAGCTAAACTAGAAAATCCTCTAGCACTAAGTAATCATAGAGTCCCTGTGGATCGATAATCTTAAATATTACTTCGATAGGCTGTGCACTTGCAGTTAAGATACCGCTAGACACATAATTAGAGTACGTCTTTAGCCCATCACCCAACATGGTAATATATTCAGCATTATTATTGTTTAATGTCATAAATCTCGATCTCGACAACTTTCCGACATCATTGACTTTCACCAGAGTCATGTTTTTCCGGACATCCACCACTTTCTTGTCTTTTCGTTGTTTCTTAACTACCTTCCAAGGACCTTCGTCTACATCATAAGTACTAGGCTCCCCTGGTTTGGATGTAACTACAATTATAACTTTGTTTACTCCTTCGTATTCATCATGAACAATTTTTCTCCCTCTGATGTTGCACCTTTATTTGTAGTGACCATATCTTTCGCATTTTAAATAGAGAAGATGAAGCCATCCTTACTCAATACAATAATTCCTTTCCTTTATACTAAACAACGCGATAAGAGGTTTTAAGAGGTTAACTTGATCATAGATCCTCACATATTTTCCCCTTTCGTGTTGTATAACATTTTTGTCTACTTTGATAGCACACCCAACACAATTTTCTATTAATGTCAGGACCTTAGAGTCATAATATTCAATTGGTAAACCTGCAATTCTAATCCAAACCGCTATTTCATCAATGATATCCTTCTTATGGTGAAAATTCAGACACCAATCCTTAACCATTAGGTAGTGATCATATATAAACCAAGGCACATTCTCCATCGCTGCTCATTTATCATCTTCATGAGAAAAAGCAACTAAATAATAATCATTGATCATATCAATGATTCTTATAACACCGGTTTTCACCCACATTTGCTTCAGTCTGGTCTCCAACGCCTTGTAAGTAATCTTTCTCCCTAAGAATTTGACAATTACTCGTCTCCTCCGAGTACAGTGTATCATTTTCTCCTCAAAATCAGGCAAGATGAAGTTTGGACATTCATACTCTCCTACCTTATCTTCAACAATTTCAATACATTCACCTTTATCAGCCAACTCCTCCTCGGGGATATCATTTTCCTTCTCCATGCTTACATCCAGGAAATAAGAGATACCAGTAACCATATCTCTATATGACTTGATGTTGTTAGCCGCTTCATTACTATCCTCTGTAGCTCCTTCACTTTCTCCCTCCTTAATCTTCGTCCTTCTCTTCTGAAGATCAATTTCAACAATACTCTTCCTAACATCCTCCGAGGAAATAAACCCTAGCAGAAGATTCATATTTTTTTTTTAGCAAATATATTGTATACTAAAAAAATTATTTAAATTTTAAGTGTTTATAAATTTTCTCAATTTTTATTAAAAACAAAAACCTTAAACAACTCAATTGAATATGGACGGAAAAATCAAATAAGATGAATAGATTTAGTCAATCCTCAACACAAGGTAATGATAGTTTGACTCTCATTGTGTACGAATTGTCCAATTGATAAGTAAATAATCAGTTCATATTTGAAAGAATTTTGATTCAAATCTCCTTGTTTGAAGATTTTATTCAAATTAGGTCTATTAAAATTTAAAAAATGCAATACACAAAAAGTTATTATATATTTAAAAAAACATGAAATAATGGATGGAGAATATAAAGTTTTCACACCATTTTTTGAGTTTCCAATTTCCACGAAGCTTGTTGGCGTCATTTATTACTTTGAAAAAAACCATTCACCTGATAAAACAAGTAGTAGTAGTTGAGTTGAGAGTTAAGTGAAAGTATCCACAATTTGACCAAACGGTGTTACTCAGACAAGAACCATCATATTCACACACACGTGGTTAATACATAACCGGGTACCAAACGTGTCTTAGTATTATGCTTCCTCTCTATAAAACACAGGTTGCTCAATTTATGCAGCATACCATCTTCACAAACAAACTAACAACAACCGTTTCTTTCACTCTTCTACTTATTTATTGAACAGGGAATGGAAGACACTTGTTTGTTTCAAGAAATGGATTCATTTGCATTCAACTTTGATGATATTTCATACTTCAACACTTTCTCAGCAGCATCCACACCAGAGAGTACTAATTCTTCACATAATAATAATAATAAGAGATTTCATTCCGAAAGCACACAAAACTACTCTTTCCCCATTGAAAGTCCCGATCAATCTGTTGTCTCTGCAACACCACCAACAAAGCTACAACTCAAGGCTTCATCATCTTCCAAAATCATTTCTTTTGACAATATGGATGCAAGGATTAAGAAACCTAAAACCGAGTCTGGGTACGGTGAAAACATGAATTTTGGAAGTGAGTATGATCAACGAGAGAACAAGGCTGCGACAGCGATAACAAACAGAAACCCGGTCCAAGCGCGCGATCATGTAATAGCCGAAAGAAAACGAAGGCAAAAGCTTAACCAGAATTTCATTACTCTTTCCTCCATTCTTCCAGGACTAAAAAAGGTTACTAATCATGTTATTCAATTATGAAAATTGGAAATATTTATCTTTATTCTTATTACTGTAATTCAGAATAAATAATAATCAACGAGTACTTTTCATGCAGATGGACAAGGCAACTATTCTGGAAGATGCAATAATTCATCTAAAACAATTAAAAGAACGAGTGGAGAGTTTAGAAGAACAGGTAGCTGATACAAAAGTCGAATCAGCAGTTTTTGTGAAGAGATCTATTCTCTTTGCCGACGATGATAGCTCCTCCTCTTACGAAGAAAACTCAGACCAATCACTCCCAAAAATCGAAGCAAGAGTTTCTGGAAAAGACATGCTCATCAGAATCCACTGTGAAAAACACCACAGTGCAACCGCAATACTCAACAAACTAGAAAAACATCATCTCAGCATTCAGAGTAGTTCCGTTTTACCATTTGGAAGTAACTATATTGACATAACCATTGTTGCTCAGGTAAAATTCATTCAAATTTCATAGCATAGAGCATGAACTATATTTTTTTTCTTTTAAATTTTTAGCTAATTTTATAGGTTTTTTCTTGCAGATGAATAAAGAATATTGCTTGACAATAAAAGATCTGATAAGAAGCATAAGTCAGGTTTTGAAGCAGCTGTGTGATCTTAAATAAGAAGTTCAAACTTCAAAGCATCAACATTTGCTAATGAGTCAATAAAAATGACCTTAGGTTTTAATGGTTGTTTTAGTTTTCATATCACAGTGATTTTCTTTTCCTTCTTTGCTCCCTCATTTGGAATATATCTATATCTTAGTGTGCAGAGTTTAAGAGATGAAAATGCTACCGTGTTTTCCTTATTTTTTGCACGGTGGCATTTTCGGGACTTTAATTTGCAGCTATTTTTTTTTCTTCACACAAGAGGGATTTTTTAAATCTGATTTGACTCTTGAGATTGATCTGTTTGATCCTTCTTTCACGTTGAGATTGATCTGTTTCTTTTTTGTATGAGTTCTTTTGTAAACATTTTTGCATGAGTTTAATATTGTTTCTATTGTCGTTATGTGATGGATTCATTCTATATTATTAGTTTTTGTGACTAAATGACAACTTGATCTGTTACAAATATAGTATTGGATTCGTTTGGATGCATAATATCTTCAGACATTTTTGAATGATGTTTAATGAATTCACAATCAATGAGATAAACTATGTGCTTTAAATAATTTTATAGATTAATAATATATAATTGATTAAATAGCTTCTACATAATCATAAGCGATCCGGAAATGCATTACTTTAACCTTAAATAATTTTTTTGTATAAATGAAGTTGACTAATTTTTTTATAGGCAATAGAGTATTCAATATTTTGAAAAACGGTATATTAGAAATACACCAAATCATATATATTTTTTATAAAATATCAACATCCACTAAATCCACTAAATCAGTGACATGTTGCAATAAAAACAATTCAAATCATCAAAATCAAACTTCAATGAGAGAGAAACACTAATTGGTTCTCTCGTCTCTCTCTTGAGTGTTTTGGTGTTCTAGCTGGGTTTTCCATGGAATGGATAAAATCTATGAAGGAGTTTCGTAATATTGCTTCTCGGTGGAACGGTTTTCTGGTGGGGAAAGGGTGTAGTGGGGATGGAGACGTTTTGATTTCTTCCATTGTGTCGGCGAAATCGTTGAGGTGGAACCAAGGAGGAATAAGTTTGATAAATGTTATGGCTTTACGAGGTTTAAAGAACTGGATGATGTTAAATTATTAACTATTAAACTTGATAATATTATGATTGAGGGGAGGAAGATTCACGCTAACCCTCCAAGATTCACCATGTCACGTCCATATTGTATAATTTTGACATATATCATCACAACATAGGTGATACAATATCTCATTCTTTGTACCTTTATTTATATTTGCGCAATTAACATAAGGACAATAAAAGATACCATTATTGTCGGGAAGATTTTGATCAATGTATTCAAGGAATTCAAGAACTCATTTCTCATATATCGGACATAATTATCAGCTTTCATCCAAATACGATCCATAATAAATTCTGAAATTTATATCAAAATAATATTGTGAATGGCACAACAAAATCTAAACCTAAAATATATAGAAACTCTAAAGCATATTCATAACAATTATACAACTCTAAATCTTAAGCATATTCATAACAATAATACAACTCTAAACCTTAAACGCATTCATAACAATCGTAAAATATTGTGAATGGAAAAACAATAATGTGAATGACAGGATTGTAACTGAAGAGAGTGAAGTTTGTACGAAACATACCATACTTCGAGAAGGAAGTTGAATGAAGATAGTGAAGTTGAACTAAAGTTTGCACGGAGATTGGAAGATGGAAATTATCAAGAATGAAGATTCCAATGAACGAAGATTGTGAAGATGAAGATTCTGCTATCACTATTACCAACGTCATCGTCGCTTGTTCGCTAAGGGCGAGTTATAAAAGGAAATAATGAATCTGTTTTATTTTTGTGAAATATTGGAACAAACCCTAGTACGAATAGCATGTCTTCGAAGTCTGCTCACATGTTATTGTTTAATTGGGCCTTATGTTATGGATCCAATTATTTAAGTTAGCTTGTACCCTAAGTTAGCTTGTAATGGGTAATTGTTAAAAAGCACATTAGGTTAGTATGTTAGTTTTATTATAAATAGCATATTAGTCTCTCATATTTTGTATAAGGGAAAATAGGAAGATAAAACCCTAATACAAAAGTGAGAGAGGTTATTTTGTTATTCTTGTATACTTGTAATCTTGCTTGAAGAGAAAAGAAAGAATAACAGTTTATAAACAATCCTTGTTGTTATTTTGGTAACCCTTAACCCTAACCCTTATGGGTTTCCTAACTAGTCATAAAGAAACCTATTATACTTTGTTTCTAAGGTATCTAATTAGCAACAAATTGGTGTGGTGAGCGTGGAGAAGATGCCTTCAACAAAGTATGAGATTGAAAAGTTCACCGGAGTGAACGATTTCGGTCTGTGGCGCTTGAAGATGAAAGTCCTACTTGTTCAGCAGGGTTTTTTGAAAGCGTTGAAGGGAGAGACGACCATGAATGTTGCGTTAACGGCAGCTGAAAAGACGACCATGATTGAGAAATCACACAGCGCAATATTGTTGAGCCTTGGTGATAATGTTCTTCGACAGGTATCAAAGAAGACGACAGCGTCAGAGTTATGGTTGAAACTTGAAGGTTTGCACATGACCAAATCGTTGGTGAATCGACTCTACCTGAAGCAAGTCTTGTATTCATTCAAGATGAGTGAAGACAAAGTGTTGGTTGAGCAGTTGGATATGTTCTACAAGCTTATTCTTGATCTTGAAAATATTGATGTAAAGATCGATGACGAAGATCAAGCGTTGTTACTGTTATGCGCTTTTTCCAGAACACATGCTCACTTCAAAGAAGCCCTCTTGTATGGAAGAGATTCACTGACTTTTGAAGATGTTCAATATGTCTTGTACTCTAAAGACTTGAATGAACGAAAGGAGCATAAACCTTCGACGGTTGGTGAAGGTTTGGCCGTTAAGGTGAAATTCTTGCGAAATGATGGTAAGTTCGACAAGAAGAAGGGCAAAAGTCAACAGAAATCTTACAGTGGTGAAGCATCAGGTGTTCAATGCTATCATTGTAAGAAGGAGGGTCACATTCGAAAGGTGTGTCCTGAACGCCTGAAAGATCATGGAGGTAATGATAATGGTAATGCTGCCATTTTTCAAGATGATTTCGACTCATTTGATGTTCTTGTGGTTTCGAGCGGCGACTCAAGTAAATAGTGGATTATGGATTCAGGTTGCACTTGGCACATGACTCCAAACAAAGACTTGTTCGAGGAATTATGTGATCAAAATGGTGGATCAATACTGCTGGGAAACAACAAAGCTTGCAAAATTGCAGGTATTGGATATGTGAGATTCAAACTCCATGATGAGTCAATAAAGCTATTGACTGAAGTTAGGTATGTACCTGACTTGAAGAGAAATTTGATTTCTCTTGGTGAATTCGACAAGAAGGGATATGTCTTTCAAGGAGAGAAAATTATCCTAAGAGTCATGAAGGGGACGAATGAAGTCTTGAGAGGCATGAAGAAACAAGGCTTGTATACCCTTGAGGCTGAAGTTGTAAGTGGTTCGAAAAATGTTGCATCCACGAAACTGTTGTCGAAGAAAAAATTATGGCACATGAGATTGGGCCTTGTCAGTGAGAGAGGCCCGATCGAACTGGGGAAACAGAACCTGCTAGGTGGTGACAAAGTCGAGAAGTTAGAGTTTTGTGAACCTTGTGTATTTGGTAAATCCTGTAGGGTGAAGTTTAACAAAGGTAAACAAAGAACACATGGATCCCTTGATTACATCCATGCTGGTCTTTGGTGGCCTGCAAGGAATCCTTCACATTCAGGTGCAAGATATTTTCTATCCGTAGTTGATGACTATTCTAGAAATTTATGGGTATTCATTCAGAAGATGAAGGATGAAACTTTTGAGAATTTCAAAAGCTGGAAGGTTTTGATCGAAACTCAAACTGGTTGAAAAGTCAAGAGGTTGAGAGATGATAATGGCCTTGAATTCTGCAATGAAGCTTTCGACAATTACTATGTTGAGTATGGGATTGCAAGGCATAAGAATGTAGCAGGTACTCCTCAACAAAATGGTCTAGCTGAGAGATTCAATCGAAAAATCCTCGAAAGGGTTAGATGCATGTTAGTTAGTGCTGGATTGAAGAAGGTGTTTTCGGCTAAGGCTGTTTCGACAACAACATATTTGATAAACAGATGTCCTTCGACTGCGTTAGATATAAAGATACCTGAAGAAGTTTGGTCGGGACATCCACCAGATCTCGACAAACTGAGAGTATTTGGTTGTGTAGCATATGCTCACATTAGGCAAGACAAGGTCGAACCTAGAGCTCTGAAATGCATGTTCATGGGATATCCTAAAGGAGTCAAAGATTATAGGATATGGTGCCTAGAGCAAGGTCACAAGAGGTGTATCATCAATCAAGATGTAGTTTTCAATGAAGCTAAGATGACTTTCAATAAAACTAACGATGTTGTCGAAGAGCTGGAACAGAAGAAATTCCTGTCGAGGTGTAGCATAGTGATGCTGAATTGCATGACCCAGATGAAGTCGAAAAAGCATAAACTAATGTCGAAGATGAGGAGACTGATAATGAATACCTTCTTGCAAGAGACAGGTCAAGAAGAGTCATCAAGCCAACTGAGAGACTTGGGTATGCAGATCTTATAGCTTATGCCTTAATCTCGGCAAGTGAGGTTCTAGATGAAGAACCTAGAGACTATAAGGATGTTATGAGGAGTCAAAATAAGACTGAATGGCTTAAGGCCCTGGATGATGAGATGAAATCTCTTCATGATAACAACACTTGATAACTGATCAAGAAACTTGTTAGAGCCAGGTTAGTCAGTTGTAAATGGATTTTCAAAGTTAAAGAAGGAATCGAAGGATATGTCGACTCTGATTATACAGGTTGTATGGATTCTAGAAAATCTATTTCTGGATATGTCTTCACTATGTTTGGCACATCAATTAGTTGGAAAGAAACACTTCAGAAGGTTGTTGCCTTATCAACCACTGAAGCGGAATATATCGCCATACCTAAAGTTGTAAAGGAAGCACTGTGGCTTGAAGGTTTTGAAAAGGAGCTGAAACTTCAAGGTCGAAGTATCACTGTTAAATGTGATAGTCAAAGTGCAATACACCTATCGAAGAACTCGGCCTATCATAAGCGAACCAAGCATATTGATGTGAGGCTGCATTTCGTCAGAGAGGTAATCGAGCATGGAGAAGTCCAAGTGCTAAAGGTTTCGACATATCATAATGTTGCTGGTATGATCACCAAGATGTTTCCCAGTTGCAAGTTTTTCCACTGTATGCATTTGATAAAGCTCCATGAAGAAAGCTAGTTTGTTTCTTGTTAGTATAGGGTGTGTTCCAAGGTGGAGATTTGTGGAATATTGGAACAAACCCTAGTACGAATAGTATGTCGTCGAAGTCTGCTCACATGTTATTGTTTAATTGGGCCATGTGTTATGGATCCAATTGTTTAAGTTAGCTTGTACCCTAAGTTAGCTTGTAATGGATAATTGTTAAAAAGCCCATTAGGTTAGTATGTTAGTTTTATTATAAATAGCATACTAGTCTCTCATATTTTGTATAAGGGACAATAGGAATATAAAACCCTAATACAAAAGTGAGAGAGGTTATTTTGTTATTCTTGTATACTTGTAATCTTGTTTGAAGAGAAAGGAAAGAATAACAATTTATAATCAATCCTTGTTGTTATTTTTGTAACCCTTAACGCTAACCCTTGTGGGTTTCCTAACTAATCACAAAGAAACCTATTATACTTTGTTTCTAAGGTATCTAATTCACAACAATTTTAAATTTATCAGGAAAACCTTTGGCTATGGTTGCTATATACAACCGGAGTGAATTATAGGCCTATTACAACGGTTGAATATTTCAATAGTGGTTATATAATTTTCAATAATTTATTTATTTATGAACTTAAGTGAAATGCGCTTTTGTAATAGGAAAAATGTAGTTTAGAGGAATCGAAGCTTGTAACACTTAGTTTATCACCACGATTCTCACAAGAAACCGTGATTAAATAACTTTCAAAAAATAAAATATATATGAGGTGCATCTAGTTTGTGCAATTACAATGGTGAAAAGCATATCCATAATAGTTTTAGTGTTACCGAAGACATATATTGTAGTAGTGGAGGTTGATAGAGCCAAAATAGAGGTTATCGAAGATTTGCAACCTCCGAAAACTATTAGAGAAGTCTAGAGATTCCTTGGACACACCGGGTAAAATTCATTGACGACTTCTCCAATATAACCAAACCCTTGATACAAGGTTATAATCGCTTCACACGGAATGTACTGTATCACGATGCAGACCATCAAATTGATCTAGACAATGCATGATGGGCTAGGGGTTTGGATTGTCTATGCTCGAAAGCACGAGACCCTCTTTTTTATTGTATAATCCTTGATAGTATTCGATCTTATAGGTTCCCTTATTGGACTCTCATTGTCGGTGAAGAGAATAGATCTTTTCACAAAAATTGTGGATTCGACTTTTGTATCAGCTACTTGTTCCTCTAAATTCTCCACTCGGTCTTTTAATTGTTTTAGATGAATTATAGCATCTTCCAAAATAGTTTCCTTGTCCATCTGCATGAAAACCACACATTGATTATTACATGTTGATTGTGAATTAGTCATAATTGAATAACATGAGTAATAATTGTGAAGTATATAATAAACTAGTACCTTTTTTTTATTGCAGGAAGAATGGAGGAAAGAGCAATGAATTTCTGGTTAAGATTTTGCCTTCTATTTCTTTCAGGTATTACATGATCTCTTGCTTGGATCGGGTTTCTTTTTGTTATTGTTGTCGTTGCTTTGTTCTCTAGGTGATCATACTCACTTTCAAAATTCATGTTTTCACCGTACCCAAACTGGGTTTTAGGCTTCTTTATCCTTGCATCCATATTGTCAAAAGAAATTAGCTTTGTTGGTGGTGTTGCAGAGACAACAAATTGATCAGGACTTTCAATGGGAAAAGAGTTGCTTTGTGAGGTTTCTGAACGAAATCTCTTAATATTATTATGAGAGGAATTGGTACTCTCAGGTGTGGATGTTGCTGAGAAAGATTTCAAGTATGAAATATTATCAAAGTTGAATGCAAGTAAATCCATTTCTTGAAACAAACAAATGTCTTCCATTCCCTCCTGTTCATTTGGAAGAAAAAGGGTAAGTCATAGGGCTAACTGTAGTTAAAGACAATTCAAACATGCATTTAGAGTGTTGTTGTGTACTTACAAATTCAGGCATGTACTTGGAAGACAAAACTTGAATCATCTTTGAGCTTGAATTCGTAAACAAACTGAAAAATTAACAAGTCGAACAATTAGGTCAATGAAAAGTCTTCTAATTTCTAAAATTAGAGAAAAATAAATTCAAAAATGATGAAATTTTGATTAGAAAGGGTTACCTTGGCGGAGGAAAAGTAGATCCAGAAAAAGAAGAAAGTGCACAATGCTTAATAAATTGAGCAACCCGTTTTATAGAGAGGAAACATAATAGTAAGACACGTTTAATACTCGGTTATGTATTAACCACGTTTGTGAATATGATGTTCAATTTTCTTGGGTGTATTTTTTTAATATACTTTTTTTTAATAAGCAAGGATTTCATTTAAACGAGAAAAATGGGTTATCGAACCCACTTACAAAAGAACGAGGAAATGTCTCGAACAAAGATAAAAAATTACACCCAACTAAACTTTAAGCTAAGTTTTTCGCGGGGCCAGTTTTTCTCCGGAGTCGTCGAACGAGTTTCCTAATGTTTTGTCAATTCTTTGGAAGGTAGTGATCCATATGCGTTTGAAAGCTTTTTGTTGGAGGTTATTTTGGGAAAGATTACCAACTAAAGATAATCTATTTCGAAGAGGTATTTCTTTCTCTGTGGAAAATTCTCGATGTGTGTTTTGCTCTAATCACTTTGAGAATTTTGCGCACTTGTTTATGAATTGTTTAGTTTCGAAGATAATTTGGAGGGATATAAGGGAGTGAATTGGTTTTGTAGATATAACGGTAGACTCGGTGGATGGTTGTAAAGATAGTTTCGAGAGATTCTTCCGTTTTTGTAAATCTCAAGGAGCTAAGAAAGGGAAAACGAGTATTTTTTGGATGGCGACCGTTTGGAACATTTGGTTAGCTAGGAATGGGATCGTCTTTGAGAGGCATAGTTGGAATGCCTATGATATTGTTTGGAATATCAAAATTACGGCTTGGAAGTGGTCATTTTTAAGAGATATTGCTAATCCTAATTGCAATTTATATGATTTTTATAAAAAAAAAAAAACCCGTTGTTTTTATATCATAGGGCCAATTGGATAGCAATTTCTTTTTTGTTTGGGTCGTTTTCTAGTGTCTCAGCTTTTGTAATCAGGTTCGAGAACCCTTAGTTCTCGCTTATTGGAATCACTTGCTTACAAAAAAAACAAAGGAAATTTGCAAAACTCGTAAAAGTTATAATTGGATCAAGTAATTTTCCCTATATAAGACCATCTCTAAACTAAAGCCTTAATGTTCGAAACTGTATCCAACACATTCCAACTATCGTTTCTAAAAATAATGTTACGCAAATTCCACAAAACTCATGTCGTAGCCAACCAAACGCATCCTTCTGTCCCCTTCCTCAACCGAACATGTTTAAAGAAAGCATACCAAGATAAAAAAACATTCTTTAATATTACTACTCCTCCAATTTTCAAATCCAATCCACTCGATCATTTCTTTACACACCAATAAAACCACATTACACCCCCATAAAAATATGATCAATAGAATCCTCCGCCAAAGAACAATACACACACTCCAACCCGGAATTTGGAAACACACAACCTCTATTACTAGGAGCCACTTTTAATGGAAGCCTATTTAGAAAACATCTCCAACCAAAAGTCTTTACTTTATATGAAACCATCACTTTCCATATAATAGAAAAAGCTTCATCAAATAAATTACACGAGCCATAGAATGTGGTATGAAAAAATTAAATTAAAGAAACTACTAACCGTAAAAATCTCCAAAAGACTCGCCTTCCAAACCACTTTGCCAACACCTTCATACTCTGGTCGAATTTGATCCAACAAGTTACGTAACCGAAACAACTTCGCGGCCACCTCCCCATGAACCGGCCTGACAACCCTGAAATCGCCCTAAATCCACCTCCCCTCTTTCCAACCACCCATACAAGCCACTGAAACACCTTTTAGAAGAGACAAATGAATAAGAATAGGAAAGATATCCTTTAAACAACATTCACCTATCCACCAAGAATACCCAAAAGAAATGGAGTACCCATTACCAATAGAAAACTTGAAATTTGAGACAAAACAATTATCCGGGACACTTTTATCCAAACCGCATAATTCCCTCCACCAAAAAGAACCACTAATCTTTTTCAAAGAAGAAATGCCGGAATCCACTAACATTAAATTAATATCTCCATATCTAGCTTTTAACACATTATACCATAAAGCATTAGATTCCTTTAAAACCCTATATCTCCATTTATAAATTAGAGCCAAATTGAAATCATCCACCCTTCTCAACCCCAAACCACTTTTTTCAAAAGGAAGACAAACCTTTTTCCAACTAACCCAATGAATTTTTCTCTTATCCTCCTTACTCCCCCAAAGAAAATTTCTTTGTATTCTAGTTATCTCTTTTACTACCTCCGTCGGGGCTTTATAAAACAAAAGCATGAAAATTGAAACACTAGAAAGCACCGATTTTAATAAAGTTAGCCTTCCTCCAAAACTAAGAAACTGATTGTTCCAACAAGAAAGCTTCTGATTCAACTTCCCCACCAACTCCTTCCACATGGTACTTCTATTAAACTTATAACCAATTGGTAAACCAAGAAAAGTAAAGTTATTTTCCTCCCTCTTACAAGATAAGAAAAAAGAAGCAACCTCCAAGAACCTATCACCAATATTTACTCCAATAAGTTTACTCTTATGGAAATTAATTCCCAAACCAGAGATTAATTCGAAACCTCTTAAAACCACTTGCATAGATCAAAGATGCTTCCAAGTATCATCTCTGAATAATAAAGTATCGTCCGAAAATTGAAGCATATCCACAAAACACTTTCCCCTTATGTTAAAGCCCGCGAAATCGTCATTTGCCACCGACCTACTAACCAAACCCTTTAGACCTTCCACAATAATTACATAAAGAAGAGAAGAAAGAGGATCACCTTGTCTCAAACATTTCTCTACCACAAATTCCTTTGTATGACTACCGTTAACCAAAACTGACATTTTGCTCGAAAAAACTAAAACATTCATCCATCTCAATCAAATATCCCCAAACCTCATTTTTTTAAGCATAAAGATGAGGAAATTCCAACTAACCTTATCATAAGCCTTCTCAAAGTCAACCTTAAAGAGAAAATACCCCTTACCCTCTTTCTTGGCGAAATCTACTACCTTGTTAGCCACCAATACTCCATCAAGTAATTGCCTTCCGGGAACAAAAACACTTTTATAGTTAGAAATGACTGAGCTCTACACAAACTTTAATCTTCCGGCCAAAAGCTTAGAGAGAGCTTTATAAACACATCCAACAAGACAAATTGGACGATAATCATCCAAATACAAAGGGTTGGAAGTTTTAGGAATCAAAGTTAAAAAGGAAGATATGAAAGATTTAGAGAAAGAAGCCTCAGAGTGGAAGCTCTGAAAATAACCAATAAAATCATCCTTCATGAAACTCCAACACTTTTTAATGAAATGAAGAGAAAAACCATCGGGACCCGGGCACTTTAAACCATCACAACTCCAAATTGCGTCTTTAATTTCTTCCTCTGAAAATGGAACTTCAAGAAAAGATCTTTTTGAAAGACTTATACCCTTAAAAGAAAATCCATCTAACACCAGTATATCAAAATCCGACTCAATGAATTTAGAAGCAAAATGTCTCCTCACTTCATCCTTAACCTCATACAACTTAACAATCACACCACTTTTCGTTCTAATATTTCCGATAAAATTATGCCTCCTTCTCTCTTTCATTACTCTATGAAAATAACAACTATTAAAATCATCATCATTAAGCCATTTCAAATTAGCCTTTTGAATGAGCATATTTTCCTTAATCTTTAAATTAATCCAAAACTTACTACTCCCACTTTTTTTCTTTCTCAACAAATCCTCCCTCTCCCCATATCCAACCATATCCTCCAAATCATCCTCCTCGTTCAATTCCATAACCCTCCCCCCCCCCCCCCCCCCCCCGCCTCTTCCATATACAAACCGAACCAACCAAAATTGTTGGAATTCCACCATTTAAGACTCACTTTTAAAAGCCGCAATTTATACTTGAGCACATAATCTTTTCTTCCCTCTACATGAATCTTCCTCCATTCCTTCTCCACAAAAGGTAGAAAAGAAGGATTAGAGAACCACTCGTTGTTCACCCTAAAAGGTTTTGGACCCCAATCCTCTTTGTCAAGAACAAGCCATATCGGGCAATGATCCGATATATCCCTATCCCCAATCAATTGACCCACGGCCCCCCAATCTTCTATGATTCCATTAGACACCAAAAAACGATCAATCCTACTCTTTGCTTTACCATCGCTACTATACCAACTAAACCTTTTACCCTTACACGGAAAATCAACCAAATTGTCATCCACAATAAACTTCCCAAACTCCCTCCCTTCCGAGTCCGAAAAGGAAACCAATATCCCTCTCCTTTCGTAAGAATTTTTAACCGCATTGAAATCTCCCGCCAACACCCAGTCTCCATCCGTAAAACAAGTCTTCAATTCTAACAACTTCTTCCATAATAACCTCTTCAAAACAATGGAACGAGGAGCATAAATGTTAACCACGTAATAAATATTAGTATTCCATCTAACCTTTATTCCCAAGTAACCCTCTCCTTCGAAGCTACAAAGGACCTCCATATTTTGAGCTTTCCAAAGAATAAGAAGACCACCCGACATCCCCTCTGAATTAACGAAAGAGAAATCAATATCCTCACTACGCCAAAAGCTCCTAGCAACACCCTCAGTCAAATCTTGAATCTTTGTTTCTTGAAGTAAAAAAATATTTGCCTTTCCCTTTGAAATAATATGAGAGAGTATACTCCTTTTATTCTACTACAACTCCCCCTAATATTTAAAGATCCCACAATCATTATAACATGCTTAAATTCTCCTTCCCTCTAAGAAACTTAGCTTTATCCGCTTTCTCCATCTCGGTAATTCTTCTTTGAAAATCTCCCTTTGATTCACCCTTTTCCACACCTAAATTTGATATAGCATTCCATAATTTATCACAAAAATTGGTATCTAAATTCTCAAAAATTCTAAGATTGCATCTATCAATTCCGGATTCCATAGAATTTTCCCCATGGAAACAAACCCTCCTTTCAAATTCCATATTCATGTCTCTGGAAATTGAAGCTCCTTCAACATTTGTTGCCTTTTTGGTGGTAGTTCCCCTTCCTCTTTTAGCCAACCTTTTACTCCAAATTCTTTTATTGTTGTTCACTTTATAAAAAATTGAGTTTAATACTTTTTATTATTTTCTTACTCCTATGTCTCTTATCCCTCTCCATCATGGGGTCCACATTAACCCCTAACCCAATCTTACACTGGGCACCTTAATTCTGCTCCACGTCTAAATAAGTGCAAGGTACGATGGTCCCCACCTAAATTTGTGAACGCTTCCCATCCTCACTTCCCACCTGTCCACCTTCCTTGTCATTTTTTGAGAAATACTTTAATTGGCTAATACCTTGGTCAAAAGATTCAAAACCTTTATTGTTTCCTCCATCCAACGTCCTGTCCCTATCTTGTACTTATGTGGAAAAGGCATGTGTGTGCAGTGTTTTATCTGAATGGCAATGTCCAATACCAGAAACAAATTCCCTATCGGCTTCGACGACACCCAATCTCGCCGGAGAAAGAACCTCCTCTTCTGAACCTCTGTTCCTTCCATCGATATCCTCCTCAAAATATCCATTAAAATCACTCATGAGCTCGTCAAAAGAACTACTAGAACCTAGGTCTATCTCCATATCAGAACTAACAATGGATTCCTCCCTCAGCTCTCCTCCCTTAAAAAGATCTGAAACTCTTTATCGTAGATCTTGACAAACATGTAATCTTTAACGGAAAAACCATGCGGCACCTTCAATGATATTCTCGCAACATGTTTGCAAGCACCCAAAAAATTCGTTTCATCGATACTTATGAACTTTCCGATCGAATCCACAAGATCTTTGAAGAAATCAACGTTCCACGCATGATGTGGGACACTTCTCAAACTCAAACATACCACCCTATTAAGAATCTAAATTGCCAACGGTTTCTGAAGATATAGTTAAAATTCTTTGGTCTATGGAGGACATCGGTTGGACTTTCTCTAGTTCCTCGGGTTCGGTTGGCGGTCTAATTATTTTATTGAAGAAAGGAAACGCGAAGGTTTTATGCAGTTTTAAAGGTGAAGGTTATGTGAGTATTAAAGTTAATTGGAGAAATAATATATTTTATGTGGTAAATGCGTATTCTCCCTGTGATTTGGTTTTGAAGAGAATCTTATGGAGGAACTTGTCGGATTTGAAATCTCGTCACTCGGATGGGGATTGGTGTTTCAAGAGAGATTTCAACGCGACCATTGATCCGGGAGAGAGGAAGGGTAGGGCTTTAGGTAATCGCACCTCAAAGATGTAAGAGTTCTTGGAATTCATCAAGGAACGCAAGTTGGTTGATGTTCCATGTAAAGGAAAGAGGTTCTCTTGGTATAATGGGGATGGTTCTTCCATGAGTAGGATTGACCATTTTTTGATCTCGAAGGAAGATATTGTTAAGTGGGGAGTGGTGGGTAAATTTATCAGTATGAGAGACTTGTCAGATCATTTCCCGATTTGGTTGGTGGTTGATTCTTCAGATTGGGCTCCGAAATCGTTCAAAGTCAACAACGAATGGTTTCATAATAAACTATTTTTTCCGTTTGTCAATAGGGAATGGAATGACTTAATATTTGATGGTAGAGGTGATTTCTTCTTGAAAGAAAAACTTAGATTACTTAAGGTAGTCTCTGTAGATGGGATCTAGAGGTTTTTGGTATGTTTTATTTGGAGGTGTAAGAGAGTTCTAAGGAGAAAAATAGGGGGACGATTTGGCCGAATTGGTAGGGGGATTTCTTTGAGATGATCTCATCAATGATCGCAAGAAGGCTTCGAGTAGTTTTTGGTTGAATCTTAGAATTAAGGAGAACATGCTCATTCAAAAATCGAGATTTAAGTGGCTTAATGATAGAGATAATAATAATAGATATTTTCATTGTATTATGAGGGAAAGAAGACGACGTAATTTCATTTATTCCATTAAGTCAGATAGAGGTATTTTAGCTTTGGTCAAGGAGGTTAAGGAAGAGGTGAGGAATCACATTAAGTGCAAATTCTTAGAACCCAACTTTCATAGACCTACTATAGAGAGAGTTTCTTTCAATATTCTTAGTTCGGAGGATATTGTTAGACGATGGTGCATATCTAAGGGGGGGGGGGGGGGGGGGTTTAATAGATCCCTTTTTAAAATAAGCTTTTCAAAAATTAGTTGAAAAACAACTTGCGGAAGTTCCCCGAAAAAATCACGTCTAAATAAAATCAAGTCACCGGTGGTCGGATATGCATTCAAAACCAAATGGGATATAAGAGATGAATAGATGAATCGATACAAATCCAATTAATCACTTAAATTTAGCACAACTGAATATTCCACTACCAACAATGAATATGGATGAGAAATAAGCATAAAGAATAAAAAGTTTTGTGTTTTGAATTTTTATCAAACACTTGGTGTGCATACACACAAAATGTAGTGCAAAATTTTTATCAAGTTGCTATCCAAATATGATAGCTAAAATTTCATAAACACTTGGTAGGCTCACACCAATGTAAACAAAAATTTCAAGCAACACAACTTCAACTTGTGCAGAAAAATTGATAAATGAAAAATACGAAGAATACACGAGATTTGTTTAGGCAGTTCCCCCACCGTCATCGCTAAGGGTACTCTGCCCCTAATTCACAAACCAAATTGGTATCTTTTATTAATATTTAAATGTTAATACAAAAAGAAAATTGGAACAACAAACCAATCCAAATTGTGATTGTTGCTATAACTCTTCTTGCCCCTTGATTCGAGATGGACCAAGTCCTTCACGCGCGTCGAACAAACCTCTGATTAATTTCTCCCCTCTTGAAATAATATACAATTCTACAAACTTTGAGCACGATCGCTTTTATTCGATGCTTGTGAACCCACACCGTTCTTCGTAATCCTCTGATTACCGTGATATGAATGAACGATCACATTGATCTTCAAACCTCCTCACTCGGCTGAATCTACGAACGAATGATGCGTGAAAAACCCCCAAATCTCAATTATCTTGGAGGACAAACCCTCAAGGTTTATTCAATAAAATCCCACAAATCCCTAAACCCAAACTGAAATCGCAATCTCACGTTTGAACGTTATCACCTTGATCTTGCACTTTAATCAACAAAATTTGTTGTGTGAAATTATTGATGAATGCTAGAGAGGGAGAATATGAAGAGAGCCCTTGTGTATCTATTTCACTTTTCTTGTTAGTTTTCACAAAATAATATGACAACTATTTATATGGGTTAGTAAAAGAATGATAAGATTAAAACACAATGAAGAATGAGAGAGAAAACAAAAAGACGCTCGCAATAGAAATGAGTCGACCTGTTTATTGTTTTACGTCGACATGGTTGATATACAGGAATGCATCGACCTGATGAAGCATTTGAGTCGACCTGTTTGTGACTTTTGAGTTGACCTAAAATTTCCCCTCTATCAGCCTGTTGGGGCCCGTAAGTTCCAGGTAAGAAATCCATCAAATGAGTCGACCTAATATTGGCATTGAGTCGACTCAAATTTCTCTAACTGAATAAGTCTACCTATTTAGGTGACTGAATTGACTCATTCCTTTCAAAACACTCCAAAACCCCTTTTCTTATGAGTTCAACCCGTTTCTTGTGGTCACATGAGCCTTCCAAAAGCACAATAGTTTTGACATCATTCAAAATACCTTTTATGTATCACAAATATGATTTTGCTTGAAAGACCTTTCTCGGGGGAGGAGATTAAAGAAGCGGTGTGGGGTGTGATAGATCTACAAGTCCGGGTCCGGATGGGTATTATTTTTTGTTCATCAAGAAATGTTGGCAGTTTTTCAAAGCGGGCTTTTATCGGTTTTTCAATGTTTTTAATGATGGGGCAATTTTATCTAAGGCTATTGTTTCATATTTCTTGGCTTTAATTCCAAAGGGTGATAATCCTTTGGGGTTAGATGATTATATACCAATTTGCCTTATTAGTTGTTGTATAAGGAATTATCTAAGCTCTTGGCGGGTAGGCTCAAATTGGTTTTACATAACATTATTTCTAATTGTCAAAGCACTTTTGTCTCGGGTAGACAATTACTTGACAGCGTTTTAGTGGCTAATGAGTTGGTAGATTATGCGGTTAAGGAGAAGAAGGTAGTTTCTCTTTTCAAGCTCGATTTTGAGAAAGCCTATGATAAAATGAGTTGGGGTTTTCTTAGATATATGATGAGAGAATGGGTTTTGGGGAGCTTTGGATGAGATGGATGGAGGCCGTGATTTTCTCTAGTAAAATGTCGGTTTTTGTTAATGGTAGCCCGACTAAAGAGTTTGTGGTGGAGAGAGGATTGATACCAAGAGATCCCCTTTCTCCTTTTCACCTTTGTAATGGTGGATGAAGGCTTAGCGCGTTTGGCTAAGAGGTTGGTTTTGTTAGAAGAATTTTATGGTTTCAATGTGAATGCTAATTGCGTTATTGATATTCTTCAAATTGCGGATGACACTCTTTTGGTAGGCAATGGTAGTTTGAGGCATTTGTGGGATATCAAAGCGGTTCTTAGAGGCTTTGAATTAGTTTTGGGTCTTGGAATTAATTTTCATAAAAGTGAGATTATCGATATTAATGCTCCGCCTAATTTCTTAGAAGTTTCCGCTTTAATTTTTTCTTGTAGGATGGTGTCGCTCCCGATAAATGGGGGAATGGCCCTGGATAAAGGTACAGACGCGAACGGTCGGCGAGGAGAACAATGAGAACACACAGCAGTGGACTCACTGGAAAAGAAAAGAGTCGCCAGCTAGGCATTTTTATCCCGGGGGAAAGGCAATGCTGCATAGACCTAGAAAGAGATGGATAAGACGGTCGCGAACCAGAGAGACTGAGAAAGGGGGTTGGTTACAACCTGGGAAGGTATTAGCACCCAGATTGTCCGCCGTACTCGACGGGATCCACGCTTAAAAGATTTGTGTTTTAAAGGGGTAGTGTCAGTGCAATTTGTGTATAAGAGCTGGAAAAGAATGTACAGGTGTCAGTGTATAGTGTATAAGTGATATGAAGTGTGAAAGTGTCAGTGTAAGAACAAGAATGAAATGCTCATGATAATGAGGCTTAAAGAATATAGCTGGAAAGAGGGGGAATATACAGAGACTTTTGTTCGATAACTGTTAAGTTATGCCTACGTATCCTCTCGTGCAATGAGGAAGTCAGAACACCGTCGTTCGACCCAAAGAGACTGAAAGGTGAATTGACTTGTGAACTGCTTGCTAGTCTGTGCTCAAGTATATGACCTGTCTGGCTCAGGTGCTAACTGTCTTGCATTAGACGGAAGAAGCAAGTTCTCGTTTGTGAGTGAAGATGATGAGAAAAGAATCCCGAAGGAGACGATTATTGTTTGTTTTTTTGTGTTTTCAGTCTTTTATTGCTTTTGAAAGTTTGTCATAAGTTAATGAGCTTAAGCCTAAACCAACGGATTTAGTAAACTCATCACATCTTCCCTCTGATTAGGGGTAATGAGAATACCTTAAGTGTGAAGTCAGCTTCTCACACTTAAACACCTTGATGTAGGATTAAGATTATTAACCTACTTGTGATTATTTAGATGTTTTTGGTGTTTTTGCTTAGTGTTAAGTAATGAGGTTAAGCCATAATCAGGGATTAAACAGACCCATTACACCATCCTAATAGAAGGATAATAGATGAGAATGTTTAAGCTGAGGAATGCTCCTCAACTTAATCCATGATTAGGGATTAAACTCATGACAAAACAAACCTTTGGTTAAGTGGATTTTATTTAATGATATGATGATGAAGTGAGTTTTAGGGTTTGTAAGACAACTTGAGGGGGACTTGTCCATTAACACTAGGGTTAGTCCTTCTTAACCAATTAAGGAAGAATTAGAACCCTAATGCAAGGCCCAAGTTACAAGCTTGATGTCTTAGTGATTATTAAATGGATTGATTAAAGGATTTAAACACATTAAGGGTTTAACACTTAGGATTAAAGTTATACACTCCATCCTAATAGAAGGATGCAGGCATAAGCTCAATCACAAAGCCTTAAAACCTTTAGGGTTTAGTCCTGGATTATGAGGTGAGAAGAGAAGACTCAAAGAGACACAAAGGTACAAGACTAAGTGGGGGGGACTAATAAAAACCCTAATCATTGTCATGCTTGGTTGTTCCTATGGTTTGTGAGGTTTAAGAAAGAAATCTTCAATGGAACCACCAGGAAGCAGATGAAAGGAGTAAAGAGAAAGCAAAGTAACTTGCTTCATTCAAGAAGTCAAGTCACTTGAGGAAAGAAAGTAAGGAGAAAAAGAAAGAGCAAGCTCAATCTCAAACACATAACAAAATGCAGCAATGATGCATAAGAGAGATGGAAAGAAAATGTGAGAAGTGAAGGCAAATTCACTTCTCAAAGTTACTTACCATCTGAAAAGTTAGTGAAAAGAATGCAATGCAATACAAGATGAGATGAAATGACATGGTGTAAATCAAAACCAGAAGCATATATGAGATGATAATGATGCTATGAGATGATGTAAACATGAAACAAGGCATGGGGATGATCACACAAACTTATGGATGCAAATGAAACCAGTTAAGAACCATGAACATATATGAAAAGTTATGAAATGCAAATGGCATACAACATGGCAAATGCTAGATGCAATGATCAAACATGCTTTCAATATGTCTTAAGATGTCAAATGAATCAAATGGATGCACAAAATGCTATGGCAAGTCATGTTATGCAAGAAAAATGCAAGGTGGATGCATATGGAAGCCCAAATTGGGGTTTATGAACAATGCAACAAACAAAAACCCAAAACCAGAAGCAAACAACATTATAAAAAATTGAAAATGCATTCAAAGGACCCCTAATCCTATACCAAACCACTGCCCAAAGGAGAAGTTTCAACTCCTAAACAAGTTCAAGTTATGGTTTTCTTAAGATTTCTAGGGTTTTAGGGTTCCTAAACAAGAAAATTATCAAACAAATGGAAAATGAAAGATCAAATCATGGCCATTTAATCTCACAAACTACATGCTAAACACAATGCAATGCAAAAAGAATCAAGGTCCAACTCTTCATGGATAGGCAGAAATGATTTTTGGAACTTTGGATCAAAATAATGCATCAAAATGATTTTAATTCAATGAAAAATCCTCAAAATGTTTCAAGATCAAAAAATAAATTTGGTTTGAAGGTTGGACAATGTTTCTAAATGTCTTAGAACATTTCATGGATTTTTGGGTGATTTTTAAATACCTAAAAGTATTTTTAATAAATTAATTTTCATTAATCAATTAAAAATAAACTTTTAAATATTTAAAAATACTTTTTTAATGCTAAAAATGAAAATAAAAATATTTTTGTGTTTTAAAAATTAATGAAACTCTTGACAAAAAGTTTCATAATTTTTAAACAATTTTTACTATTTTAAATAAATTAGGGAAGTTAAATGAAAGAAAAATGAAAATAAAATATGAAGTATGCAGTATGAGTGGCTGTGATTAAGAGTTGAGTGATCCAAAGGCCGTGCGTGCAAGTCAACAAGACTGGGGGTATGCACAATCCAAGGCCCAGATTCAAAGTCCAAACACGCGCATGATCTGATGGCTGAGCTTTCATGTTAACTTAATTAATTATGATTAATTTAATTAAACAAGATTAGGGTTTAATGACCCATCCAGGCCGTCCAAACACGCGCGGGAGAAGCAAATCCACGGCCAGAATTCAAAGTTCGTTAATTAATGAGATTAGGGCATAATAACTTTCAGGTGACCGGAGGGAAGCTCCGGTCATCTTCTCCGGCAACAACAAAACCCTAGATCATGATTCAGGCTCCTAAACATCAAATTAAACATAGCCAAGTGATCCTCTAACAACCTAGGATACGAATCCACCCTCAAACATCATTTAAACATCAAGAATCAAGCAAATCGAAGGAAACAAATTTCACGGGTGAAATTTCAGAGTAACAATACAAACTCATTTCTTACTCATTTTCGATTCTAAGAACATCCCCATGACCAGCAAGACATAAGCAATCAATTTATAACTTAAAATGTAAGCTCTGAGAAAAAGAATCCATGGTCATACCTGAGCTGGAAAGCTTCAAGACTGAGCTTTCAGAGCTTCCTTTGTGTGCAAATGAACCTTCTTGACTCCCTTGAACTCAATGAGATGCTTCAAAGTTCTTGTGGATGGCTGGTTTGAGGAGAAGTGTTCTGGTGCAGCAGGTTTCACAGTCAGGATTTGTGAAGTTTCAGGCTACTCCAATGGTGGATTCTTGCTCCTTTTAGTGTGCTTTACTTGTTGGTGAAGAGAAATGGGGTGTTTGATGGCTGGAAAAGGAGATTCGAAGGTTCTGGCTTTGAGAGTGAAAAATGGGGAAGCTCAGTTCTTGCTTGGTTCAGGCTTATGTCTTGCTGGTTTTGGCTCAGTGAAGCAAGGTGAGTTGATTAGTGGAGTTGGTTTTTGTGTTTGTGAGTTGTGTAGAGAGATTCGAAGGGTTTTGCTTGAGGGAGTGAGTTTGTGAATGTGTTGTTCTTGTGTGTTTCAGCCTGGCTTGTTATGTGAAATGGCTAGCATTTGATTCACATAAAAAACTCCCATTGGTCAGATGATGTGACCTGCCCTTTATTGATTGGGATGGCCCCTTTTGCAAAATGTCAACTTTGGTGTAAGGAGGGCATGGGTCAAGTTCTAGGCCAGTACAAGTGTGTGGGCTGGCGCAGCATGGTGTGTGAGAGAGGCTAGAATGGTTCAGCATTGTAGGCAACAAGTGGATGAGGTGTGATGATGGTTTTTGCAAGTTGATCACTTTTGGTTCATATGAAACTTTCTTGCTCCCAAGGCCATGAAACATGAGAAGTTTTTAGTCCATTCTGAATTTTTGGTCACATGTGATGTTTGTGTGATGGTTAGACATGAATTAGAAGTTACAAATGCCTTGGTACAAAGTTTTTGCAAGTTTCTCATTTGAGGCATATCTTGAAAATTAGTGATTTTTGCCAACTTTGACACACCATAACTTTTGATCCAAAATGAATTAGATCATGTTCTTGTACTTTTTGAAAAGGGAAAGATCTAATCTACAACTTTCATGACCAAAGTTTTTCCATTTGAAGCATTTTTGGATCAAAAAGCAAGGGTTGAAAAAGTGGCATAAAATGACATTTCATGAAAAGTCAACCATGCCCTAAAAAGTCAACTTTACAAAAACTTGTAATTCTTGAATTTTGTGAACTTCAACCTTCTTCCATGATCAAATAAAGATCATATACACTCAAAATGATGAAGATCACCCCTTGGTTGGGTCATTGGGGGCCTCAGATGCCCTAATTTTGCACTGACTTGTCTGAAAAGTCAACTCTTGATCAGATGACTTCCCCATGGAATTTCTTCATGAAAATTGATATGCATGCTCCCTATACCATATAGAGACCAATGGAAACAAGAATGACCAAAAAATTTAGAGTTATGGCCTCTGAAACCAAAACCCTAATTTCAGGTCAACTGTGCAGTCAAACTTGGCTCTGCTTCCATACCAATCCCAGTTCTTGTGATTCTTTGGCATTCTTGACTTTGAGAGGATGTAATATGATGTAAGAACACACATGGATCCCTTTGAAGTGATTGATGATCTTTGGGATGGCTCAACAGGCTCTTTGGATTGCTCAGATCACAAACCCTAGATGCAGATGACTTAGAACCAATGCAGTGAATCAAAAATGTGATGTGAGATGGTATGATGGTGTTTATGCACATGAGGTGATCACAAGCCATGGTGTGAAGGGGTGAGGGCAAATTTGGGGTGTTTACAGCTGCCCCTATTCAAACATGAGTTAGCTGTGTAGGATGTAAGCAACGACTTAATAGGCAAACAAGATAACTTGTGGTTGAATACCAAAGACAGTCCAAAATTTGCACTCACAGAATGAAGAAGAAAAGGGATGTAGATTGTAAAAGAAAGTAAATTATATTGTAAAGTGTAGGCGATGGAGGACGACCGTCGAGCAGAGGACGACTGCTGGGTGAAGAGCAATGACGGGGACGGCCGACGTGCTGGGAAAAGTGCGGGAAATAAAGCAATGACGGGGACGGCCGACATGCTGGGGATAAAAAGCATTATGATGGGGACGGCCATCAAGATAAAGTTGTAAGATTCTCTAAGATTCTCTGGGAATTAATGAAACATGACGGGGACGGCCATCAAGTTCATAAAGCAAAGTAACCAACGATGGGGACAGCCATCAGGCTGAAAAGAAAGGGGACCACGACGGGGACGGCCATCGGGCTTAAAGAATAAATGAAATAAACAGATGATGAGGTACGGTCATCAAAGGTGAAGGACGATCACCTAGCAGGGGGCGGCTGCTCTGTTGGGGATGAGGATGAGGGACGGTCATCTAAGGTGAAGGACGATCACCTGGCAGGGTACGGCTGCCGAAAATATCGCGACATAGGACGAATGCCTGATAGAAAAGGTCAACGATGGGGACGGCCATCGGACGAGCATGATGGAGGACGACCATCAAGAGGTGGAGGACGACCACCTAGCAGGGAACGGCTGCTCTCAGGGTATGTCATGACATAGGACGAATGTCAGATAACCAAAATCAACAATGGGGACGGCCATTGGAATAAAATGATGAAGGACGATCATCAAGAGGTGGAGGACGACCACCTAGCAGGGGACGGCTGCTGAAAACAACGATGGGGACGGCCATCGGATGAGCATGATGGAGGACGACCATCAAGAGGTGGAGGACGACCACCTAGCAGGGTACGGCTGCTCTCAGGGTTTATCATGACATAGGACGAATGTCAGATAAAAAGAAAAAACGTTTTACTGGGGAATAGTAATCACGGACGAGTGTTTACATCCAAGAAACAAAAGGTATAAGTGTTTAGATGTGTATAGATTAAAGATGCGGACGAGCATCCTCAAGACTATGATACGGACGAGTATCAGGTAGAAACAAGTACTGACACATGTTCAGAGATGATGATACGGACGAGTATCAATTAGTTAACAGGGAACACGGACGAGTGCTGAATCTGAAAGAATTCTTTCTGGGGAATAGTAGACACAGACAAGTATCTATATTCAAGAAGACACAAGTGTTTGACGCAGTGTATGGATTAAAGATGCGGACGAGCATCCTTAAGATTATGATACGGACGAGTATCATGTAGAAACAAACGCTTGACGCATGTTCTGAGATGATGATACGGACGGGTACCAACTGGTTAACAAAGAACACGGACTAGTGTCGAATCTGTGGGGATGTAAGTGATGTATACAAGATACGGACGAGTATCTATATAAGTGAAATGAGAGTGAAAAGTATGAATAATATATATTTGAGTGTTCCACCTGTTGGGGAGAGTGACACGGACGAGTGTCAAAAGGAGAAAAGTACAGTATAAACAAATATCTGGTGTACAAAGTGTTTACATTACTGTGTTGGGAAAGTGACATGGACGGATGTCAAGGGAATGTATATATATATAAGTACTTGTGAGTACAAAGAGAGTGTCTTTGGCTTTCTGCTAGGGATGTGATACGGACGGGTGTCAAAGGGAGTATATACTGGTGTTTGTGAATATGAGGTAACTGCTTTTGCTGGGGACTCTGGGGATTGTTCTGTATATTGTTGATGAACGGTTATTATTCACAAGTGTTGATTTAAAGCATGGCTTATGATTATGCTATATGTTTGATTTTTGCCGTAATGCTCCGTATTAAACGGAATGCTACGCTTTGTGGGTGGATATGATGCGAATGCTATGATTATGCAAAGGTACCAAGCCGGGATTCGGATCCCATAGCTACGAAGATCTCTGGCCGATCTGCTTGAAATGGACATCCTAGCTGGGGATGAGATCATTGGTAGATCTGATGAGATGTATTTGCTTGGGGAGATAGGTCACTGGTAGACCCATCCTTGGTAATGAGGGACCCAGCTGGGGTTTGTAGAAGCTTTCGTCACTCTGTTGTGATTCCTTCATGCATTGCTCTTCTGATTAGAGGCTGGAACTCTGTGGGGAAGTGGTTCCCTGGCTTTTGTACTTGGCTGAGGAAGAATGATTGGCAACTCGGTTGGGGAGAGATAACAAGCGGTACCTCAGCTGGGGAGAAAACACCTGGGTGCTAAGTGTTGCACCCCAAAATTTGCCCTCACAATACAAGACTTTGTGTTCTAAGAAAGTTCACAAGGTTCACAAGCTTCTCAACATTTACAAGACCTTTCATGAAGTTCATGAAGTCCACAAGTCACTTCTTGAAGGTTCACAAGGTTCACAAGTTACACAATGATCACAAAGCTTCCTTGAGGATCATGAGGTCTACAAAGCCACTTCATGAGGTTCACAAGGTTCACAAGCTTCACAATACCTCCCATAGGTATCACAAGACATTGTATGAAGATTCACAAGGTTCACATAGTTCACAATTGGTCAAAGAAGTTGACAATTCCCTCAAACAATGCACCTCCTAAGCAGGGCATCCATAATTAGGTTTGTGACTTTAATCAGGCTAAATGGACTTCCAATACCTCAAGTGAGTTTCATAACATCTTATATGTGTGTAAGAACCCCCATGTCAAGTTTCAAGACTTTTCTCAAAAGTTTGCTCAGTCAGATGATCAGATAGGTCAAAATCAGTCAATGCAGTTAAAAAGTCAAACTGAGGTCAACTTTGGTCAAACCAAGGTCAAACTTCATGATTTTTTGCCAACATCAAGTATATGAAGTAAAATTCATCATTTGATCAAGGGTTGATCATGATTCATCAAGGAGATTCCAGATCATCAATAATCAGGAGTTTCTAAATTAGGGTTTCCTCAGTAAAAGTCAACTGAACTTTGACCAGGCATAACTTTCACATACTTCATCACCAAGTCTCCATCCAAAGCTCATTTTGAAGGAAATTGAATTCTCTACAACTTTGATGTTTAAGGTTAAGCCCAAAAATGCTTCATTTGAAAGATATGATCTAAGACATTATAGGTCATTTCAAAAGTCAACAAAAAGTCAACAACTTCAAAAGGGCATAACTTGAGATTGGTAAATGATATGGACCTGAAACCAGTGGGGTTGTTTAGAGGACTCTTCAAGATTTCCAAAAAGTCCAAGAACACCCTCATACCTTTAAAAGTGAGGGAGATGTGCCTTTGCAAAGTTAAGAAATTTTGTGATGGTTTATGTTGAAAAGGGAGGTTCAAAATCATTTCTTTTCAAATGGACCACTCAAATTATGACCCAATCCACTTCATAATGGTTTGCACGAAATTATCATGATATTTTCATATTTTTTATTTTATTTTATTAATTTATTATGATTTATTACATTTTAAATCATTTTAAATTTTAAAAAAATATTAAACATGAAAAGATATTTTTGTGATTGAATCTAGAAAATCATAAAGTGTGATTGGAGTCAAAGGAGAAGGAAATCATGTGATCTCTCCCAAAATAGCAAGACCTTATGATCAAATATTTGAAACTTATACAATGATCTTTTTGAATCTTTTTTTGGATCAAATATCCACACAACCTATCCATGTTTTTGACCTAAATCACTCCCACATATATACTGATCATAAACCTAATGCTCATTCACGAAATCCAGCAGCAGAACATCACCTTCAAATTTCAAATTTTCTCACAAAAACTCAATTTCGATTTTTTCAAATTCAGCCATCCAACAAAGGTTCTAAAGGTTGAGACAGCTTCTTTAAGGTTGATTGAACATGTTTGAATGATCATATGCATCAAAAACATCATGGAACCATGAAACCCGAGCCACCCTTGTTCTTGATTTCTTCTTTTTCGATTACCATAATTTATTGCATTTAAATGAATTTTGACTGTTTAATGTTGTTTGTGATGTTGTGTGGATTGATTCTGGGCAGGAAAACTCAAGAACAAATGCCTAATTCGCGAGAAGCCATTTTTAGGGTTGTGACCTAAGTTTGGGGATTTTCGGTTAAGTGGATATAAATTGATTTTAAAAACATAGAATTGTTGTGTGAATCATGAGAATCATAAATCACTAATCAATTTCATGAATCAGTGTGGTTTTGGTTGAGTTTCGGTTTCGCAGGTTTTGCTAGGGTTTCGTTTTCGCAGGAAAAGTCCTAGGAGAATTCGCAGCAAAATCTGAAGGATGAGAGGTTGAAGATGAACCTGTTTGCCGCGCGTTCAAAATTCAAATTAAGGACAATATATTTTATGTTGTTTTATGATTCAATTATCACAAGTACGCTTGTATCCTGGTGGAAAGTCATGCGCGTGTTTGGGATATAGGGCCAGGGTTCGAATCTGGCCTTGTGTCATTCTTTTTGTTATTTTTTCAGGATTAGAGAAGACTTGATATATAATGAATCATAGTCAACAAGCTACCAGTTGGGCTCTTCCAGCCGGGTGGTGATGCGTACGCTTGTGAAAGTAAAGGTCCTGGGTTCAATTCCCACCCCAGGCCTTTTGGTTTTTTTTTGATTTTTCTGGATTTTCAAAGCAAAGAACAAAACAAATTTCTGTCTCTTATCTCTTGCCTACGCCTGAATGGCCCAGTGGTCTTGTTGCTGCTTGTGAACAAAGGGTCTTGGGATCAAATCCCACCAGGTTCCTTTTCTCTTTTTCTTTGTTTTCTTTTGTTTTCTATTTTAATTCAATTAATTTAAAATAATTTATATTATGAAATATGTATATATGTTATATAATATAATTAATCTTAAATAGTTTTCTAGGAAAAAATAAAACTCTTGTTTATATTTAAAATTTTATTTTGTATAATTTATATTAATTAAAATAGTGTTATGTAAAAATAAATTTTTATATATATAAAACCCTAATTTTTATGAAACCCTAAAAAATATATATAGAATCTTAATTTTATGAAATTCTAAAATATTTTTCTAAATTAAAATTTAATTCTGTTTTTTTATTTCTAATACAATTATAATGTTTCATAAAATTTTGTAAATATAGTTATAATTCAAATTAATTTTCTTTTAGTATTTAGAAATAATTTAATTTAGGATAATTATATGATTAAAAATAATGTGTAAATATAATTTTAACATGATATTTAAAATTTTTTTTTTATAATATGTATATAAATATAGATATATGTTTATAATAATTAAAATTCTATAATTATGATACATTTGAAAAATAATTTAATAATTAATATATGAATAAAAAAAAATATCTAGTTATGCATGTTAATTTCTTTTGATATTATTGTTATTACTATTAATTTTGCTTACTATAATTTTATTAATCTTGTATTTAATTTTTATTACTAACCATTATTTATCTTTAATTATTATTATTACTAACCTTATTTATTTTTATCACTAATCCATTTATAATTTAATTATGTTTACTATTATTATTTTTGCTAATTTTCTTTATTATTATTTACTAACCCCTTTATTATTTATATTTTATTATTTATTGATTAAATTTGCTATTTTTATTATTATAATGTTGTAATTGTTTCTCGGTTGTAATTTTGTAATTATTTTAATTATTATTATGGTTAGTAATTAGGGAGTGTGAATAACATGTATGTAATATTAAAATAAATTTAGATAATTTTTAATCAAAGATAATTAACTTAAATACTTCACACACGTAAGTCGATTTTAATCGCCGTCTCACTTCCTTAGGGATACCCCTCCAGTTGCCTACGAATAATGGTTAAGTGGGGTGTATAAAGCAAGTCCCTCAAATAAGAAAAATCATCAAAGTCCCTTTTGGTTGCCTTTACGAATCGAGTCCCTTTCGAAAAATGATGATAGTCCCTTAATATGCTTATTACACCTCACCATTGCCTTAAAAAATCAAATTGTCCCTCACATGTCCCTTAACATCCAAAGTAAGGACTACTTACTCCATTATAGTAGGGATAGTCTTACTAAGGAAAGGATAAAGAATAAGAAAGACCTTAAACATTAGGGTAGATTACTCCTAAGTACTTAAGCTCATTTCAAAATTTTTTTCACACTTAAACAAATTTTCAACAAAATTTTCAAACAAGTTTCTTACACATCCATACACGGATTATTATTAAACTATTCTGAAATTTTTGCTATTCACACACTACACTTTCAAAACAATTCAAAAGTGAGCTTAAGTACCTAAGAGCCCATGGATAACCATGGATGAAAAGGGTGCTAACACCTTCCCTTTTCATAACTTACCCCCCGGACCCAAAATATTCTCTAAGGTCTTTCCTGTTCTTTTATAACCTTTCCTTATGGATAAAATAAAAGTCGGTGGCGACTCTTGCTATCCGCAACATTGTTTAAAGTCAGTTCACCGGGTTACAGAACTGGCGACTCTGCTGGGGATCTATTTAAGAGGGGTACCCTTAGGAAATAAGATCACTTTAAATTGTTTGCCTTGTTTGTTTTATATTACTTGTTGGGGTGCTCTTATGTGTGAAAGGTCCTAACCCGGATCTAGTGTACCTTAGGTAAATGGCAATAGACCAAGGAAACTGTGCGACGTATATCGACACGGTTGATCTGGTGGCCATAGTTAGTGCGACTTCTTGGTTGGTGCTTATATTCCTTAAGTCAAGTTGAGGATAATATTGAGGCTGCCATATGTTGTCAATGCACTAACTGACTTTTAGAACCCTAGTTAACTCATCTTGGCCTTTAGAAAGTAGTGAGGTAACCGGCTTTGGTGCAGACTGAAGTTGGTTGACACTCGATACTACGCTCATTGAGATTCTAAACTTGGAGGGTTTTGGTTGGCAAGTAAGTTGCCTTCTGATCAACCACCCTTGTGAAGGATCAATGATATTGAGATCCCTTAGAATCCGGTTACTTTTGTAGGACAGGATGAACCATCTAACTTCAGGGGAGGGTACTTACCTTAAACCTCATGCAAGCCTTTAAACCTAGGGCTATGGTGTGACTTGTTTGTGTGTGCCACATGTTTGTGATTGAGCATAACATCATGACATCATCATGCATCATAAGCATACCATTTTCCCTAACCATTTCAAGGACCAAGGGATTTATCTTTGTTCTTTGTTGCAGGTCATGGCTTCAGCTCGTAGAAACACCATCAGGATCAACTTTGTGGGGATACCTCCCAAGCTTAAAGAGTTGGTTTCTCAAGTGTCTGATCACTCCCGGTTCATCAAGAGACATGGTCACCTATTGGATCTAGTCACTTCAGGGTTCAATGAAGACATGATGAGTGTCCTGTTTCAGTTCTTTGATCCTAAGCACCATTGCTTCACATTCCCCGACTACCAGCTAGTTCCTACCATAGAGGAGTTCTCTAAACTTCTGGGTATACCTGTTCTTGATCAAAGACCCTTCACAGGCTTGGAGAAAGAGCTTAAACCAGAGATTATTGCTGCAGCTCTACATCTGAAGAAGTCTGACATTGTTCTAGAGACAAGAAGTGGAATCAAGGGTATTCTTGCCAAGGTACTAATGGATAAGGCTCAAATGTTCTTGAAGGCCATGAGCTATGATGCTTTTGAGGAGATCTTAGCCTTGCTGATATATGGCTTAGTATTGTTCCCCAATCCAGATCAGTTCATAGACGTTCATGCCATCAACATTTTCCTGAGTCACAACCCAGTGCCTACATTGCTTGGAGACATCCTACATTCTCTTCACACCCGTACTACAAGGGCAAGAGGAACTTTGATGTGCTGCATACCTTTGCTTTCTAGGTGGTTTATTTCTCACCTTCCTCGCTCAGTAATGAAGAATGAGCAAGGGTTCAGATGGTCCAAGAGGATCATGTCACTTTCTCACTCAGACATTCATTGGTGCTCCAGATCTATGGAGAATGTCACCATCATCGACCGTTGTGGGGAGTTTCCTAATGTGCCACTTCTAGGCATAAGAGGAGGCATCACCTACAACCCATCTCTAGCTTTACGACAGTTTGGTTACGCCCGGAGTGATGGTCCACATGACATGTTGATTCAGGGCATTGTATTTGACTACGACAACGATCTTCAGGGTTACCGTCAGAGATTCATACGAGCTTGGGGAAAGGTAAACAGGATTGACAGCAAGACACTGGAGCCTAAGTACACTATTCCTATGGAGGCTTATCTCAGATGGGTACGATCTCGTGCTCAGACACTCATGATGCCATATCCTGCCGTCCTACCAGTTACCATGGAACCTGTTGCTGAAGGAGACACAGCTTATACCATCCTTCACCCAGACATGCCAACTGATATGGAAGACTTGCAGAGATCATGGATCCAACTGAAGGAGCAAAGGGATACTTTCGAGGCTCATTACAAAACAAGCCAAGCAAGGATCCTAGAACTAACAAAGCAACTTCACGAGGAACGAAACCTCAATTCATACCTCAACACAAAGAGGAAACGTCCATGGGAGACTTAAAACCCCATCTTTTGTACTTATTTCACTTTCATTTTTTTTGTAAGCCTAAAAGGCAAAACAAGTTATTACTAATAAAAAGTTATTTTCTTGTTTGTTTAAGCAAATTTAAATCCTGCGGTCCTTGAAAACATTGCATATGCATTCCCATATCATTTCATTGCATCACAGGTTTATAATTGTGCACAGGTTTCTCATCTTCTCGCTGTTTATTTCAGCAATGGCACTTGAACAATCAGTTAAGGATCTTCAGGCACAGAATGCACAGTTCCAAGAGCTGATCTTGAACCTGTCCAAGGGGCAAGATGAATTGAAGGCACTACTGGCCAAGAAGACTAAGAAAACTAGAAGGTCTGCTGGGTTGCTCAACATGGGAAGAAGGTTCAAAGGTCCTGTCAAGACCAAGGAACAGGTTGAAGACTATGAATCTGAAGAATCTGAGCAAGAGAGAGGCAGTCTCCATAACACAATGGGGGACTCTGATTCTGAGGCTAACTACTACCATGAGCCTAATGAAGACAAATTCAAGATGTTGGTGGATAGGATGGATGCTATGGAATTACAGAAATCATCTGGGCTGGATTTTGAGGATTTGAGTTTGATATCTGGGGTTGTGATACCCATTGGTTTCAAGGTTCCAACATTTGTTGTCTATGATGGGGTCTCTTGTCCCAAATTGCATCTGAGGTCTTATGTTAGAAGAATTCAACCCCACACTGCTGATAAGAAGTTGTGGATCCATTTCTTTCAAGAGAGTTTATCTGGAGCTCAGTTGGAGTGGTATTATCAGTTGGAGAGTGTCAACATCAGAGATTGGAATGACCTTGCTGAAGCTTTCTACAAGCAGTATCAATACAATGCTGACTTAGCCCCCACTCGCATGCAGCTTCAAAGCATGTCTATGGGTGCCAAAGAAAGTTTTAAAGAGTATGCCCAGAAATGGAGAGACTTAGCTGGAAGAGTTCAACCCCCTTTGACTGATAGGGAATTGGTTGATATGTTCATGTGTACGCTGAATGGTCCGTTTTACAGTCATCTCATTGGAAGCTCATCATCTGGCTTCACTGAGTTGATTATGACAGGAGAGCGGGTAGAGAATGGTATCAAGAATGGTAAGATCCAAGTGGGCACTTCTTCATCAGGTGCTGCAAAGAAGCCTCCCACTGGGAAGAAAGAATCTAATGCTGTGTATGGCCAACCTGATCGTCACAGAAGGCATCAGTCTGTTAGTGCAGTTCATATTTCAAATCCAACTCCTGCAACAACAGAGCAGCCTCAAGGCAACCAACAGAGAGCTAGAAGACAGTTCACGAAGATCAACATGTCAATGGCTCAGGCATTGCAACACTTGTTGAAAGCTGAACTTATTACCTTGAGGGAGGCTCCTCAAAATCCCAATGTTACCTCTCCCAAGTACAATCCCAATGCACGATGTGCATATCATTCAAATTGTCCAGGACATGATACTAATAATTGCTGGGTCTTGAAGAACAAAATTCAAGATATGATTGATGCTGGTGAAATTGAGTTTGATCCACCAAATGTGATTACAGCACCACTGCCAAATCATGAGAAGTCTGTCAACGCCATTGATGAAGACATTGAGGAAGACCTGCATGTCTATTCAGTTATGGAATTGAGCACACCATTGTCCATTATCAAAGAGAGATTAGTACGAGCTGGGATCTTTCCAGGTTGTCGTGAAGATTGTCTGTATTGTACATATAAGCCGGATAGTTGCTTCATTTTGAGAGATGGTATTCAGCGTCTCATGGATAAGTATACTATAGTGTTTGAAAAAAGACCAGCATCTGTAGAAAGTATGATGGATCATCTGATTCGGGGTAAGAAGATTGAAGAGGTTGACATGGTTGACAAAGTACCGGTAAGAATCACTTCAAAGAAGCCCATTAAAATCACTCGTCAGGGCCCAATCAAGATTACTGCTGAAGTTCCTGTGAAAGTTGTTGCTGAAGCCAGGGTAGCTCCTCTGATCATTACCACTCCTGGTCCTATTCCTTATACATCTGACAAAGCTGTGCCTTGGCACTATGGGTCTGATGTTTACATCCATGGTGTCAAGCAAGAGCCTTTACCTGATATACCTGCTGACATTGATAATATTGCTGGATCTAGCAAGATCACTCGTAGTGGAAGAGTCTTCTCTCCTCCAGATACTTCCAAGAATGCAGTTACTCCTGCTGCTACTACCACCACTGATGCTCGGGGCAAAAGCCCTGTTATTGAGCCTGTATCTACTAATGTGCCAGCTGCTGATGATCTCTCTAAGCAGATGGAAGAAGTATTGAAAATCATTCGCAAGAGTGATTATGACATTGTGGATCAGTTGGGGCATACTCCCTCAAAGATTTCTATGCTGTCCTTGTTGCTGTGTTCTGAAGCTCATGCCAAGTCCTTGATCAAGTTTCTGAAGTCTGCTCATGTGCCCAGTGCAATCTCTGTGGACCAATTTGAGAACTGTGTTGCCCACCTGACCTATGACAACGGGTTAGGATTTTCTGATGCTGACTTGACCCCTGCCAAGAGGGATCATAACAGGGCCTTGCATATTTCAATTGAATGCAGGGGCACTACCCTGTCTCATGTGCTGATAGACAATGGGTCCTCTCTGAATGTGTTGCCTAAAGAAGTCCTGAACAAGCTGAGTCCTGAAGATACTGTGTTAAAGCCCAGTAATATTGTGGTAAAGGCTTTTGATGGTTCTAGAAGAGTAGTGCATGGGGAAATTGATCTTCCAATCAAGGTTGGCTCTCAGATGTTTACTGCTACATTTTATGTGATGGATATTCGTCCTTCATACTCTTGTCTGCTTGGTCGTCCCTGGATCCATGGGGCAGGTGCTGTGACCTCTACATTGCACCAAAAGTTGAGATATCCGGTGAATGGAAAGGTTGTTACTGTCTTTGGAGAGGAAGAATACTTTGTCAGCCATGTAAACACTTTCAAGTATCTGGAAGTGGAAGGTGAATACATTGAGACTCCGTGTCAATCATTTGAAGTGGTTCCTTGGGTTGGTAATGATTGTGTGACTCCTCCTGCTGTGAAGAAGGTTCCTGTGGTCATCAGAAAATCTCCAACAATGGCAATGGCCTCCCTCAATGATGCTAGAGCCGTGGTGGATGAAGGTGGTTGTACTATTTGGGGTCAGCTTCCTGATATTCCATACAAGTCTGACAAGTTTGGTTTGGGTTTCACTGCAGAGTCCCAGAAGGCTGTTCGTCGTGCTCGTGCTGCTCGTATCACCAATCAAGGGGTGATTAATGCTGTGGGAGATCAAGATGAAGACTACAATTTGGATGCATGGATTTTTCCTACTATGGGTGCTGGACTCAATAATTGGAAAGCTGAAGATGTTATCCCTATCTCCTTTAGTCAGGAGTAAATACTATTACTGTGTTATGTTTTAAATTTGTAATTTCTGAATAATAAAACTTTCAAGCCATGTGCCTTACCCGGGGCACAATGGTGTGCTTGTTACGGGCTGTCATTTCATTTGCATACTTCATTCAATAAAATCAGTGGACGTTTCATTTTCGTAAATATTGTGTTCCTTGTCTTTCTTTTTCTTTATTTTTGCTTTATCAGCTATGTGTTCTTACACACACCCACATCACTAAATGCAGATCCTCATCCACTCTGGATCCTGTTGATAACAGTTCTACTATTGCCAATTACAATTTCGAGAATCCGATCTATCAAACTGAAGACGGAAATGAGGACGATTGTGAAATACCTGTAGAGCTTGCTAGGTTGTTACAACAAGAAGAGAAAGCTATACAGCCACATGAAGAGCCAGTCGAAGTTGTGAATCTGGGAACTGAAGAAGACAGAAAAGAGGTCAAGGTAGGGGCTGATTTAGAAGACAGTGTCAAGAGCAGGTTGATTCAGATGTTACGTGACTATGTGGAGATCTTTGCTTGGTCTTATGAAGATATGCCAGGGTTGAATACAGACATTGTGGTTCACCGTTTGCCAGTGAAAGAAGATTGTCGTCCAAAGAAGCAGAAGGTTCGTCGTATGCGTCCTGAAATGTCAGAAAAGATCAAGGCAGAGGTAATGAAACAGTTCAATGCAGGGTTCTTGGCAGTAACTTCTTATCCTCAGTGGGTTGCAAATGTGGTACCAGTTCCTAAGAAAGATGGTAAGGTACGTATGTGTGTGGACTACAGAGATTTGAACAAGGCTAGCCCCAAAGATGACTTTCCACTTCCTCATATTGATATTCTGGTAGACAACACTGCTCAGCATAAGGTATTCTCTTTTATGGATGGTTTCTCTGGTTATAATCAGATCAAGATGGCACCTGAAGATATGGAGAAGACAACATTTGTGACACAGTGGGGCACCTTCTGCTACAAAGTGATGCCATTTGGTTTGAAGAATGCAGGGGCAACATATCAGCGTGCTATGGTGGCTTTGTTTCATGATATGATTCATCATGAGATAGAGGCATATGTGGATGATATGATAGCCAGATCTCAGAATGAAGAGCAACATCTTGATCATCTGCACAAGTTGTTTGAGAGGTTGAAGAAATACAAATTGAGGTTGAATCCAAACAAGTGTACTTTTGGAGTTAGGTCTGGAAAACTCCTGGGTTTCATTGTCAGTGGAAAAGGTATTGAAGTGGATCCTGCAAAAGTAAAAGCTATACGAGAGATGCCAGCTCCCCGTACTGAGAAAGAGGTTAGAGGTTTCTTGGGACGATTGAACTACATTGCAAGATTTATTTCCCAGTTAACTACCATCTGTGAGCCAATCTTCAAGTTGTTGAAGAAAGATCAGGTGATGGAATGGAATGATGAGTGCCAGACTGCCTTTGATGAAATCAAGAGATATTTGCTAGAACCACCAATTTTGATGCCACCAGTTGATGGAAGACCCTTGATCATGTACTTAACAGTGTTAGACAACTCAATGGGGTGTGTATTGGGGCAGCATGACGAGTCTGGTCGAAAAGATCAGGCAATATACTACCTTAGCAAAAAGTTTACCGACTGTGAAACAAGATACTCACTGCTCGAGAAAACTTGCTGCGCTTTGGCATGGGCTGCTCGCCGACTAAGACAGTATATGTTGACCCATACTACCTTATTGATTTCAAAGATGGATCCAATCAAGTACATATTCGAGAAACCTGCTCTCTCCGGAAGAATTGCAAGATGGCAAATGATTTTGACAGAATATGACATACAGTACACAACTCAGAAAGCCATTAAAGGAAGTGTTGTTGCTGATCATTTGGCTCATCAAGCAGTGGATGATTATCAGTCAATGAATTTTGAGTTTCCTGATGAAGACATTATGATTATTACCCGAGAACCTGGACAATATGACGGACCTGAACAAGGATCCCGATGGACTATGGTTTTTGATGGTGCCTCTAATGCACTTGGTAATGGTGTTGGTGTTGTTATTAGTTCCCCTGAAGGTTGTCATACCCCGATCACTGCCAGGCTTTGTTTCCATTGTACCAATAACATGGCTGAGTATGAGGCATGTATCTTGGGTATTAAAGCTGCTATTGATATGAAGATTCAGTTCCTTGAGGTGTACGGAGATTCAGCCTTGGTAGTAAGTCAGATTAAAGGAGATTGGGATACCAAGCATGATAACCTCATTCCTTACAGAGAGCATGTGTTGTCTTTGATCCCACGTTTCAAAGAGATTACCTTTGGACATATTCCACGAAGAGAGAATCAGTTGGCAGATGCATTAGCCACCATGGCATCTATGTTTGAAATCAGCTGGGATGATGAAGCTCCTAAGATTACCATTGATAGATTTGAGAAGCCTGCATACTGCAATGAGATTGACACAGAAGGGGCAGAGGAGAAGCCTTGGTTCTATGAAGTAAAAAGATATCTTGAAGCTCAGGAGTTCCCTGAAGGGGCATCTGTCAAAGATAGGAAGTTTCTGAGAAGGTTTTCTGCTAAGTTCTTTTTGAGTAATGGGATTCTGTACAAGCGCAATCATGATTCAACTATGCTTCGTTGTGTGGATAAGAAGGAAGCAACTGAGATTATGGAAGAGATGCATGATGGGACCTTTGGCACTCATTCTAGTGGTCATGCTATGGCAAAGAAGATATTGAGAGCAGGTTACTATTGGTCTACCATGGAAGCTGATTGCTATCAACACTCCAGAACTTGTCACAAATGTCAAATCTATGCTGACAAAGTTCATGTACCTCCATCACCATTGAATGTGTTGACTGCTCCTTGGCCCTTTGCCATGTGGGGCATTGATATGATTGGTGAGATCAAGCCTACTGCTTCTAATGGGCATCGTTACATCCTGGTGGTTATTGATTATTTCACGAAGTGGGTAGAGGCAGCTTCATATGCATCTGTGACTAAGAATGTTGTGGCTCGGTTCATTAAGAATAATCTCATATGTAGGTATGGCATCCCTGAAAGGATTATTACTGACAATGGCTCTAATCTGAACAACACTATGATTACTGATCTCTGCACGCAGTTCAAGATTAAGCATCATAACTCTTCTCCGTATCGTCCAAAGATGAATGGGGCAGTTGAGGCTGCTAATAAGAACATTAAGAAGATCGTACAGAAGATGACTATTACTTACAAGGATTGGCATGAGATGTTACCATTTGCTCTTCATGGTTATCGTACTACAATACGTACTTCAACAGGGGCAACCCCATTCTCCTTAGTCTATGGTATGGAAGCAGTTCTGCCCATTGAAGTTCAGATCCCCTCCTTGAGAATTATGAAGGATGCAGGCTTGGATGAAGATGAGTGGATTCAGACTCGACTGGACCAGATAAATTTGATTGATGAGAAGAGGTTAGCAGCAGTTTGTCATGGCCAGATGTACCAAAAGCGAATGATCAAAGCTTTTAACAAGAAGGTTAAGCCAAAGGTATATCAGGCTGGTGACTTGGTAATCAAGCATATCATATTACAGGGTGATCCTAGGGGCAAGTGGACTCCAACATATGAAGGACCATTTGTAGTCAAGACAGTGTTCTCAGGAGGTGCCATGATACTGACTACAATGGATGGAGAGGACTTCCCTCAGCCTGTAAACGCAGACATAGTTAAAAAATACTACGCATAAAAAGAGACCCACTAGGTTGATAGGCCTAGGCAAAAATAAGGGCATCCCGGCAAACCAAAAGGGTTTGGGCAAAAATTAGGGATATATATAAAAAGATGTACACCCGGCAAGTCGAAAACCTGAAAAGGCGGCTTGGGCAAAAAAGGGTATCCCGGTGGATTGAAAACCCGAGAGGGCAATCCAGGCAAAAGTTAGGGATTAAAGCGTATGACTATGTCTCGTTTGGATCACTCATGAAACTGCAACCAGTTGTACTACTTATTCAAGCTCGAACAGATAAAGATCAATCCAATCGTTTCCGTCTCAACAGCAAGAAGATGAGATACTTGAGTGGCAATAGTAGAATTGAAACTCAATAGGATTGTTTCCCACATAGCTGATTCTCTTTTGTAAAACTTTATGACAAAATCCTCTTACTAGGGTTTATGTCTCCTTGTACAAACTTACCCGTGTATGGGTCACTTCTTGATATAAATAAATTCCATCTTTTGAATCCAGATTTACTTTTACCCTATTTACATAAGCGAAACGTCCATTGATTGTGTTGAATGTATGTATGCCTTTGAATATGATTGATGTTTACCAGAAATGCATGTATGCTTTTAATATGATTGATGTTTACCAGAAATGCATGAAAATGCGGTAATAGTATTTACTAAGGACGAACGAGGGAAGGATTTCAACGAAGCTTCGCCGGTTCACCCTACAAAACAGTTACAAACCCTCAGTAGGACTAATCCATCTTCATAAAGTCTAATCTCCCCTGGAATTTATATCCATCTCTTTTATCCTCATACGGATATTCGGGAAATTACTTTCCAATAAGGGTACGACGAACGAAGACGGGATGTTATACTTATCCTACTATCAAACGAAGACGAAGGTTATATATACCCTATTATCCCCAGCATACGGGAGGTTATACATACCTTACTATCACCAGCATACGGGAGGTTATCTATACCCTGTTATCCCCAGCAGACGGAGGGTTATACATTCTTCAACAAACGAATCGGGATTTATTTTCCCTGGCCAGCAGTTGTTATACAAAGATATCCAGGCGCTTCCAGCAGTATCATATCATACATACATCATTTACATCATACCATAGCATACATACCCATGAATACATAATACATTACCTAAGTGCATCATATCATACATGCATACATAAAGCATAAACTAATATTATTATACAGAAAGCTACCTTGTTTCAGGTTAATTATCCAACGAACAAAATTATGGTCTCCAGGACTGCTTTATTGTAACCTTAGTGTTACTTTATCCTCCTGATGAGCTTCTTTGGGACTGCTTTATTGTAACCTCAGGGTTACTTTATCCTCCTGATAACTTCTCATGACTTCAAGACTGCTTTAGAGCTATCCATTGCTCTATCCTCCTGAAGACAATTACATTATTATTTCAAGACTGCTTTAGAGCTATCCATTGCTCTATCCTCCTGAAATCATATCTTCAAGACTGCTTTAGAGCTATCCATTGCTCTATCCTCCTGAAGACAATTACATTATTATTTCAAGACTGCTTTAGAGCTATCCATTGCTCTATCCTCCTGAAATCATATCTTCAAGACTGCTTTAGAGCTATCCATTGCTTTATCCTCCTGAAGGCATATTACTTCTTCAAGACTGCTTTAGAGCTATCCATTGCTCTATCCTCATGAAGACATACTGCTACATCAATATTACTCCAGACTCCTGACAGTTCTCATTATACTGCTGAAGAACTTTCCCCTAGTGGCATCTTTAAGCCCACTCAATCATGTTCAACCAACCATCAATATCACTCTATGCACTGGTGAGTGCAAATTTTTGGGCTTTTGTGTTCAATCCCCTTCAACCTTCCAGGTTACGACTGGCAAATATACCAATCTAACCCCTCAGGTTTCAGAAAATTGAACAGGGGCAGCTGTTGCACCCCAAAATTTGCCCTCACAATACAAGACTTTGTGTTCTAAGAAAGTTCACAAGGTTCACAAGCTTCTCAACATTTACAAGACCTTTCATGAAGTTCATGAAGTCCACAAGTCACTTCTTGAAGGTTCACAAGGTTCACAAGTTACACAATGATCACAAAGCTTCCTTGAGGATCATGAGGTCTACAAAGCCACTTCATGAGGTTCACAAGGTTCACAAGCTTCACAATACCTCCCATAGGTATCACAAGACATTGTATGAAGATTCACAAGGTTCACATAGTTCACAATTGGTCAAAGAAGTTGACAATTCCCTCAAACAATGCACCTCCTAAGCAGGGCATCCATAATTAGGTTTGTGACTTTAATCAGGCTAAATGGACTTCCAATACCTCAAGTGAGTTTCATAACATCTTATATGTGTGTAAGAACCCCCATGTCAAGTTTCAAGACTTTTCTCAAAAGTTTGCTCAGTCAGATGATCAGATAGGTCAAAATCAGTCAATGCAGTTAAAAAGTCAAACTGAGGTCAACTTTGGTCAAACCAAGGTCAAACTTCATGATTTTTTGCCAACATCAAGTATATGAAGTAAAATTCATCATTTGATCAAGGGTTGATCATGATTCATCAAGGAGATTCCAGATCATCAATAATCAGGAGTTTCTAAATTAGGGTTTCCTCAGTAAAAGTCAACTGAACTTTGACCAGGCATAACTTTCACATACTTCATCACCAAGTCTCCATCCAAAGCTCATTTTGAAGGAAATTGAATTCTCTACAACTTTGATGTTGAAGGTTAAGCCCAAAAATGCTTCATTTGAAAGATATGATCTAAGACATTATAGGTCATTTCAAAAGTCAACAAAAAGTCAACAACTTCAAAAGGGCATAACTTGAGATTGGTAAATGATATGGACCTGAAACCAGTGGGGTTGTTTAGAGGACTCTTCAAGCTTTCCAAAAAGTCCAAGAACACTCTCATACCTTTAAAAGTGAGGGAGATGTGCCTTTGCAAAGTTAAGAAATTTTGTGATGGTTTATGTTGAAAAGGGAGGTTCAAAATCATTTCTTTTCAAATGGACCACTCAAATTATGACCCAATCCACTTCATAATGGTTTGCACGAAATTATCATGATATTTTCATATTTTTTATTTTATTTTATTAATTTATTATGATTTATTACATTTTAAATCATTTTAAATTTTAAAAAAATATTAAACATGAAAAGATATTTTTGTGATTGAATCTAGAAAATCATAAAGTGTGATTGGAGTCAAAGGAGAAGGAAATCATGTGATCTCTCCCAAAATAGCAAGACCTTATGATCAAATATTTGAAACTTATACAATGATCTTTTTGAATCTTTTTTTGGATCAAATATCCACACAACCTATCCATGTTTTTGACCTAAATCACTCCCACATATATACTGATCATAAACCTAATGCTCATTCACGAAATCCAGCAGCAGAACATCACCTTCAAATTTCAAATTTTCTCACAAAAACTCAATTTCGATTTTTTCAAATTCAGCCATCCAACAAAGGTTCTAAAGGTTGAGACAGCTTCTTTAAGGTTGATTGAACATGTTTGAATGATCATATGCATCAAAAACATCATGGAACCATGAAACCCGAGCCACCCTTGTTCTTGATTTCTTCTTTTTCGATTACCATAATTTATTGCATTTAAATGAATTTTGACTGTTTAATGTTGTTTGTGATGTTGTGTGGATTGATTCTGGGCAGGAAAACTCAAGAACAAATGCCTAATTCGCGAGAAGCCATTTTTAGGGTTGTGACCTAAGTTTGGGGATTTTCGGTTAAGTGGATATAAATTGATTTTAAAAACATAGAATTGTTGTGTGAATCATGAGAATCATAAATCACTAATCAATTTCATGAATCAGTGTGGTTTTGGTTGAGTTTCGGTTTCGCAGGTTTTGCTAGGGTTTCGTTTTCGCAGGAAAAGTCCTAGGAGAATTCGCAGCAAAATCTGAAGGATGAGAGGTTGAAGATGAACCTGTTTGCCGCGCGTTCAAAATTCAAATTAAGGACAATATATTTTATGTTGTTTTATGATTCAATTATCACAAGTACGCTTGTATCCTGGTGGAAAGTCATGCGCGTGTTTGGGATATAGGGCCAGGGTTCGAATCTGGCCTTGTGTCATTCTTTTTGTTATTTTTTCAGGATTAGAGAAGACTTGATATATAATGAATCATAGTCAACAAGCTACCAGTTGGGCTCTTCCAGCCGGGTGGTGATGCGTACGCTTGTGAAAGTAAAGGTCCTGGGTTCAATTCCCACCCCAGGCCTTTTGGTTTTTTTTTTATTTTTCTGGATTTTCAAAGCAAAGAACAAAACAAATTTCTGTCTCTTATCTCTTGCCTACGCCTGAATGGCCCAGTGGTCTTGTTGCTGCTTGTGAACAAAGGGTCTTGGGATCAAATCCCACCAGGTTCCTTTTCTCTTTTTCTTTGTTTTCTTTTGTTTTCTATTTTAATTCAATTAATTTAAAATAATTTATATTATGAAATATGTATATATGTTATATAATATAATTAATCTTAAATAGTTTTCTAGGAAAAAATAAAACTCTTGTTTATATTTAAAATTTTATTTTGTATAATTTATATTAATTAAAATAGTGTTATGTAAAAATAAATTTTTATATATATAAAACCCTAATTTTTATGAAACCCTAAAAAATATATATAGAATCTTAATTTTATGAAATTCTAAAATATTTTTCTAAATTAAAATTTAATTCTGTTTTTTTATTTCTAATACAATTATAATGTTTCATAAAATTTTGTAAATATAGTTATAATTCAAATTAATTTTCTTTTAGTATTTAGAAATAATTTAATTTAGGATAATTATATGATTAAAAATAATGTGTAAATATAATTTTAACATGATATTTAAAATTTTTTTTTTATAATATGTATATAAATATAGATATATGTTTATAATAATTAAAATTCTATAATTATGATACATTTGAAAAATAATTTAATAATTAATATATGAATAAAAAAAAAATATCTAGTTATGCATGTTAATTTCTTTTGATATTATTGTTATTACTATTAATTTTGCTTACTATAATTTTATTAATCTTGTATTTAATTTTTATTACTAACCATTATTTATCTTTAATTATTATTATTACTAACCTTATTTATTTTTATCACTAATCCATTTATAATTTAATTATGTTTACTATTATTATTTTTGCTAATTTTCTTTATTATTATTTACTAACCCCTTTATTATTTATATTTTATTATTTATTGATTAAATTTGCTATTTTTATTATTATAATGTTGTAATTGTTTCTCGGTTGTAATTTTGTAATTATTTTAATTATTATTATGGTTAGTAATTAGGGAGTGTGAATAACATGTATGTAATATTAAAATAAATTTAGATAATTTTTAATCAAAGATAATTAACTTAAATACTTCACACACGTAAGTCGATTTTAATCGCCGTCTCACTTCCTTAGGGATACCCCTCCAGTTGCCTACGAATAATGGTTAAGTGGGGTGTATAAAGCAAGTCCCTCAAATAAGAAAAATCATCAAAGTCCCTTTTGGTTGCCTTTACGAATCGAGTCCCTTTCGAAAAATGATGATAGTCCCTTAATATGCTTATTACACCTCACCATTGCCTTAAAAAAATCAAATTGTCCCTCACATGTCCCTTAACATCCAAAGTAAGGACTACTTACTCCATTATAGTAGGGATAGTCTTACTAAGGAAAGGATAAAGAATAAGAAAGACCTTAAACATTAGGGTAGATTACTCCTAAGTACTTAAGCTCATTTCAAAATTTTTTTCACACTTAAACAAATTTTCAACAAAATTTTCAAACAAGTTTCTTACACATCCATACACGGATTATTATTAAACTATTCTGAAATTTTTGCTATTCACACACTACACTTTCAAAACAATTCAAAAGTGAGCTTAAGTACCTAAGAGCCCATGGATAACCATGGATGAAAAGGGTGCTAACACCTTCCCTTTTCATAACTTACCCCCCGGACCCAAAATATTCTCTAAGGTCTTTCCTGTTCTTTTATAACCTTTCCTTATGGATAAAATAAAAGTCGGTGGCGACTCTTGCTATCCGCAACATTGTTTAAAGTCAGTTCACCGGGTTACACTAAGACTGAGCGAGCATTGATTTGCCAGCTTGCTGGGGTGAAGCTTTCATGCCCCAAGCTATGCCTCGGATACCTGCAATCCTGAAAAGACAGAGAAACGCACAAGTATTCCCGAGGTATCCCTTACCGGATTCTGTCATAGGAGTTATACACTTCCGAGAGTAAGTATATTCCCTGCAAGCACGTGTTTTATTTTTTTAGAGAAAAGCATCTGTACTCATGCAATTAGTTTTTTAGAGACATCAGACATTCTTTGCAAATAAAAATGTACAAGACGAGACATGACTGAAAAATCTGATTTTATTAATTCATGTGCCCTGAATTGGCAAGATACAGTCAAGAAAACATATCTCCTGAAATGAGGAGATTGCTACAAATTGAGAAACAAAGTGCTGGCGATGTTGATGACGCTTTCAAGGAGCTTCCTCTCTTGCTATGACTCGTATGACTTTTGACGTTCTTCTAATCTTGCTTTCTGAAGAAGGCTGATTCCGAAAGAAGCTTGATCCTTTCGAAGCTTACCAGGTTGTAGGTGATACAGACGAAATCAGGGTGCAGTTGTTCGCTTATTCCCTTATTTTTGCATGGATCGCCCTTTCGGGTTTTCAATCCATCGGGATACCCATTTTTGCCTGAGTTGTCCAATGCGGCTTTTCAACTCAGCGGGTGTACATTTTTTACTTTTTCCCTTATTTTTGCCCGAGTCTTTTATTCTGTTTTTGACTCGCCGGGATGCCCTATTTTTGCCTGGACTTACATTCTGTTTTTATGTCCAGCGGGTCATTTCTTATGCGAAGTATTTTTTAACTGCATCTGAATTCACAGGGGACGGGAAATCTTCACCATCCATGGTGCTGAGCATCAGTGCTCCACCAAAGAAAACTTTCTTCACCACGAATGGTCCTTCAGAATTCGGAGTCCATTTGCCCCTGTGGTCTGTATGAGGAGGGAGGGTCCTCTTCAGCACAAGATCTCCCACTTGGTACTCTCGGTGCCTGACTTTCTGATCGAAGGCTTTCTTCATTCTTTTCTGATACAACTGCCCATGACAGATTGCAGTCAATCTTTTCTCTTCGATCAGACTCAGTTGTTCGTATCGGGCTCGAACCCATTCTGCTTCACTCAGTTTAACATCCATTAGTACCCGTAGAGAGGGTAATTCAACTTCGACAGGTAGGACTGCTTCCATACCATACACAAGCTGATACGGTGTTGCCCCAGTGGATGTCCTGATTGACGTGCGATACCCATGCAAGGCAAACGGTAGCATCTCATGCCAGTCTTTGTAAGTGACTACCATCTTCTGCACAATCTTCTTGATATTCTTATTAGCCGCCTCGACAGCGCCGTTCATCTTTGGCCTGTAAGGAGAAGAATTGTGGTGTTGGATCTTGAAGTCCCGGCATAGCTCTGCCATCATTTTGTTTTTTAGATTGGAACCATTATCAGTAATGATTCGCTCGGGCACTCCATATCGACAGATGATATCTCTCTTCAGAAATCGGGCTACCACCTGCCTTGTAACATTTGCATATGAGGCTGCTTCAACCCACTTGGTGAAATAATCAATGGCGACCAAGATGAATCTGTGGCCGTTTGAAGCAGTTGGCTCAATCTTGCCAATCATATCAATGCCCCACATGGCAAAGGGCCATGGTGAAGACATGATGTTCAAAGGATTGGGAGGCACATGCACCTTATCTGCATAGATCTGGCATTTGTGGCACTTTCTGGCATAAGCACAACAGTCTGCATCCATTGTGATCCAGTAATAGCCTGATCTTAGCAATTTCTTAGCCATGGCATGCCCTCCAGCATGGGTACCAAAAGATCCCTCGTGCACTTCGTGCATTAACAAGTCCGCTTCCATTCTATCAACGCATCTGAGGAGTACCATATCAAAGTTCCTTTTGTATAAAGATCCATCAGTGTTCAGAAAGAAACTACCAGCAAGCCTTCTCAAAGTCTTCTTATCATTGGAAGATGCCCCAGATGGGTATGTTTGATCCTCCAAGAAGCATTTAATGTCCTGAAACCAAGGCTTATCATCTTTGGCAACGTCTGCTGCAAATACATATGTCGGTCTGTCAAGTCTAGACATTGATATTTGAGGTACAAAGTTGGCAGCTTGCACTTTGATCATGGATGAAATGGTAGCCAGAGCATCTGCAAACTGATTCTCGTCCCGAGGGATATACTCAAGCTTGACTGTTGTGAAGAAAGTCAATAACCTCCTTGTATAATCCCTGTAAGGTATCAGATGATCCTGGTGGGTGTACCATTTTCCGTTGGTTTGATTAACTACCAGAGCTGAATCTCCGAATACGGTCAATGTCTTGATCCTGAGGTCAATGGCTTCCTCAAGACCCATAATGCAAGCTTCGTATTCAACCTCGTTGTTAGTGCAGTTGAAAGTGAGTTTTGCCGAGAAAGGCATGTGAACTCCCTTAGGTGTAATGAGTACTGCACCCACACCACGACCATTCATGTTAACAGCCCTATCAAACATCATAGTCCATTCCTCTTCCGGGTCAGGCCCTTCGGTGTGAACAGGCTCTTCATGATCTTTCGCTTTTATGAACATGATGTCTTCATCAGGGAAGTCAAATCTCATAGGCTGGTAGTCATCAATGGGTTGCTCATCAAGATATTCAGACAATACACTGCCCTTGATGGCCTTCTGAGATGTGTACTGGATGTCATACTCCGTGAGAATCATCTGCCATCTTGCAACCCGTCCGGTAAGAGCTGGCTTCTTGAAAATGTACTTAACTGGGTCCATTTTGGATATCAATAAAGTAGTGTGGGTCAACATATACTGTCTCAGTCGGCGAGAAGCCCACGCTAAAGCACAACAAGTTTTCTCGAGTAGTGAATAACGTTGTTCACAGTCGGTAAACTTTTTGCTCAGGTAGTATATTGCATACTCTTTTCGACCAGACTCGTCATGCTGGCCCAACACACACCCCATCGACTCTTCTAATACTGTCAAGTACATTATCAGAGGTCTTCCTTCAACTGGAGGCATAAGGATTGGAGGTTCTTGCAAGTACTCCTTGATCTTGTCAAAAGCCCTTTGGCAGTCTTCGTTCCACCTGACCGTCTGTTCTTTTCTTAACAGCTTGAACAAGGGTTCACAGGTTGCTGTAAGGTGAGATATGAACCGTGAAATGTAGTTCAATCGACCTAAGAACCCTCGAACTTCTTTCTCAGTTTTTGGTGCAGGCATTTCTTGAATGGCTTTGACTTTATCAGGGTCAACCTCAATCCCTTTCTCGCTTACGATAAAACCCAGCAACTTACCAGATCGCACCCCGAATGTGCACTTGTTGGGGTTCAGCTTCAGTTGGTACTTCCTCAGACGCTTGAATAGCTTCAGCAGATTTACCAGGTGCTCTTCTTCAGTGAGGGACTTGGCGATCATGTCATCCACATAACATTCTATTTCTTTATGGATCATATCGTGGAATAATGTCACCATAGCCCGTTGATATGTTGCACCAGCATTCTTCAACCCGAATGGCATCACTTTGTAGCAGAACGTGCCCCAGGGTGTGATGAATGTTGTCTTCTCCATGTCTTCAGGTGACATCTTGATCTGATTATATCCTGAAAATCCGTCCATGAAGGAGAATACCGAGAACTGAGCCGTGTTATCGACCAATACATCAATGTGAGGTAATGGGAAATCATCTTTCGGGCTGGCTCTGTTCAGATCCCGGTAGTCAACACACATCCTTACTTTGCCGTCTTTCTTAGGCACAGGTACTATGTTATCTACCCACGGCGGATAGCTAGTTACAGCAAGGAACCCGGCGTCCCACTGCTTTTGTACCTCTTCTTTGATTTTCATTGCCATGTCTGGGCGAGTACGGCGCAGTTTCTGTTTAACCGGCGGGCATTCTTCCCTTAAAGGCAGCTTGTGCACAACAATATCGGTGTCCAACCCTGGCATGTCTTGATACGACCAAGCAAACACATCCACATATTCTTGAAGCAGATCAATCAGCTGTCTCTTCACTGAGTCTTGTAGGCAGGCTCCGACTTTAACCTCTTTCACGTCTTTATCTGTACCAAGATTAATCGTTTCGACCTCCTCCTGATGAGGAGTGATAACCTTCTCCTCCTGTCTCAACAACCTGGCTAGCTCTTCAGGAAGCTCATATTCTTCTTCGACCCCTTCATCAGCTTGATTGATTGGATTGTCAAAGTCATACGAAGTCATAGCCGTGCTGTTGTCGGTGCTGTCTGGAAGGCACTTTCTGCAAGGGTTTAGTTTATTCATTTTAGTGATTGATTTTAATCTTGTTTAGAAAAGTGAAATAAAGTTATCATTTTGAAAACATCGCCATTTATTTTTTGTACAAAAAGAAAAATGGAAAAACAGTGAGCAGGAAAGAAAAAGACTCATTTGCAAAAAGATGTCTGATATTTCATTGATTAATCTTGTTTGCACAAAAAGTACAAATGGCCCGATTACAAAATGAGTCTTGTCATCTTGGGCAAGATGCAAGACTTGGATGCATGCTATGAAAATACAGGAAATAATAATTACTCTGCATGAGTAACTCTTATAATTTCCTGGGAAGACCAGTTTGAGATACTGCTCCCCGGGATCTTTGGACGAATCCAGCTTTCCAGGTTGCGTTCTTCTTCCAGCTCGTCTTCCAAATTGTTGATAGCATCAGGGGTGGGCATCCCCCCACTGACAAAACCGGGCCTCTCAGCAGCCTCTGCTTGACTTTGTTGAGTTGGTCTGTAACCCAACCCAAATTTGTCTTTCTTCTCCTCCACAGATAAAACCTTGCCCCAGCCTTGGGCAGTTCCTTCCTCAACAACCTTCCGGGCTTGTTGATAAGATGACATGGAGATTCCAGATACAGCAGATGCTTCATTAACATTCAGGGCCTCAAACCCTTGGCTCATTGTTTCATGGATCTCCCCATCCATCTCAATATACTTATAAGTAGCCAGATGGCTAACAAATATATCCTCCTCCCCACAGATAGTAACGACTTGGCCTTCCCACTCAAATTTTAACTTCTGGTGAAGGGTAGACGTTACTGCGCCAACGGCATGAATCCATGGTCTACCCAACAAACAGCTGTAGGCAGGCTGAATGTCCATCACGTAGAAGGTTGTTTTAAAAGTTTGTGGGCCAATCGTTACAGGCAGCTCAATTTCTCCCAGAACCGATCTCTTAGAACCATCAAAGGCTCTTACTACCAGGTTACTGGGACGCAATGCCAATCCTTCATACTCTAGCTTCACCAGGGCCTTTTTCGGTAAGACATTAAGGGATGACCCCGTGTCTACCAGCACATGGGAAAGGACTGCACCTTTACATTCCATGGTGATGTGCAAGGCCTTGTTATGGTTGCGGCCTTCCGTTGTCAAGTCAGTATTGGTGAACCCTAGCCCATTGCTAGCAGTAACATTTCCAACCACGGTTTCCAACTGATTGACGGTGATCTCTTCAGGCACGTAAGCTGCGTGCAAGACTTTGAGTAGTGCATTCCGATGGGCTTCGGAGCACATAAGCAATGATAGGATAGAGATCTTGGAAGGCGTCTGGTGAAGCTGATCCACTATTTTGTAATCACTTTTCTTGATGATTCGCATGAACTCATCAACCTCTTGATCAAAGGGTGTTTTCAACGCTTCTTTAACAGTCTGCTCTTCCTGCACCAAGCCTTTCCCTTTTGCCTTGGCAGCAGCTTCTGCTTCGGCAGTGGGTCTTTGAATTTGTGGAGCAAAGAGACGTCCGCTTCGAGTGAAGCCTCTGCCTCCTCCCACATTGTCTATTTGTGGTGCAGGTGTTGATGGTTCAAGGGTGATTTTCTTTCCTTTGCAGTATATGTCAGAGTCGTAGTGCCAAGGGATGGCCCTACTGCTTTCATAAGGTACTGGTCCAGGCACTGTGACAGTGACTGGACTGATGACAGCTGCAGAAGGGACTGTGATAGTTTGTGGATCATAATAAATTGTGACTGGTGCTCTGATGGGAGCAGCACTCTCTGAGTTGTAGGCAGAGTTGTTTTCAGGATCATAAAATATTGTGACAGTTGAGACATCTTCATGATTTGTTGCTGATGTTGTAGGAGACATTGTCGGAAGGATGGGTGTTGTTGTTGTAGGAGATTCAAAATGGAGTGACGCTGAAGTTGTAGAAGGAACATTTGTTGATATCTGGTCAGTGGAAATGACAGATGAAGTACTTGTTGATGAAACTGAAGAGTTGTCGGGAACAATGGTTGTTGCAGTTGTAGGAGATACAGGAATTGCTGCTGATGAGATTGCTGGATTTGTGGGAAATGATGTGGTGATTTGAAGTTGGCCACTCTGAATGAGACCATCTATGCCATTCCTCAGGTTATCACACCCATTTACTGAGATATTGCAGTAAGCACACCCTAACTCACACCCCGGGAACATTTGACATTCGAGGAGTTGGGCCTTAATCTCCACCAACGGTGTCCGAATCTGACCCACACTGGTTATTAAATAAGACGGCTTGTCTTCTTCAATAGCGTTGATTCTGGGACCACCGTGGTTTGGCATGGGGTTCTTATTGACATTGGGTGGTGGTGCGAAATTCAGGGCCTTAGAGTCTACCAGGTCTTGTACCTTCATGTGCAAGGCTCTGCACTTTTCTGTACTGTGGCCAGGTGCATTTGAATGAAAAGCACATCTGGCGTTGGAGTCATAATTCCTGGGTAGACTGTTGGGATCTGGAGGTGCCAATGTCCTTAGCTCAACTAGGTTGAGTTTCAAGAGTTGTGGCAGCAATGTAGCATATGGCATAGGGATCGGATCGATCACCCTGTTGGCTTGAGAGGGCCTCTGTTGGAATGGCCTTTGCTGATTGTTGTTGTTGGTGTTGCTGTTGTTGTAATTTCTCGGAGGATACTGAGCTTGTTGCTGATAGTTTTGCTGCGGAGGTTGATAAGCTGGTTGTGGATGAGCTGGAACGGGAATGGTGACTGCTGCCACAGATCTATGAACATATTGGGGCCTGCCCCTGTTGGTGTTGATAGCATTGGTTTCAGCAGTTCTTCTTAGGCCTGCAAAAGGCTTTCTTGCATTACTGGATGAGCTTGCACCGTTGTCTGAGATCTTTCCCATCTTCAATAGGCTTTCAATTCTCTCCCCGGCTATGACTACATCTGCAAAGCTGGTAGATGAGAAGCCAGCTAGTCTATCAATGTAAGTCCCCTGAAGGGTGTTCATGAACATATCAGCCATCTCCCTTTCTGACATAGGTGGCTGGACAGCAGCAGCAAGCTGTCTCCATCTTTGAGCATACTCTCGGAAGCGCTCTCTAGATGACTGTGACATTCCCATTAGGAGGGTCCTGTTGGGTGCCATATCCAGGTTATACTGATACTGTCTGATGAAGGCCTCTGCCAGGTCCTTCCAGCATCTAATAGTTGCTCTTGTCAGATGGGAGTACCATTCCCTCGAAGCTCCAGTCAAGCTATCCTCGAAATAAAACATCCACAGCTTCTCGTCCATGGTATAGGCCTTTAGCCTCCCGAGAAAAGATTGTAGATGGGTCCGGGGACAGGAAGTCCCATTATACTTCTCAAAGCATGGCGGCTTAAACTTGTGGGGAATCCTGACCCCGTCTACCAAGCCCATATCCATAACATCAAAACCCAAAGAGTTTTGAGACTCTAAAGATCTTAATTTCTCAGCTATCTCTTCCAGCCTTCTATCATAAGCTTCTTCCCCAGCACCCATTACTGTGAACTGATCTTCCTGGGGGTCTTCTTGCAGTACCCTCCCTGCTGTGGCAGTCCCTTGTATATTGACAGGGATGTTGACCTCTGGGTGGAGGTGAGGCCCAAATACAGGGGGATTGACGTGAGGTTGGACTCTTTCATTGTTGCTTGTCCCAGCAGTCCCTGGCTGATGGTCTTCCTGGTTCCTCCCTTCTACCAGTGCTCTTAACCTCTCCTGGCTTTGAGCCATATTGTTCATCACCTCGATAAACTGTGTCATTTGATTCCTCATTTCCAACCTCTCGTTGGTCATTTGGTTCCTGACCTCTGTAAGGTCCTGCTGCATCTGATCCATCTGTATGCCCGGTAGGTTGTTACGGGATGGATATCGGTGCGGACGGTTGAGAGGAAATACCCGGCGTCGAGCAATAGTTCCTGAGCATCACAACAGAGTTAGCAACAATAAAACAAAAACCTACAAAACAAACAAAGGGGTTAGCATGCAATGCGGTATGCCTATTTGTTTTCAAGGTATCCGGGCTTGTCATTTGGTTTTGACCCTTCCAGACCCTTGAAGACGCTGCTGATGTTGCTTTTGAGGTGGAACAAACTAATACACATATTACAAAAGGCAAGTGGTACATAGTTTGTTTACAAATACAAGCCCTCTGAGGGGTCAAAATATATTAAAAGAAAATAAAAGTACATGGAATGAAAGCAACAACAAGCAAATAGTCAAACACCAAGACCAAACTCATCCTCCCGAACTTCCTTGAGAAGTGCTTCGGTCACAGGATCAGCTGGACGCTCCGTGAGATTCCTGATAAGGAGGTTCCGGGTAGTAACAGCTGCAGTTAGCTTCTTGTGTTGACTTTGGTCCTGTGACCTCTTCACTCCAGCTCTAATCTTCAACTCTGAGATCTCTCTCTGGGCTACTGCCAGGGCTTCCTGCTGCTCTTTTGCACTAGCTTCCAGTTGCTCTAACTTGTTTTGGACCTTCTTGTCCTCCAGAGTACGAGCCTCGGTGATCCTGACCCGCCTAGCCTGACTCTCCTTCAGATACAAGTCTGTCCTGGCTTTTTGGAATTGGGCTTCCTTGCAAGCATTCTTCAGGATTTATTCTCCAGCCCTAGATTTCTTAATGTAATCCTCAGACTTCTCAATTCTAGCCAAGTGCTCCACCTTCAACTTTTCTAACCTCTCAATATCCAATCTACCATCACTCCTCTCCCAGAGGGTCTTCTGTAGAGCTTGAGTCAGCTTCTCATTTCTCTCTTTCAACTTCTCAAACTCCTCTAAGCTGACAGTTGCTGGAGGTGGTGTTGTGGAAGGCCCAGGCATATCTTCAATAGTAAAGGGCATCCCAGAAAAATGAGCCCTAGCATGGGACCAATCATAGTATTGTGATGATGCCACATTATTGCAATTCCCCAGGATGGTTATCCCCTTAGTCTGCACATTGTCCCAGGCCCAGGCTGCCTGCCTAACAATAGTCAGATCAGGCTTGTTCTCACAATAAAGAGTCTCAACCAAGTCCTGTGCCTTAGGAGTGTGGACCAGTGCATAGCCCAGTTGTCTTTTGAACAGCAGAGGGTTGTAATTAATACTACCCTTAACTCCTATTAGGGGCACATTGGGAAAATGCCCACAGCTGGTGATGATATCCCTGCCTTTTGTGCTTTGGGTGCACCACCTGATATCAGCTGAAGTTAGAGTAGTAAGTCTTCTAGCCCAGTTTCTCTGCTGATGAGGGTTCAAAAATGCATCTGTCCTGGGCAAATGCCTGAGAAGCCAGGTATGGAACAATGGAGCACAACACCTCACTAATCTTCCCCTCTTCTTTTCATTCCTCTGATGCACTGAATAGTAGAGATCCCCCAATAAAGTGGGCACTGGGTTCTTCAGGATGAAAAGATGGATTGCATTCTTGCTAACGAATCGAGGCTCATCTGCAAATAATATAATCCCATATATGCTCAGGGCCAACAAAGCACAGACTGCTTTCCACTCTCCTAAAGAAGCTTTCAGGGTAGCTTGAGAGATCAAGAAATCCAGATGCAAGCCAGGGATTCCAGCCTTAGAAGTCATATGCTGCCCAATCAGGACTGGTTCCAGATGCAATGCCTTTGCTACCTCTTTGTTACCAGGAAAGACCATCTCAGGGTTGAAAGGGATTCCACCCCTGATAGGTATACCAACTAATGATGAGTATTCTTCCAATAGAGGGCCCAGCTGAAATTCTTGGAAAGTGAAACACCTCAGTGGGGGATCATAAAACTGAAGGCAGGTGTGAATCAAGCTCCTTTGTGAAGGGTCCAAATCCATAACCACATCAAGTATATCTCCATAGTGTTCCCTGAAGAGTGGTATATGGTCTGGAGTGATCAGGGTCTGAATCCTCCTGATGTTAGCTAGCTCTGGCCGGAAGAAGTGGTAGGTGATATTACTCTTTTTAGGTGCCATGATGTCGATACTGAGTAGAGACAAGTGCTGATGATGACACTGAAGAATGGGCCACTGATCGGCTGGTGCAGGTGACTGAAGTAGATAGCTGATAGCTGAAGCAGGTGCTGATGAAGATAGGTCAATACTGATGATGGGGTCAAAACCAAGCCAAATGAATGAAGATGGATACCCTGAAACAAATAAACAAATGTCAAAATGATGCAATGGGGATGTATGCAAATGATATGCAAGGGTTTGCGACTGAGCTGGATCTGATCAAATGCTCTGATATAAGCCCAGGGTATGTTCAAGAAATCCAGATGGAGGTCTATAAATCCAGTAACCAAGGTGGGGGACTCAAATAAAGAGCCACATGTCCAGGGTTTAGAATCACAAGAACTGTCCCAAAATGAAGTACTCTTAAACAAACAACGTAACAGGGTATGCTGAAGTCAAGGGTACCTGCAAACCTGTAAACAGCCCAACCCCCTCACAGGTGGTGTTCTAAAACAAGGATCCTCAGACTTGGATCAGTTATGAGAAGTGTAAACACTTCTAACCCGGAGGTACAGTGTTTACAATAACCATAAAAGTTCCTCCTCTAATTCACCTCAGTTTCTGAAGGTCAAAACTAAAGGTCATCCAGACTTAGCAGGCTTCCCAGATAGCCCTAGTACTGCAGGAAATCTGCAACACAGAGTTCTCAAGAAGAAACCCATATCTGAACCGTGTTTCATATTCCCTCACCAGACCGAGATGGAATGGGAAAGAATATGAACCACTCTAGCCTAGGTGTCACTCAGGTCCCAGGTATAGGACCTTAACTCTCAATAGAACCCCACCCACCAAAGCAAAACCAGATCCAGCCAGACAGCATGACAGTATGATATATGTAAAGCTATAAAGAAAGCAATAAACAACTATACATAAAGCAGTAAAAATAAACAAATATACAAACACAAGTAGCACATAACACCCCAGTAAACACAAATCAAACAAGCGCTAGGAGGAACCCACAAAAAGAACCAGAAGCCCTGGTTGCAGTATAAGGGTCCCCAGCAGAGTCGCCAAGCTGTCGCTCCCGATAAATGGGGGAATGGCCCCGGATAAAGGTACAGACGCGAACGGTCGGCGAGGAGAACAATGAGAACACACAACAGTGGACTCACTGGAAAAGAAAAGAGTCGCCAGCTAGGCATTTTTATCCCGGGGGAAAGGCAATGCTGCATAGACCTAGAAAGAGATGGATAAGACGGTCGCGAACCAGAGAGACTGAGAAAGGGGGTTGGTTACAACCTGGGAAGGTATTAGCACCCAGATTGTCCGCCGTACTCGACGGGATCCACGCTTAAAAGATTTGTTTTTTAAAGGGGTAGTGTCAGTGCAATTTATGTATAAGAGCTGGAAAAGAATGTACAAGTGTCAGTGTATAGTGTATAAGTGATATGAAGTGTGAAAGTGTCAGTGTAAGAACAAGAATGAAATGCTCATGATAATGAGGCTTAAAGAATATAGCTGGAAAGAGGGGGAATATACAGAGACTTTTGTTCGATAACTGTTAAGTTATGCCTACGTATCCTCTCGTGCAATGAGGAAGTCAGAACACCGTAGTTCGACCCAAAGAGACTGAAAGGTGAATTGACTTGTGAACTGCTTGCTAGTCTGTGCTCACGTGTATGACCTGTCTGGCTCAGGTGCTAACTGTCTTGCATTAGACGGAAGAAGCAAGTTCTCGTTTGTGAGTGAAGATTATGAGAAAAGAATCCCGAAGGAGACGATTATTGTTTTTTTTTTGTGTTTTCAGTCTTTTATTGCTTTTGAAAGTTTGTCATAAGTTAATGAGCTTAAGCCTAAACCAACGGATTTAGTAAACTCATCACATCTTCCCTCTGATTAGGGGTAATGAGAATACCTTAAGTGTGAAGTCAGCTTCTCACACTTAAACACCTTGATGTAGGATTAAGATCATTAACCTACTTGTGATTATTTAGATGTTTTTGGTGTTTTTGCTTAGTGTTAAGTAATGAGGTTAAGCCATAATCAGGGATTAAACAGACCCATTACACCATCCTAATAGAAGGATAATAGATGAGAATGTTTAAGCTGAGGAATGCTCCTCAACTTAATCCATGATTAGGGATTAAACTCATGACAAAACAAACCTTTGGTTAAGTGGATTTTATTTAATGATATGATGATGAAGTGAGTTTTAGGGTTTGTAAGACAACTTGAGGGGGACTTGTCCATTAACACTAGGGTTAGTCCTTCTTAACCAATTAAGGAAGAATTAGAACCCTAATGCAAGGCCCAAGTTACAAGCTTGATGTCTTAGTGATTATTAAATGGATTGATTAAAGGATTTAAACACATTAAGGGTTTAACACTTAGGATTAAAGTTATACACTCCATCCTAATAGAAGGATGCAGGCATAAGCTCAATCACAAAGCCTTAAAACCTTTAGGGTTTAGTCCTGGATTATGAGGTGAGAAGAGAAGACTCAAAGAGACACAAAGGTACAAGACTAAGTGGGAGGGGACTAATCAAAACCCTAATCATTGTCATGCTTGGTTGTTCCTATGGTTTGTGAGGTTTAAGAAAGAAATCTTCAATGGAACCACCAGGAAGCAGATGAAAGGAGTAAAGAGAAAGCAAAGTAACTTGCTTCATTCAAGAAGTCAAGTCACTTGAGGAAAGAAAGTAAGGAGAAAAAGAAAGAGCAAGCTCAATCTCAAACACATAACAAAATGCAGCAATGATGCATAAGAGAGATGGAAAGAAAATGTGAGAAGTGAAGGCAAATTCACTTCTCAAAGTTACTTACCATCTGAAAAGTTAGTGAAAGGAATGCAATGCAATACAAGATGAGATGAAATGACATGGTGTAAATCAAAACCAGAAGCATATATGAGATGATAATGATGCTATGAGATGATGTAAACATGAAACAAGGCATGGGGATGATCACACAAACTTATGGATGCAAATGAAACCAGTTAAGAACCATGAACATATATGAAAAGTTATGAAATGCAAATGGCATACAACATGGCAAATGCTAGATGCAATGATCAAACATGCTTTCAATATGTCTTAAGATGTCAAATGAATCAAATGGATGCACAAAATGCTATGGCAAGTCATGTTATGCAAGAAAAATGCAAGGTGGATGCATATGGAAGCCCAAATTGGGGTTTATGAACAATGCAACAAACAAAAACCCAAAACCAGAAGCAAACAACATTATAAAAAATTGAAAATGCATTCAAAGGACCCCTAATCCTATACCAAACCACTGCCCAAAGGAGAAGTTTCAACTCCTAAACAAGTTCAAGTTATGGTTTTCTTAAGATTTCTAGGGTTTTAGGGTTCCTAAACAAGAAAATTATCAAACAAATGGAAAATGAAAGATCAAATCATGGCCATTTAATCTCACAAACTACATGCTAAACACAATGCAATGCAAAAAGAATCAAGGTCCAACTCTTCATGGATAGGCAGAAATGATTTTTGGAACTTTGGATCAAAATAATGCATCAAAATGATTTTAATTCAATGAAAAATCCTCAAAATGTATCAAGATCAAAAAATAAATTTGGTTTGAAGGTTGGACAATGTTTCTAAATGTCTTAGAACATTTCATGGATTTTTGGGTGATTTTTAAATACCTAAAAGTATTTTTAATAAATTAATTTTCATTAATCAATTAAAAATAAACTTTTAAATATTTAAAAATACTTTTTTAATGCTAAAAATGAAAATAAAAATATTTTTGTGTTTTAAAAATTAATGAAACTCTTGACAAAAAGTTTCATAATTTTTAAATAATTTTTACTATTTTAAATAAATTAGGGAAGTTAAATGAAAGAAAAATGAAAATAAAATATGAAGTATGCAGTATGAGTGGCTGTGATTAAGAGTTGAGTGATCCAAAGGCCCTGCGTGCAAGTCAACAAGACTGGGGGTATGCACAATCCAAGGCCCAGATTCAAAGTCCAAACACGCGCGTGATCTGATGGCTGAGCTTTCATGTTAACTTAATTAATTATGATTAATTTAATTAAACAAGATTAGGGTTTAATGACCCATCCAGGCCGTCCAAACACGCGCGGGAGAAGCAAATCACGGCCAGAATTCAAAGTTCGTTAATTAATGAGATTAGGGCATAATAACTTTCAGGTGACCGGAGGGAAGCTCCGGTCATCTTCTCCGGCAACAACAAAACCCTAGATCATGATTCAGGCTCTTAAACATCAAATTAAACACAGCCAAGTGATCCTCTAACAACCTAGGATACGAATCCACCCTCAAACATCATTTAAACATCAAGAATCAAGCAAATCGAAGGAAACAAATTTCACGGGTGAAATTTCAGAGTAACAATACAAACTCATTTCTTACTCATTTTCGATTCTAAGAACATCCCCATGACCAGTAAGACATAAGCAATCAATTTATAACTTAAAATGTAAGCTCTGAGAAAAAGAATCCATGGTCATACCTGAGCTGGAAAGCTTCAAGACTGAGCTTTCAGAGCTTCCTTTGTGTGCAAATGAACCTTCTTGACTCCCTTGAACTCAATGAGATGCTTCAAAGTTATTGTGGATGGCTGGTTTGAGGAGAAGTGTTCTGGTGCAGCAGGTTTCACAGTCAGGATTTGTGAAGTTTCAGGCTACTCCAATGGTGGATTCTTGCTCCTTTTAGTGTGCTTTACTTGTTGGTGAAGAGAAATGGGGTGTTTGATGGCTGGAAAAGGAGATTCGAAGGTTCTGGCTTTGAGAGTGAAAATTGGGGAAGCTCAGTTCTTGCTTGGTTCAGGCTTATGTCTTGCTGGTTTTGGCTCAGTGAAGCAAGGTGAGTTGATTAGTGGAGTTGGTTTTTGTGTTTGTGAGTTGTGTAGAGAGATTCGAAGGGTTTTGCTTGAGGGAGTGAGTTTGTGAATGTGTTGTTCTTGTGTGTTTCAGCCTGGCTTGTTATGTGAAATGGCTAGCATTTGATTCACATAAAAAACTCCCATTGGTCAGATGATGTGACCTGCCCTTTATTGATTGGGATGGCCCCTTTTGCAAAATGTCAACTTTGGTGTAAGGAGGGCATGGGTCAAGTTCTAGGCCAGTACAAGTGTGTGGGCTGGCGCAGCATGGTGTGTGAGAGAGGCTAGAATGGTTCAGCATTGTAGGCAACAAGTGGATGAGGTGTGATGATGGTTTTTGCAAGTTGATCACTTTTGGTTCATATGAAACTTTCTTGCTCCCAAGGCCATGAAACATGAGAAGTTTTTAGTCCATTCTGAATTTTTGGTCACATGTGATGTTTGTGTGATGGTTAGACATGAATTAGAAGTTACAAATGCCTTGGTACAAAGTTTTTGCAAGTTTCTCATTTGAGGCATATCTTGAAAATTAGTGATTTTTGCCAACTTTGACACACCATAACTTTTGATCCAAAATGAATTAGATCATGTTCTTGTACTTTTTGAAAAGGGAAAGATCTAATCTACAACTTTCATGACCAAAGTTTTTCCATTTGAAGCATTTTTGGATCAAAAAGCAAGGGTTGAAAAAGTGGCATAAAATGACATTTCATGAAAAGTCAACCATGCCCTAAAAAGTCAACTTTGCAAAAACTTGTAATTCTTGAATTTTGTGAACTTCAACCTTCTTCCATGATCAAATAAAGATCATATACACTCAAAATGATGAAGATCACCCCTTGGTTGGGTCATTGGGGGCCTCAGATGCCCTAATTTTGCACTGACTTGTCTGAAAAGTCAACTCTTGATCAGATGACTTCCCCATGGAATTTCTTCATGAAAATTGATATGCATGCTCCCTATACCATATAGAGACCAATGGAAACAAGAATGACCAAAAAATTTAGAGTTATGGCCTCTGAAACCAAAACCCTAATTTCAGGTCAACTGTGCAGTCAAACTTGGCTCTGCTTCCATACCAATCCCAGTTCTTGTGATTCTTTGGCATTCTTGACTTTGAGAGGATGTAATATGATGTAAGAACACACATGGATCCCTTTGAAGTGATTGATGATCTTTGGAATGGCTCAACAGGCTCTTTGGATTGCTCAGATCACAAACCCTAGATGCAGATGACTTAGAACCAATGCAGTGAATAAAAAATGTGATGTGAGATGGTATGATGGTGTTTATGCACATGAGGTGATCACAAGCCATGGTGTGAAGGGGTGAGGGCAAATTTGGGGTGCTTACAGATGGGTATGAAAGAATTTACTTTCTTGGGTATCCCCATATGCTCCGACCCTAAAAGGGTTACCACTTGGACTCCCTTGCTTTCTAAGTTGGAGAAGAGATTGACTTTTTGGTATGGAAGGTTTTGGAGTTTTGGAGGTAGAATTACGCTCCTTAAATCGGTGTTAAGTACTCTCTCGATCTTTCAAATTTCTTTTTACAAGCCCCCGGTGACAATTCGGAAAAAGATCATTAAGCTTCAAAGTGGTTTTTTTGGGGGAGCTAAGAGTTGAAGAGGAAAACTCAATGGATTAGTTTGGATTCTGTTTGCCTCCCTTTTGAAAAAGGAGGCTTAAATTTGAAGAGGATTGATGATTTCAATTTGTATCTACTTTATAAGTGGATGTGGAGAATTCTTGAAGGCTCGGAGGATCTTTGGTTCAAAGTCTTGAAGTTGCGTTAGGGTGATATAAGGCTTTTTTATGTCAGATTGTGAATTTAGGCGCTCTAGTCGGATAAAGTGTTCAAATTAGTGGTTGGATATTATTTCTATCTCGAAGAACTACTCCGACGATTTATTCCTTCATAACTATTTGTTTCGTATTGGTAACGGTTATGTTATATCTCTTTGGAACGTTGATTGGACCGACTCGGGGTGTTTAAAACAGAGGTATCTGACGCTTTTTTCTTCGTCACAGTTAAAGGAAGCATCAATTGCGGGGATGGGAGGCTGGGGGATGGTATTTGGAGTTTAGGAGATTTTGGATTTCACCATCCAAATGCTCTTGTAGGTCATTCGCTTGATTTTATTGATGATGGAACTTTTTCTTCACCCCCGTATGAAGCAGCAGATGAATCTATTTGTTTGGAGGTTCCGTCTGATATCCATTTTATAACAGGGATTTATGGCGTGTTTAGTGAAGCGGAAAATACTTTAGAAGCTGATTGTGCAACCTTTGATGCAGATGTCCTTTATTCTGTTTCTGGGAATTCGGCTTGCTCTTCTGTAGGTACATAAGCTGATTCAGCGAAGGATGTGAGCGAGACTCCCCTTATCACGCTTTTGGATGCTGACCCTATGGTTTTTTCTACCATTATTCCTGGATTTTCCTCTGATGCAGAAGTTCTCAATTCTGCCTCAGGGAATTTTTCGGCAATTTCTTTTGTAGGAACAAACGTTATTTTGGCGAAGGAAGTGAGCGAGACTTCTTGTATCTCATAGGAAGTGCTTTTTGAGGTGGAGGAATTATGCACCCATCTTTCTGATATTTTGCTAAATGTTTTAGAGAAGGATCGTGTGGAGTGGATTCAAGAAGTTGATTTGACATTCTCGGTGAGATCTTTTTACAGGTTGTCTCCGTCAATCATATTCCTTTTGGTACTTTTAATCGAAATGATTTGGCTTTTGTTTTGATTTGGAAAGTTGCGGGTTCCCTGAAAGTTAAAGCTTTCGGGTGGAGATGTTTTCTGATAAAAATTCCAATGAAAGATTTGATTTCTTTTAGAGGGATTTTTCCTTCGACGAGTTAATTGCAACTTTTTGAGTCTTAAGCTACTAACTGCAAGTATACAGCCTAATTGCATAGTAATAAAAGATATTGATCCCACAGAGACTCGATAATCAACCTAGTGCTATCGGGGTGTTACTATATTTAGCTAAGACGAGTGATGTTTTAGTTTAAAGGAACGAGAAAGTAAGAATTTTAATTAAATTAAGTTATGATAGAAATATCGGTATGTAATTAATATGCCTTCACGAATTCAATAAATGGTCGGCTTATAAAGGTTTATTAAATTATCTTTCTGTAGAAAATGTTGGTTTAAAAGTCGTCAACTCACACCCTCGGGTCTTGCCTATTACTATACTCCTAAGTTAGATTGAGCTCTCTCACTGTATCAATTCAAGTTAAAAGTACTTTTTGAAAACCTAGAGATTCTAATTGGTTTTAAAGCGCTTCCGATGTATTTAAAATCAATGTTCGATTTCAGCTATCTGGTTAAAACCTCACACTCTCGTGGTCTTAATTCTAACCATTTTTTACCTTTTTACTTTCATAACAAAAGTTGTTTTTAAATTAAGAAATTGAAACCATAAAATAAGTTGAGTTTAAGATTTTAGCCTAGATCTATTGAATTCGTTTTGGTTATTCAATTACATACCAATTAAAATGTTTTAGCCAGACATATTAATTAAAGATATTAATAAGTAGAGGCAATGAATAAAAGCATAAGACATGGTAATTAACAATAAAGCAATTAATTCAGTAATGAACCAGAAAGAGATGGATAAGACGGTCGCGAACCAGAGAGACTGAGAAAGGGGGTTGGTTACAACCTGGGAAGGTATTAGCACCCAGATTGTCCGCCGTACTCGACGGGATCCACGCTTAAAAGATTTGTGTTTTAAAGGGGTAGTGTCAGTGCAATTTGTGTATAAGAGCTGGAAAAGAATGTACAGGTGTCAGTGTATAGTGTATAAGTGATATGAAGTGTGAAAGTGTCAGTGTAAGAACAAGAATGAAATGCTCATGATAATGAGGCTTAAAGAATATAGCTGGAAAGAGGGGGAATATACAGAGACTTTTGTTCGATAACTGTTAAGTTATGCCTACGTATCCTCTCGTGCAATGAGGAAGTCAGAACACCGTAGTTCGACCCAAAGAGACTGAAAGGTGAATTGACTTGTGAACTGCTTGCTAGTCTGTGCTCACGTGTATGACCTGTCTGGCTCAGGTGCTAACTGTCTTGCATTAGACGGAAGAAGCAAGTTCTCGTTTGTGAGTGAAGATTATGAGAAAAGAATCCCGAAGGAGACGATTATTGTTTTTTTTTTGTGTTTTCAGTCTTTTATTGCTTTTGAAAGTTTGTCATAAGTTAATGAGCTTAAGCCTAAACCAACGGATTTAGTAAACTCATCACATCTTCCCTCTGATTAGGGGTAATGAGAATACCTTAAGTGTGAAGTCAGCTTCTCACACTTAAACACCTTGATGTAGGATTAAGATCATTAACCTACTTGTGATTATTTAGATGTTTTTGGTGTTTTTGCTTAGTGTTAAGTAATGAGGTTAAGCCATAATCAGGGATTAAACAGACCCATTACACCATCCTAATAGAAGGATAATAGATGAGAATGTTTAAGCTGAGGAATGCTCCTCAACTTAATCCATGATTAGGGATTAAACTCATGACAAAACAAACCTTTGGTTAAGTGGATTTTATTTAATGATATGATGATGAAGTGAGTTTTAGGGTTTGTAAGACAACTTGAGGGGGACTTGTCCATTAACACTAGGGTTAGTCCTTCTTAACCAATTAAGGAAGAATTAGAACCCTAATGCAAGGCCCAAGTTACAAGCTTGATGTCTTAGTGATTATTAAATGGATTGATTAAAGGATTTAAACACATTAAGGGTTTAACACTTAGGATTAAAGTTATACACTCCATCCTAATAGAAGGATGCAGGCATAAGCTCAATCACAAAGCCTTAAAACCTTTAGGGTTTAGTCCTGGATTATGAGGTGAGAAGAGAAGACTCAAAGAGACACAAAGGTACAAGACTAAGTGGGAGGGGACTAATCAAAACCCTAATCATTGTCATGCTTGGTTGTTCCTATGGTTTGTGAGGTTTAAGAAAGAAATCTTCAATGGAACCACCAGGAAGCAGATGAAAGGAGTAAAGAGAAAGCAAAGTAACTTGCTTCATTCAAGAAGTCAAGTCACTTGAGGAAAGAAAGTAAGGAGAAAAAGAAAGAGCAAGCTCAATCTCAAACACATAACAAAATGCAGCAATGATGCATAAGAGAGATGGAAAGAAAATGTGAGAAGTGAAGGCAAATTCACTTCTCAAAGTTACTTACCATCTGAAAAGTTAGTGAAAGGAATGCAATGCAATACAAGATGAGATGAAATGACATGGTGTAAATCAAAACCAGAAGCATATATGAGATGATAATGATGCTATGAGATGATGTAAACATGAAACAAGGCATGGGGATGATCACACAAACTTATGGATGCAAATGAAACCAGTTAAGAACCATGAACATATATGAAAAGTTATGAAATGCAAATGGCATACAACATGGCAAATGCTAGATGCAATGATCAAACATGCTTTCAATATGTCTTAAGATGTCAAATGAATCAAATGGATGCACAAAATGCTATGGCAAGTCATGTTATGCAAGAAAAATGCAAGGTGGATGCATATGGAAGCCCAAATTGGGGTTTATGAACAATGCAACAAACAAAAACCCAAAACCAGAAGCAAACAACATTATAAAAAATTGAAAATGCATTCAAAGGACCCCTAATCCTATACCAAACCACTGCCCAAAGGAGAAGTTTCAACTCCTAAACAAGTTCAAGTTATGGTTTTCTTAAGATTTCTAGGGTTTTAGGGTTCCTAAACAAGAAAATTATCAAACAAATGGAAAATGAAAGATCAAATCATGGCCATTTAATCTCACAAACTACATGCTAAACACAATGCAATGCAAAAAGAATCAAGGTCCAACTCTTCATGGATAGGCAGAAATGATTTTTGGAACTTTGGATCAAAATAATGCATCAAAATGATTTTAATTCAATGAAAAATCCTCAAAATGTATCAAGATCAAAAAATAAATTTGGTTTGAAGGTTGGACAATGTTTCTAAATGTCTTAGAACATTTCATGGATTTTTGGGTGATTTTTAAATACCTAAAAGTATTTTTAATAAATTAATTTTCATTAATCAATTAAAAATAAACTTTTAAATATTTAAAAATACTTTTTTAATGCTAAAAATGAAAATAAAAATATTTTTGTGTTTTAAAAATTAATGAAACTCTTGACAAAAAGTTTCATAATTTTTAAATAATTTTTACTATTTTAAATAAATTAGGGAAGTTAAATGAAAGAAAAATGAAAATAAAATATGAAGTATGCAGTATGAGTGGCTGTGATTAAGAGTTGAGTGATCCAAAGGCCCTGCGTGCAAGTCAACAAGACTGGGGGTATGCACAATCCAAGGCCCAGATTCAAAGTCCAAACACGCGCGTGATCTGATGGCTGAGCTTTCATGTTAACTTAATTAATTATGATTAATTTAATTAAACAAGATTAGGGTTTAATGACCCATCCAGGCCGTCCAAACACGCGCGGGAGAAGCAAATCACGGCCAGAATTCAAAGTTCGTTAATTAATGAGATTAGGGCATAATAACTTTCAGGTGACCGGAGGGAAGCTCCGGTCATCTTCTCCGGCAACAACAAAACCCTAGATCATGATTCAGGCTCTTAAACATCAAATTAAACACAGCCAAGTGATCCTCTAACAACCTAGGATACGAATCCACCCTCAAACATCATTTAAACATCAAGAATCAAGCAAATCGAAGGAAACAAATTTCACGGGTGAAATTTCAGAGTAACAATACAAACTCATTTCTTACTCATTTTCGATTCTAAGAACATCCCCATGACCAGTAAGACATAAGCAATCAATTTATAACTTAAAATGTAAGCTCTGAGAAAAAGAATCCATGGTCATACCTGAGCTGGAAAGCTTCAAGACTGAGCTTTCAGAGCTTCCTTTGTGTGCAAATGAACCTTCTTGACTCCCTTGAACTCAATGAGATGCTTCAAAGTTATTGTGGATGGCTGGTTTGAGGAGAAGTGTTCTGGTGCAGCAGGTTTCACAGTCAGGATTTGTGAAGTTTCAGGCTACTCCAATGGTGGATTCTTGCTCCTTTTAGTGTGCTTTACTTGTTGGTGAAGAGAAATGGGGTGTTTGATGGCTGGAAAAGGAGATTCGAAGGTTCTGGCTTTGAGAGTGAAAATTGGGGAAGCTCAGTTCTTGCTTGGTTCAGGCTTATGTCTTGCTGGTTTTGGCTCAGTGAAGCAAGGTGAGTTGATTAGTGGAGTTGGTTTTTGTGTTTGTGAGTTGTGTAGAGAGATTCGAAGGGTTTTGCTTGAGGGAGTGAGTTTGTGAATGTGTTGTTCTTGTGTGTTTCAGCCTGGCTTGTTATGTGAAATGGCTAGCATTTGATTCACATAAAAAACTCCCATTGGTCAGATGATGTGACCTGCCCTTTATTGATTGGGATGGCCCCTTTTGCAAAATGTCAACTTTGGTGTAAGGAGGGCATGGGTCAAGTTCTAGGCCAGTACAAGTGTGTGGGCTGGCGCAGCATGGTGTGTGAGAGAGGCTAGAATGGTTCAGCATTGTAGGCAACAAGTGGATGAGGTGTGATGATGGTTTTTGCAAGTTGATCACTTTTGGTTCATATGAAACTTTCTTGCTCCCAAGGCCATGAAACATGAGAAGTTTTTAGTCCATTCTGAATTTTTGGTCACATGTGATGTTTGTGTGATGGTTAGACATGAATTAGAAGTTACAAATGCCTTGGTACAAAGTTTTTGCAAGTTTCTCATTTGAGGCATATCTTGAAAATTAGTGATTTTTGCCAACTTTGACACACCATAACTTTTGATCCAAAATGAATTAGATCATGTTCTTGTACTTTTTGAAAAGGGAAAGATCTAATCTACAACTTTCATGACCAAAGTTTTTCCATTTGAAGCATTTTTGGATCAAAAAGCAAGGGTTGAAAAAGTGGCATAAAATGACATTTCATGAAAAGTCAACCATGCCCTAAAAAGTCAACTTTGCAAAAACTTGTAATTCTTGAATTTTGTGAACTTCAACCTTCTTCCATGATCAAATAAAGATCATATACACTCAAAATGATGAAGATCACCCCTTGGTTGGGTCATTGGGGGCCTCAGATGCCCTAATTTTGCACTGACTTGTCTGAAAAGTCAACTCTTGATCAGATGACTTCCCCATGGAATTTCTTCATGAAAATTGATATGCATGCTCCCTATACCATATAGAGACCAATGGAAACAAGAATGACCAAAAAATTTAGAGTTATGGCCTCTGAAACCAAAACCCTAATTTCAGGTCAACTGTGCAGTCAAACTTGGCTCTGCTTCCATACCAATCCCAGTTCTTGTGATTCTTTGGCATTCTTGACTTTGAGAGGATGTAATATGATGTAAGAACACACATGGATCCCTTTGAAGTGATTGATGATCTTTGGAATGGCTCAACAGGCTCTTTGGATTGCTCAGATCACAAACCCTAGATGCAGATGACTTAGAACCAATGCAGTGAATAAAAAATGTGATGTGAGATGGTATGATGGTGTTTATGCACATGAGGTGATCACAAGCCATGGTGTGAAGGGGTGAGGGCAAATTTGGGGTGCTTACAGATGGGTATGAAAGAATTTACTTTCTTGGGTATCCCCATATGCTCCGACCCTAAAAGGGTTACCACTTGGACTCCCTTGCTTTCTAAGTTGGAGAAGAGATTGACTTTTTGGTATGGAAGGTTTTGGAGTTTTGGAGGTAGAATTACGCTCCTTAAATCGGTGTTAAGTACTCTCTCGATCTTTCAAATTTCTTTTTACAAGCCCCCGGTGACAATTCGGAAAAAGATCATTAAGCTTCAAAGTGGTTTTTTTGGGGGAGCTAAGAGTTGAAGAGGAAAACTCAATGGATTAGTTTGGATTCTGTTTGCCTCCCTTTTGAAAAAGGAGGCTTAAATTTGAAGAGGATTGATGATTTCAATTTGTATCTACTTTATAAGTGGATGTGGAGAATTCTTGAAGGCTCGGAGGATCTTTGGTTCAAAGTCTTGAAGTTGCGTTAGGGTGATATAAGGCTTTTTTATGTCAGATTGTGAATTTAGGCGCTCTAGTCGGATAAAGTGTTCAAATTAGTGGTTGGATATTATTTCTATCTCGAAGAACTACTCCGACGATTTATTCCTTCATAACTATTTGTTTCGTATTGGTAACGGTTATGTTATATCTCTTTGGAACGTTGATTGGACCGACTCGGGGTGTTTAAAACAGAGGTATCTGACGCTTTTTTCTTCGTCACAGTTAAAGGAAGCATCAATTGCGGGGATGGGAGGCTGGGGGATGGTATTTGGAGTTTAGGAGATTTTGGATTTCACCATCCAAATGCTCTTGTAGGTCATTCGCTTGATTTTATTGATGATGGAACTTTTTCTTCACCCCCGTATGAAGCAGCAGATGAATCTATTTGTTTGGAGGTTCCGTCTGATATCCATTTTATAACAGGGATTTATGGCGTGTTTAGTGAAGCGGAAAATACTTTAGAAGCTGATTGTGCAACCTTTGATGCAGATGTCCTTTATTCTGTTTCTGGGAATTCGGCTTGCTCTTCTGTAGGTACATAAGCTGATTCAGCGAAGGATGTGAGCGAGACTCCCCTTATCACGCTTTTGGATGCTGACCCTATGGTTTTTTCTACCATTATTCCTGGATTTTCCTCTGATGCAGAAGTTCTCAATTCTGCCTCAGGGAATTTTTCGGCAATTTCTTTTGTAGGAACAAACGTTATTTTGGCGAAGGAAGTGAGCGAGACTTCTTGTATCTCATAGGAAGTGCTTTTTGAGGTGGAGGAATTATGCACCCATCTTTCTGATATTTTGCTAAATGTTTTAGAGAAGGATCGTGTGGAGTGGATTCAAGAAGTTGATTTGACATTCTCGGTGAGATCTTTTTACAGGTTGTCTCCGTCAATCATATTCCTTTTGGTACTTTTAATCGAAATGATTTGGCTTTTGTTTTGATTTGGAAAGTTGCGGGTTCCCTGAAAGTTAAAGCTTTCGGGTGGAGATGTTTTCTGATAAAAATTCCAATGAAAGATTTGATTTCTTTTAGAGGGATTTTTCCTTCGACGAGTTAATTGCAACTTTTTGAGTCTTAAGCTACTAACTGCAAGTATACAGCCTAATTGCATAGTAATAAAAGATATTGATCCCACAGAGACTCGATAATCAACCTAGTGCTATCGGGGTGTTACTATATTTAGCTAAGACGAGTGATGTTTTAGTTTAAAGGAACGAGAAAGTAAGAATTTTAATTAAATTAAGTTATGATAGAAATATCGGTATGTAATTAATATGCCTTCACGAATTCAATAAATGGTCGGCTTATAAAGGTTTATTAAATTATCTTTCTGTAGAAAATGTTGGTTTAAAAGTCGTCAACTCACACCCTCGGGTCTTGCCTATTACTATACTCCTAAGTTAGATTGAGCTCTCTCACTGTATCAATTCAAGTTAAAAGTACTTTTTGAAAACCTAGAGATTCTAATTGGTTTTAAAGCGCTTCCGATGTATTTAAAATCAATGTTCGATTTCAGCTATCTGGTTAAAACCTCACACTCTCGTGGTCTTAATTCTAACCATTTTTTACCTTTTTACTTTCATAACAAAAGTTGTTTTTAAATTAAGAAATTGAAACCATAAAATAAGTTGAGTTTAAGATTTTAGCCTAGATCTATTGAATTCGTTTTGGTTATTCAATTACATACCAATTAAAATGTTTTAGCCAGACATATTAATTAAAGATATTAATAAGTAGAGGCAATGAATAAAAGCATAAGACATGGTAATTAACAATAAAGCAATTAATTCAGTAATGAACCTGGATGAAGTACAAACTTGACGTAATAATTCTCGCAGAAAACTAAAATAAAGAATGGAAGCGGCTTGAGACAAAGTAAATGGCAATAGCTTCCCGATGTAGGAAGCTATTACTAAGGTTCGGTAAAGGAAACAAAAAATAAAACAATTCATAAAATTAAATAAGAAAGAATAGCTCTGAACAAGAAATTGGCTTCGGTGGTAAAAACGACAAAAATTTGGTAATAGGTCGAAGCTCCCTTTGTAACTCAAAGTAACTTCTATTTATAGTCTTCATGTATTACTGTTGTTGAGAAATTGTAGGAATTTATATTGTTGGCCCTTGACTGTGCATACTTGACTGATACTGGATTGAATTTGGAAATAACGCAACATTGAGTTTAGACAGCGCTTTTTGATTATTTTTGAACAGTTTCCGTGTTTTGATTTTAATTTTAACCTTAGACAGCGCTTTCTTTTAAAAGCGCTGTCTAAGATACGCTGTTAAAAGTCATTTTAGGCGTAATGATTACAGTAGTTCTTTCTAGAGTTTTCATGATAAATGAGTGTCGTGATAGTTCTAGGTCTTCTATTGTTTTCATATACTTATAGTTCTAGATTGTTCTATCATTTTCATTATAGTTCTAGAATCTTTTACCATTTTCTTACATATTTTACTTAAGAATATTTTAGAAATTTGTAGCAATTTCAACATATGCATAGAAAAAATAATAACCTTAGTCTTTGAGTCCTATTTTGAATCTTATTCTAAGTGTCATACATATATATATATATATATATATATATATATATATATATATATATATATATATATATATATATATATATATATATATATATATTGAGCAAATTTTGATGAATGACCAAGTAAAGATAGCATGTTCACAACTATATGGTCAGATTGTCCTTGTATTCTTATATTGTGTGATTCTCTTTTTCTTGAAAATTATTATCGATCTTCATTCTAGGTGAGGTGAAAGCAAACATAATGTAATATACCCTTGTGTGTTGCTGGTAATTTTTGGTATCCGGTGCATTCCGATCGAATTACAAATGTTGAAGTAATAATGATGGTGATTTAATAACTAGCAACTGAACTTTACCATTATCACAACAAAGTTAATAATTAGACATTACACTATATTGGTGTTTGCTAACCCTACCTTGATACCACATTAATTCAATTCGATCGACTTATTCTAGTATGATATTGTAGCAATAGAACCCTCTCAATATATATCATATGTTTTGGAAGTTATATACGCGCATACTAATAATACAAAAATACTAGAGATAAGGTTTGGCTAAGATGATTTTCTTTTATTATTATTGCAATAGGAATGTATAATAATCTCATGATCCAATGAGAATGTAGCGCATTAAATTTAGTCAACTTCTTCCATAAATAATAATTGATTTATCATTAAAATTCGGCATTTTGGATAGTTAAAAATTAAGTAGAATTATTTTTTATAATAAATCAGATATCCTTGTGCACATTTGCAGAGACAGATCTTTTAAATAATAATAATAATAATAATAATAATAATAATAATAATAATAATAATAATAATAATAATAATAATAATATAATATAATAATAATAATAATAATAATAATAATATAATATAATATAATAATAATAATAATAATAAATGCAAATTTCTGACTTAAGAAATTTAGCACAGCTATTTAATCATTTATGGAAAAGCTATTTAATCATTTATATATTTATCGTGAAAAATATTAGAACTATAGAGTTTATCTTATTCATTATTGAACGTGAATATTAAGTAGTTGAAGATGTGTTTCCCCAGAAGTATCTAATAATAATAATGTCAAAGGGGAGTCGTCATATCGGGGACAATTTCTCTACCTGTTACAAAAAGATGAGTAGTGTACTTTCAACCAATCACATATTATTATTTGATTTTTACTCATTTAATTAATTATAAAATAGTATAATTATTTGTTGTTTTGAATGCATTTTAAACTAAAAATAATCTTATTCAACTTTTTGAGTTGGGTAAATAATACCGTATCACAAACAATAATCATAAGAATTTTATATAGACATGATACATCACAAAGGACAAAACAAACTACATAAAAATTAAAAAACAATCAACATCGTCATTCAATCTTCACAACGTGAAAGAGGGATCAAACAGATCAATCTCAAGAGTCAAATCTGATTACAAAATTCCCTCTTGTGTGAAGAAAAAAAAAAACTGCAGTGTCCCGAAAATGCCAGAGTGCAAAAAATAAGGAAAACACTTGGAGCATTTGATGGACCAAAGAAGGAAAAGAAAATTACTGTGAAATTAAAACTTAAAAACTAAAACAACCATAATGAAGTAAGGTCATTAGCTTGCACATCAGAAATTTTGGTTGCCTTGAACTTGATGTTTTGAATCAAATGAGCTGCTTCAAAACCTGATTTATGCTTCTTATCAGATCTTTTATCGTCAAGCAATATTCTTTATTCACCTCAGCAACAATGGTTATGTCAATATAGTTATTTCCAAATGGTAAAACAGAACTACTCCGAATACTGAGATGATGTTTTTCGAGTTTATTGAGTATTGCGGTCGATGTTCGGCCGCTGTGTTTGACACTGTGGATTCTGATGAGCATGTCTTTTCCAGAAACTCTTGCTTCAATTTTTGGTAGTGATTGGTCTGAGTTTTCTTCGTAAGAGGAGAAGCTATCATCGTCGGCAAAGAGAATAGATCTCTTCACAAAAACTGCGGATTCGACTTTTGTATCAGCTACTTGTTCCTCTAAATTCTCCACTCGGTCTTTTAATTGTTTTAGATGAATTATAGCATCTTCCAAAATAGTTGCCTTGTCCATCTGCATAAAAAGTACACGTTTATTATTATTATTCATTCTGAATTATTGTAATAAGAATAAGATAAATATTTCCAGTTGTCATAATTGAATAACATGATTAGTACCTTTTTGAGTCCAGGAAGAATGGAGGAAAGAGTAATGAATTTCTGGTTAAGCTTTTGCCTTCGTTTTCTTTCAGCTATTACATGATCTCGTGCTTGGATAGGGTTTCTGTTTGTTATCGCCGTTGCAGCCTTGTTCTCTGGTTTATCATATTCACTTCCAAAATTCATGTTTTCACCGTACCCAGACTCGGTTTTAGGCTTCTTAATCCTTCCATCCATATTGTCAAAGGAAATTATTTTGGAAGATGATGAAGCCTTGAGTTGTGGCTTTGTTGGTGGTGTTGCAGAGGCAACAGATTGATCTGGACTTTCAATGGGGAAAGAGTTGGTTTGTGTGCTTTCTGAATGAAATCTCTTATTATTATTATTACTATTAGTATGAGAGGAATTAGTACTCTCCGGTTTGGATGCTGCTGAGAAAGAGTTGATGTATGAAATATCATCGAAGTTGAATGCAAATGAATCCATTCCTTGAAATAAACACGTGTCTTCCATTGGCTATTCATTTCAAAGAAAAGGGTAAGTTCTAGGGTTCATGCAGTTAAAGACAATTCAAACATGCACTTAGTAGTGTTGTGTACTTACAAATTCAGGCATATAATTGGAAGACGGAATTTGAATCATCTTTGAGCTTGAATTCCTTGTATAAAACAAAAGGAACTGAAAAATTAACAAGTCAAACAATCAGGTCAGAATCAATATACTTATGATTTATGAAATTTGACAAAAAGATTAATTCTATAACTGAAAAAATATTGGAAGAGAATGGGTTACCTGTTGGTTGAAAAAAAGTAGAAGAGAGAAAGAAAGTGTTGTTGTTAATTTGTTTGTGAAAATGGTGCTCAATGCTCCATAAATTGACCAACCTGTGAAAAGTAGACGAAGAAAAAGAAGAAAATGTTGTTGTGAAGATGGTGCACAATGCTCGATAATTGACTAGCCTGTTTTATAGAGAGGAAGCATAATAGCGAGACACGTTTCGTACCCGGTTCTCTATTAACCACGTGTGAAAATGATTTCCAGTTTTCTTGGATATATTTTCTTTAATAGGATGGCCCCACTCTTCACTAACACCTTTTTTTGGTCAAATTGTGGGTACATTTTCTCAACTCTCAACTACTTTTTTCATGATTAGGTGAATATGATGTTTTTATAATTCATCTCATTACTAATATTAATGACTGTCGTCATTATCAATATGGAAATTCGGATGAATATCAGGCAAAACTCATGTCAAAGTGTAAAGCGTAAAGAATAGAGTAAAAATTACAAAGGGTGAAAGAATTAGGACTTAGTAAAGTTTTGAAGAAAAATAGAAGAAAATATCAGCTTTTGGTTCCTGGATTTCACGCGTCGCAATGCATTCTTTCGTTGCACGATGATGCTCAAATACATGTTTTATATCAATAAAAAAGTGAAGACTAGTAAGAGATGCAGCCACCACCAATTTATGAGCAATCTCACTAACTTCTCTCATAATCATAATGAACTTAACATGAGTTTCTAAATTAAAGAGCTAATCAACATTTACATTCACAAGTAAAACCACTGAAATATAAAGTTCAGTGGTTGATTATTCACATTATTCATTATGTTTGCACTAATATGATAGATGAAAGACCTAAAACTTCCCACACTACACAAAAAATGCATTTCAGCATAAAAAAATTAGCGTCGGCCACGACTCCGACACTAATAGCGTTACACATATGTCGCAATAAACTGACGCTACAAGCAAGAAAACGTATGTTGTATATCTTTTGACTCTAGCGTCGGACACAACTGACGCTAACATTAATGAATTTATTTTACAATTACTTTTAAATTATTCATTGACTGATATTTAGATAATAAATACTTTATTTATCACGTTAGTGTCGGTGGTAGCCGACGCTACTATTGATGCGAAATATTTCGTTTCCCCTTATAAATTTCATTTGCCTCTTTTATTTTTGTTTTAATAAAATATTTTTTTTTTTAACTATAGCGTTGGTTATAGCCGATGTTAATATTTGTGCGAAATATTTCGTTTTTCCCACAAATTTCATTCGCCTCTTTTTTTTGTTTTAATAAAATATTTTATTTTAACTCTAGTTTCAATAAAATAATTTTTTTTATTGTTTTAATAAAACTATGAACTAAAACTAAATTTATAACTTAAACAATAACTTAAAAAATAAACTATAAACTAAAACTAAATTTATAAAATCAAATTTATAAAAATTTTAACTTCCACCAATTTTTTTAAAGTTTATTTTAAAATTAAATTAGATAAAACTTAATCTTAATTAAATATTTAAAACATGAGATATTATAAAAAAATATGTAATAAATAAAATTTATAAAATAAAATCAAAATTATAAATTAATAAATTAAAAGTAAATAAAATTAATAAAATTAATAAAATTAAAAGTAAATGAAGAAAGAAGACAAAGCTTCGTTCATCATCATTCTGTTTATCATTGCTTCAGATGCCCTAATTTCAGGAAATTGCTCATTGTCTTCAAGAAATTGTTTCAGGAAATTGCTCACACGCTTCAACGAATCGACACTTATTCTCCCTCTACTCAAGTTCGAATCGACACTTTTTCTCAACCTTTATTCATCGTTTTGATTCGTCTTTTCGATTCGGTTGTCAGTTCGGTCTTTTCGATTCGGTGTTTCAAACCTTTAAACCATATTGGTCTCGCATGACTTGCTGAGTTTACTTCTTGGTGTTCTAAAATGGAGGTTAAGATTGCTGAGTTGAATCCTTCTGTGATTTATCTTATTGGTTTTTATCTTCTTGCTATAATAGTTGAACATTTGAGTGGTATTTGATTGTTGTTTTATGAATGAGCAACCAAATCGGGTTGGGCTCTTGGTTTGGTTGAATGACTACAATGTTATAATATTTACATTGTGCTAACAAAGTATTATGTCTGATTTTACTTAGTTGTTATATGCTTCTCAGTTTTTATGTGTGTATTTTAGGGTTTTCATTGTCAATGTCATCTTAATTGGATATCTGAGCTGATTTTTTTTGTTATTTTGTTACTTTGTTGGTTAAATAGCTTAGTAGTTAGACTTGTATGCTTTAAATTGGTGATCTTATGAATGATATTACTTTGTTCTCTTGATGTTTTATCATGAACCAATTGATATACCGCCCTGCAGCCTCTATAGTGTTGGTCTCTAATGAACCAGTTGATATACCGCTCTACATCTCTTGATGTTTTATTGAATACAAGATTTGAGTTATGACTTCGTTTATACATAGGCATTATCTGATTGTAAATAGAAAAGTTAGTTGTATGCTTATCACTATTGTCATTGTATGCTTTAAATAGAAAAGTCAGTTGATGCATATGAACCAGTTCTTACATTGTTCACTGTTGCTAGGAGATATTTCCTTCATCCATTGTTTCTTTAATAACAGTTATTGTAAGAGGTTTAATCCTCACTATTCATAATAAAATAGTTAGTCTTATATCCTATTGTTCTTATATCATGCTTTGAGTCTATTAAAAGGCATCATAATTGCAACAACAAAAAAAACCTTTTTCATGGAGTAAAGACAAACAATGTTGATTGTCTAGAAACTGTCTCACAAACAGTTGTTATTTTCTTATCAATCTTTTTATGTTCCATATGCCTTTAACAGAAATAAATATTAGGATCAATGCTTTCAGTCAATCTGATGGAAAATGGTCGATATGTAAATTATTGACAGGTTATAATGAATAACACTTGTATTATACTGAATTGTACTCTGAGAATACACTTGTACAAAGTTGGTTAAGGAAATAACTACTTCCAACTCTATTATTTGTGTTACAAAATGCAAGGTTTTTTGTGCTAATTGCAACGCTAGCAGGAAAGTATTTGACAAATTTTAATTGTGTCTTCATTATAATGACAATAGATTGATAAGATTATCAACCTGTTCTTAACAATTATGTGATTAATTTACTGATTCTTATGTTTTTTTTATTATTATTTTCTTGGGTTAAAATTAGCATGATGAACTTAGCAGCTACTGTGAAATGTCTTATTATGATTGAAGTTGTTTCTTTGAAGTATAGTCCTATGAGTTGGTATGAGTTTGTTTATGCCATATTTTTACTTTTTGCTATGGCTCATTGCCAAATTAACACAACATATATAAATCATTTAAGTGTCTCTTTTCCTTTTTTTGTGGTGTTGATATCTCTTTGCCTTTGTTTTGTGATGTCAAACATATGTCTATCAAAAGTTTCCTAGTTTAGTTGATGGATCTTCAATTATCTTAGGGTTCAACTACATAGGATATATCTTCTTTAAAGCTAACCAACTTGAAAAAGTAAACTGCCAAAATTAGTTTCATGCTCTTACTAACTAACCCATACATCAATTATAATTATTAGTAATAAAATAAATAGAATAAATAAAATAAAAATTCTCATTGGGTACTAGCAGCCTTGAACAAATTTATATTTTTGGTTAATTGTATTAGCAGCCTTGAACAAATTCTCGGTAGTAGGGGAGAACCACTATATCAGAGCTATTGCAAAGTGACCCTCATCGTCTCGATTGTAAGCAACTATTCCTACTTTAGTATAAGAATTAGAGAAAGATGTGTCAATGTTTCTTTAAGTAATACTTATGGACCTTTGATCTTGGATGGTATTGTTTGACGATCGTATTTGTTGGACATTCTTCCTAATAAGAGATAAGATTCACAATTACAAATTGTTGGAATTAACTCAAAACCTATGAGAATTATGAATATTTTTTTATGATCGTATTTGTTTTGTGATGTCAAACATATGTCTATCAAAAGTTTCCTAGTTTAGTTGATGGATCTTCAATTATCTTAGGGTTCAACTACATAGGATATATCTTCTTTAAAGCTAACCAACTTGAAAAAGTAAACTGCCAAAATTAGTTTCATACTCTTACTAACTAACCCATACATCAATTATAATTATTAGTAATAAAATAAATAGAATAAATAAAATAAAAATTCTCATTGGGTACTAGCAGCCTTGAACAAATTTATATTTTTGGTTAATTGTATTAGCAGCCTTGAACAAATTCTCAGGGGAGAACCATTATATCAGAGCTATTGCAAAGTGACCCTCATCGTCTCGAATGTAAGCAACTATTCCTACTTTAGTATAAGAATTAGAGAAAGATGTGTCAATGTTTCTTTAAGTAATACTTATGGACCTTTGATCTTGGATGGTATTGTTTGACGATCGTATTTGTTGGACATTCTTCCTAATAAGAGATAAGATTCACAATTACAAATTGTTGGAATTAACTCAAAACCTATGAGAATTATGAATATTTTTTTATGACCGAGAAAGGTTCTTGTGGAACAATTAACAAAGAAGAAGAAGAAGAAGAAATATGAAGTAGAAAATAATTAGGATTCTAAGAGAATTTGGAAAGAAAGTTTTGCTACCCACAAATTGTGGGTTTTCTTCTATTGATTCACTCTACAACCTGCAGAACTGTGAATTACAATATGTTGTGATGTTATATGATTACAATAGGGATATTCCCTATTTATAGAATTATGTTTGCTTGCACCCCAAGCCAAAAGCCCAAAAACTATAAAAGCCCAAAATATCTATTTTGGAACTAAATCAAATCTAGATCTAAAATCAAATCTAAATCAAATATGACATAATGAATTACACTTTCAACACACCACTTAATTCATTGCATCTAAGCTATCTACATTCATCATAACTCTTAGTCTTTTGAATACTTCGACCTGCACTCCATTCATCATGATATCTGCAATCTGATTCTCAATTCTGTAGTGTTCCAACTTCATCTTCCCTTCTGCTTCCTGCTCTTGAAGATAATGGAACCTCATTTCGATGTGCTTACTTTGACCATGCGCTATCGGATTCTTTGCCAAATTGATACCTGACATGTTGTCGATCTTCATGGTGATTGCTCCATGATTCTTCGTTGTAATCTCTTCGACCAGATTCATCATCCATGTTGCTTGACATGCACAAAAAGAAGCAGCTATGTACTCTGCTTCGCATGACGACAATGTCATTACCGGTTCCTTTCTCGAACTCCAAGCAACTGGTGCACCACCTAACATAAACACATATCCAATTGTATGCCTAACACTCGCTCACAAGGTGAAGAGTTAAAGCAACTGATTGACGAAATCAAGCGTTTTGTAATCCTCAGATGTCGAATAGAAAAATATCGTTTAAAAATGATTATTACTTCTAGATCAACAATGAACAAAGGAACAAACCCTACCCACTTGGTGAAATAACCTATACCAACAAAAATATATTTATGACCTTTGGATGGCGTGGGTCGAATTTTACCAAATAAATATAAATCACAACCTCTAAATGGCCAGGGTTAAATAATCGAGTGTAACTTACTTGTAGGAATATGTTGAATACCTGCAATCTTCTGACACTCTTGATAGCCCTTCGCAAATTCGATACAGTCTTTCAACCTAGTTAGCCAATATAAACCTTGTCGAAATAAAAGTCATTTCATAGTGTGGCCTACTTTATGAGCGCCACATGACCGACTATGAACAACAGAAATTTCTAAATAAGTTTCTCTCTCACTAAGGCATTAAGCAAGACTCCATCAGGAGTCTTTTTAAACAATTCATTCCCAATAATCACATAACTTAATGACTTGTATTTGTTTTTCTATCTACTACCCCTATCGGGTTCTCCAAAAAATCAACAATTGATTTTCTCCAATCATTAGTCGAGATATTGTCGATGGAAAAATTTCTACAGAGTTTTCCAATTCATCAAACCCTTCTACCCCCACTAGTTTTGAACTTGACAACTCAAAGGGGAAAGGATTATTGGTTGAAATAAATTTCTCTTTTACCTTAATCAATCATTCTAACCTTTTCTTTAGAAACTTTGTAACCATAAGCGATTTGTGATAAATCATTAGCGACAATGTCATTATTGGTTCCTTTCTCGAACTCCAAGCAACTGGTGCACCACCTAACATAAACACATATCCAATTGTATGCCTAATGTAACACCCCAAATTTGATTATGAGTATTTGTTGCTTATTTGAGGATATATGAATGAATTGACAATTGGTGGTTATGTGACTCGATGCATGGTGGTGAAATTATTTTAATAATATTAATAATAAGAATAATCATGTAGTATTATTCAGATTATTGGTTATTATTTAAAATAATAGAAGTGGAAGTATGAATGTTATGTTGGTTATTTTGGAGTATAAGAGTAATTTATATAATAAGGATAAATAGTGTTTTATTATACGATTTTATTATTATTATTGAAATTATATTAAAGAAAAGGGTAAGGTGGTCTTTTTGTGAAAATTATGGGGGTAAAGTGGGAAAAGACATAACAGAGATAGTTTTGATCAAAAGGGATTATACGATCAAAAAGCTCATTTTATCGTGTTTGATGAAGTGCTCTGAAGAAGAGGGAGAAAGAGGAAGCTCGGAGTCAGGAGGCTGTGGAGAACCCCAGAGAAGAGAGTCAATTGGAGAATTTCTCTAAGGTATGGAGAGTTTTCATAATCTATTATAATTTTATAGGAATTGGTTTATGAATAGATTAGGTTTGATATGATTTTGGTTATTGTTAGGTTTGATGACATAGATTGAGTTATAAGGGTATGAATTGGTGAATTAGGATTGATAAGATGATTTAGAATGGTGTGTTTGATGTTTGAATTGATATATTGTTGTTGTATATGATTAATTTTGATTGGTAAGAAGTTTTGGGTTGCATTGGAATGAATTCGTATGAAAATTGAGGTATTTTGGTGTAGAATTCGTAAAAACAGCAGAAAACTGCTTATGTACAGGTGTTAACCGGTTAACGCTTTGGTTAACCGGTTAACCAGTGAAAAATATGTGTTTTGGGCAAAAAAAATGAGGCGTTAACCGGTTAACTCTTTGGTTAACCAGTTAACACTGTATCAGTGGCACTTTTATTTTGAAAAAAATTCATAACTTTTGATCCGTAACTTCAATTTAGGTGTCGTTTGAAGCGTCGGAAAGCTAACGAGATGAACTTTAATTTAATGAAATAAAATGAGTGAAATGATACATTTTTAAATGATGAATATTTAGAAAAAGTTGATTTGGTTTTATGATTATAAATAGGATTCTATTGTAAGTTGACGATTTGTTGTTGTTGATGAAGGAAGTTGTTTGCTTTGTTGTTAAAAATTGGTTTTATGATTATAAACATGATGTCATTGTGAATTAACGTTTTGTTGTTGTTGATGAGGGGAGTTGTTTAGTTGTCTCATTGAATCGAATAAGTTGTTTTGTTGTATGATTGATAAAGAAGTATTGTTGACATGTTTTCGGGATGAAAGACATGATTTTATGATGATTATTTGTTAAACATGAAATGATTGGTTATGTCTTGATGAGTTGAGGTAACTAATGAAATGAGGTTTTGACGTGTTATTACGATGGAAATATATGATTAATTGATGTTGAGGTGTTGATATGAAAAGAATGATGCACAATTGATTTCTCGATGAATTTTATGGTGTAACGCATCATTGCATTTATGATATTCACGATGGGGCTTCGGCCTATTTAGTAGCTTCAATCCCATTGTGTGGATTGGAGTGTCTCGATGATTACGGTGTGCTCCCTTGTGGAGGGTTGATGGTCATGTATCCATCTCACGATGAAATTGGTACCACATGCATAATTGCATATCATGATAGTTGGAATTGCATATGTCTGGATGAATTCACGATGGAGTTGTTGTTGCTGAATTTTTATAATATGTTCATGATTGTGTTGTTGTTGCTGAATTATATGGTTGAAGATGTTATTCCATGCTTATGCTAATTTATTTATATTCCATATTCTAATATATTTATGATAAATTATGATTACTCACCCTGCCTGCTTGGAAATGTTGCCTCTTTTGTGGGTAACTTGCAGATATCTAAGATGAGTTTGCGGTACGTGAAATCTTAGCTGGAGGTTGTGTAGCTTAAGTCTAGAGTGTCTGGTGTCTTGCTCTGGTAGATGTAACATCGGGGGAAATAGAACGCTTATATGATTGAATTTTAATTTTGTTATGATGGGTTTTATGAGTTGTTAAATGTTGAATTGAGAATGATGATAATTGTTGACTTTGACCAATAGGTCTTTATGTTTTAATGAGATAAGAGGAAAATATTTTTGAATATATAATTCCGCTGCCATAGTTTTGATTATTTGAGAAAAGAATATTATTAATATAATATTTTGGATCAATGTTTTATGAAGAAATGTGACACCTTCTATGAATTACTCTGATAATATTTTACTTAAATTGTTTGTGGGGTAGAAGGGTGTTACTCCTAACACTCACTCACAAGGTGAAGAGTTAGAGCAACCAATTGACGAAATTGAGCATTTTGTAATCCTCGGATGTCGAATAAGAGAATATCGTTTAAAAATGATTATTACTTCTAGATCAACAATGAACAAAGGAACAAACCCTACCCACTTGGTGAGACCTATACCAACAAAAATATATTTATGACCTTTGGATGACGTGGGTCGAATTTTACCAATTAAATATAAATCACAACCTCTAAATAGCCAAGGTTAAATAATAGAGTGTAACTTACTTGCAGGAATATGTTGAATACCTGCATTCTTCTAACACTATTGATAGCCCTTCGCAAATTCGATACAGTCTTTCATCATAGTTAGCCAATATAAACCTTGTCGGAATAAAAGTCATTTTAATAGTGTGGCCTACTTTATGAGCGCCACATGACCGACTATGAACAACAGAAATTGCTAAATAAGTTTCTCTCTCACTAAGGCATTAAGCAAGATTCTATCAGGAGTCTTTTTAAACAATTCATTCCCAATAATCACATAACTTAATGACTTGTATTTGTTTTTCTATGTGCTACCCCTATCGGGTTCTCCAAAAAATCAACAACTGATTTTCTCCAATCATTAGTCGAGATATTGTCGATGGAAAAAGTTTCTACAGAGTTTTCCAATTCATCAAACCCTTCTACCCCCACTAGTTTTGAACTTGACAACTCAAAGGGGAAAGGATTATTGGTTGAAATAAATTTCTCTTTTACCTTAATCAATCATTCTAACCTTTTCTTTAGAAACTTTGTAACCATAAGCGATTTGTGCTAAATCATTAGCTTCTTTGTTTTCGACTCGAGGAACATGTCTGATGTCGACTTCATTATACCGTCTTAATAACGAATTAACCTTGATAAATTAAGTACATCATCAAGTTCTCTTTGACACACTTGTATTCTTTGGTCAATTATTTAATAATTAAATTTGTGCCGCCTTTAATTTTAACAAATTTTGCTCCCAAGTCTAAAATAATCTTAGGGCTTGCAATAAAAGCTTCATACTCAGCCTCATTATTGGAGCAAAACTCTTTAACTTTAAAATTAAACTTTGTTGTAATTTCTTGAGAGGAGATGATCATAATTCCAATACCAGTTACATTCTCGTGTTTAAAGTACGAGAGCTCATGGGCTAGAAGAAATTGTCACTAGAGAATCGCCCCTTACCTGTACAAACCTATATTTCCGATTCTCAAAAGGTCGTCATAGGGTTCCAATAAATGTCTTCCACACAATGTTACCCAACCACAATTGTGGAGAAGTTTTGTTGAAGAAAGACATGAACATCCAAAGAGGGGGAGGCATGTTACATAAGATTATTTGGAAAGCCTTAAGGATGTTCCATACGTTTTGAGTGATATAGGAAAGAGGCAATGTTAATAGCGGTAAAAAGTATGCCTCAAAGGAAGTAAAATGGATCAAAATCCCAAGATCATGGATGATTGGAAGGTAAAAAAAAGGAGCAAATGAGTCGTCGGCGGTGGTCAAGTTGTCCCTCGCCCTTTCCGAATAGAGTTCTTAGTTCACATCCTATTTGCGCCATATATTGGAAAACACAATACCCTTATAAAACCTATTAATCATGTAAAAGTTGGAGTATATGGAAGAAATGTCTCAAACATGTACACACTTGATTTCCTTACTAGCCATGAGCTTCCAATAAGTGGAAAGGGAAGGAGGAGAAATAACAACATTTATTCCCTAGGATAGTGAACGAATATCACAACATTTTTTTTTATTTTCCTTCTCAAAAAGCTTTTCTTGGCCTGAAAGGGAAGGATGAGAAATTACAAAATTTGTTCCCTAGGATAATGAACGAATATCAACACTTTTTTTATTTTCCTTCTCTAAAAACTTTTCTTGGCCTATATATTTTTTCCAAGGAAGCAAAAATGAAGAGTCCAAGGGAAAATAATAGAGAAAACAGTAAAAAAAACAGTAAAAAACTTCTCTAAAAGCTTTTTTTTATTTCCCTTTCTCGATTTGAGTCTCTCTTTCTCATCTCATAAAGAAAACAGTAAAAAACACCTAATAAAGGTCGAGTTTTCTCTTGCTCCAAGAGACTTTGCCATGAGGTACTTGCACACATCCCATTTCAGTTAAGGTGTAAGGCATCTATTATGATGAACAAGTATTAGCATGAGGATGTCTCACAAACAACAAAAGCAAAAACACTTCTTTAAAATATAGTAAACAAACAACACTCGTCTTTTCCTGCAGGATTTATCTCTTCACCTTGTTCACTCATAACGAAAGAACTCGTTTCGACATGTGTCATTTGCAAGATGGAAACACACTCGTACCAGACGAGCCTACAACACCTGAGCATAGGCATAAGCAGTTCAATCATAAAAAACACAAACAAGTTCCCGCCTTAGTTAGGCGAACTACGTCAACTCTGATCCTCATTTTCTCGATGAGGTACGTAGGCAGCGGGGTAAGGCCCGTTCGAGCATATTCTTTATTTTCCCTAAATTTTTCCCTTACCTTTTTGTTCTCTTTTTCCAGTTTCTTTCTCTCATTCCAGTTAGCAGTTTTTATTCAGCAACAACTTTATTCTTTTACCCTTTGAAACTGACTAACAAGCATGGATCCCGTCGGGTACTGCGGACGGTCTGGGGTGCTAATACCTTCCCAGGTCATAACCGAATCCCAAACTCAGATCTTTGGTTCGCAGGACCTTGTCCTTTTCCTTTCTCTCAAGTTTGCGCAGCATTACTTTCCCATTCATTCGGGAAAAAAATTCCTGGCTGGCGACTCTATCTTTTCCACGCCACTTTCGCGTTTTTACTAGGATGAAAATCCCGGGAGCGACAACTATGATAAGGATTTGTGATGTTACACATCATATTGTAACATGTTCTATTAAGTATGATCAATTGTTTCTCAGGACGATCTATTTTACTTAGTTGTGTAAAGCTAGTTGGAACATAAGCTTACATAGGAGAAGTTTAAAAATTGTTGTGTACTCATATCCTTTAGTTGGATAGAGTTGGTTTTTTGTTATGTTTGTCAATTTGTGGAAAATATAGGGAAAAAGGGTAAGTGTTCAGACATTGCTTAGTCTGAGGTTTGTTATTGCTTCAGAAACAAATAACGTATTGGTGTTACAACGTGCCTTCATGTGTAATCTCAAAGATTTGTCTTGTGTGTTCAAAGGGTAGTATGAGTCCATATGGGATAAAGTTTCTATATACATTATTAATTGAATACAAAAGAGAATGTGAACTGTGCATGTAGTGTTTCTAGCAGACAATATGTTGTAGGATGTCAGAACATGTTTCAGAACATGTTTGTCTTGAGTCAAACAAGGAGTTATTGTGGACGGTGTTGGCAAAAGGATGTGAAACACGTGCTTTCTTTGTTTAAAAAAGAAAAGTCAGACATTCAAGGTTTGTTTTGGACGGTTCACTTTAATTGGTGTAGAACTTTTTGCTCCTAAAATAACGATCCTTGACCAAGAATGCGTCTGCATTAAAGGAACGACCGTTACATTCTAGGTCAGAACTTGCTATTTATAGAGGGCATTTATCATCATTCCGCCTGTGAGTGATTTCAACATTTCTCATCTCTTATAGGTTTTATTTATATATGGGTGAGTACTACGTGGGTTTGGTGTTGTGAAAGATGTATTTGCAATTTTTTGGCTAAAAAAGGGGATAAAGGGTTTACTCAGATGGTGTGCATATATGTTCAGTTCAAGTGGTTGTTTCAGATGTGCCTCAAATATGGTCCGAAGATGTCAGGGAGGATGTTGAATGTTAGTCATTGTGACTTGTGTCCTGAGTTATGAACACAATTGTGACTTGTGTTCTGAGTTACACAAGGGGGATGGGTGACTTGTTCTCTTATGTTACCATTGGTCTCCTTGAGGGGGAGTGTTTCTCAGCTTGTGAGGAATGTTTCTAGGAACCTGAATGGATAGGGGTAGTAGTGGATGAGTTCTGTCAAGAGTTCAGGACTTTCTACTTCTTGTCCATTGTTATTTCCACTAATGTTGAGGAAGGTTGTTGAGGAAGATGTCAAGCAACATGCCGTGACAAGATGAAGAAAGTGTTGTTGTTTTTCAGTTTTGCTGCAGGAATTTGTGTTGTAATTTTTTATATATATATTTATTTTAGGAAAAATTTGCCAAAGAGGGAGATTGTTAGTTCTATATTTCTAGGATTGGGATCAATTTTGTAAAACAAATATAGCAACAATATATTGTAGAGGATCTTGCTAAATAAGAACAGGTTAAGCAAATAAGTTCTATTGTGCTCCTGATCATGTTGAGTTGAAGTGTTTCAACATCTGGAGTAAAATGTCGAAGAAGATGTCCTATGCAATCATTCGACATCATAAACTGATACAGGTGGATTGAAGATTCTGTTATAATTTAACAGAAGCAGAATATTCAGAGATTTTAAAGCAATCCAAGGTGGCATTGATTTAAAGATCTTGAAGATTCAAATATGAATTAGAGAAAAATATTGAATAAATTTAGACTTTCTAAATATAGATATATTTTAGGAAGTTATAGTTTTGAAGATCTTTTTGTAGCATATTTTTCTGCATATTTATAGCATCTGTTATGTTGCGTTTTAGAAGGCCTAAATCTAGTTGGGAATAGGTTATAAAAAGAAGTCTTGTAACCTAGTTTTGGCAACCAACCAAAGATGTAAAAGTTGTATCATTTGGGTTGAGTCTTGTAACATCCATATGATAAACGATGTAATCATTAGGGTTGTTTTTGTGTAAACCTCGAAGTTGTTAAGTAAGAGGTACATTGTTCTTGGAGAGAACTTTTAAGCAAACTCTAAGGTGTTATCATGGAAGTGAGTCTTCTGATTCTTGATTGTTAGTTTATTATCACTGATGTGATTGAGAGGGGAGTGAGATGGGGTTCTCATATCTAAGTGTTGTTTAGATAGAAGTTGCATTGGTAGTGATTAAGTGAGAATATGGTAAACTGAGTGGTTTGCTGAGGGTCTTTGAATTGATACTACATAGTGGATTTCCTTCCTGGTATATATCCAGTCTCGTTGTTCTTCTAAGCTAATTGAATTGCTTATTTACATATATCCAAATAAAATCGGCTTTTAAATAGATTAATAGGTCAATCAAACATTAAAAAAAACAAATTCAACCTTAAAAATAAATTTTTGACATATTACAAATAAGATTTAAACTTTCAATTTTTTAGTATGACAAACTTAATCTTGAAAAACGCAATTCAAATAAGTTTATTGTGGCACCCTAATAATAGTTGAAGGTTATGTTTGGTAAAACTATATGATAGTTGATAAGCTAGTTGATAGATGGTAGATAATGACTTATAGTTTATATCTTATAGTTGATTATTGGTAGGTTATAGTTGATGACTTATAACTTATAAGTTAATTTGAGTGTTTGTTAATTAGAGGTTGTAGCGGTAAAAATTGTGAGTGTAAGTTATTGATTAACTTAACTCAATGAAAACAGAGTCGCCACCGCGCTTTTATTTTATTCCAAAAGGAAAAGAAAAAAAGAGCAAATAAATCCTAAAAATAAATCTAAAAGCAAAAGCTAAAGAAATAAACAGATAATAGGTAAGGGGGTTGGTTACGAAATGGGAAGGTGTTAGCACCTAAAACGTTTGTGGTACTCCATGGGAGCCCTTTGAAATATTTAAGCTTTTGGTTTGAAAACGGTTTATTAAATGAGAGTGATGGGATGAGAAAAGAATTGATTTTAATATTTTTGTGTTTGTAGACGTTTACTACCTTATGCCTACGTACCCACAAAGTGCAATGTAAGATCAAAACCTTGTAGTTCGTGGTAAAAAGAACAAAATTATTTGTTGGTTTTGATTGATTTTAAGAATGTAAAGACAAGTCGTCATCCCTTAGCGAATAATTCCTCTAGAAAGGATGAATCATGTCTAACCTTATGAAAAGAGTTAAAAAAAAGTGCACAAGGCACAAAAGAGTTTAAATGAGATTTTGTATTTTTTAAGGTCTTTTAAAAATGATGTCAATATGCTTAAGTTCACTAGCATTTATTAAGAAATGAAATAAAAGGTAAAAGTCATTTGACCAAAGTCAAGGTTTGAATTATGAAAGTGGTCAAAGTTTTAAAAAGAAGAATCCTTTGAAAAAGGAAAAAGATTTTGAAAATTAAAGAATGAGAGGAGATGAAGAGACTACCCTAAAAATAAAATAAAAGAGATAAGGTAAGAGAGATCTAACCACTTGAAGACACTTCAAAGAAAAAGTAACTTAGAATTCCATCCTCTTGAGCAAATGATGAGCCAAATAAAGGCTAGAATAACCACTCCATAATCAAGTAAGGGATAGTAACCATAGTCCACAATTAAGAACAAGTTTTTTAAAGTGTTTAGGCTTTGATTAATGTTTTCGATTCTTTTGCTTGTCAAAGAACGCATGGAAATAAAAGCACGAACTTTGGAATTCCTTGGATAATAATCAATCAAAACTTGGGAATCCTTGATCATATGAATTTGAATTGCTTGTAAATCAACTTTGACTTTGTTCAGATGAAATTTGTTCGAGTTGAGGGACTGTTTTGATATTCTTGTTTTCTGCCTGAAAAGTTAGTAAAAGATGAAAAACATAATATTTTTGGATTTTGATTAATGGTTAGTAAACATAAACAAATAAAAGGAAAATAAAAGCAATGGTGATCCCCCGTGAGACATAAACCTACAACCGAGAAGGATAGAAGAACCAATGTGCGGTCTTGTTTGTATGCAATGATGCAAATGAAAAATGACGATATTTTAGGGGCAAAAATTAGGGTGTTACAGCGGTCACATTAGGTGATAAATGCAAAATAACATAAAAGGACATTCTTAATTTAAAAAGGCTTAATACCCTTTTTAGTCATTTACCTATACCTCTGAGTCCATTTTGGTCTCTTACGTTGTCCATTGGCAAACGACGTTAGAAATGAGTAGTCATTTCCGTCAAATATTGACAAACGGCGTTAGAAATAAGGGACGTGGCAGCTGAGGTGGCGACAAACATGACGTGACAACTGAGGTGGCGACAAAAATGACTATTTAAATTAGTGATCCTATTTATTGAATTAATTTATTAAATAAAATAAATATATTAACAATCAAATGCAAAACATTTTAATATATTAAACATTTATATTCCAATAAGGTGCATATCTCTCTCTCTCTTATTTATTTATAAAAATAATACATTAATAATAAAAACTCAAATAATAAATAATCAAAATAATAAGTTACAAGTAATAAAAAAATAATTCAATGTAATGAATCAAAATATTCTATTAATAATAAAATGGAAGATGATATGTATCGTGAATTTGTTCGGTAAAAATAATGACTAACATTTTATATTCCATCAATAAAAACACAATTACTTCAAATGAAAGAAAAGAATCATAAATTAAAAATTACTTCAAATAATTTTTGAAAAAAAAATTAAAAACTAATAAAAAAACTACAGACTAAAAATTTAAAAACAAGTTACCGAATAGAATTTTTTTCATTATTGTAAGCTGAAAAATTAAAAACTAAAAATTAATAACTCTTATCGAATCTTATCAACATGCTAGAAGTCTCTCAAAATATATCCTAAACTTTGCTATAAATAGAAGCTATATACTCATATCCTACTAATAATATTAACCCATGATCCTATGACAATATCTAGAGATAGGATTTGGCTGAGAGGGTTTTCTATATTAAATTGCAATTGGTATGTATAATAATCTCATGATCAAATGACAATGTACCACATTAAAGTTAGTCAACTTCTTTCATATAAAAATTTGATTTATTATTAAAATACAACATTTTGGATAGTTTAAAATTACGTCAAATTAATATAAATTTTTTATAATAAATCAGACATCCTTGTGTACGTTTGAAGAGACAAATCTTTTAAATTGAAAGGATAATAATAAATGCAAATTTCTGATTTAAAAAATTTAACACAACTATTTAATCATTTATGCAGAAGATATATATATATATATATATATATATATATATATATATATATATATATATATATATATATATATATATATATATATATTAAAACTACAGAGCTTATCTCATTCATTGTGAATTAATACGTGAATATTAAGTAGTTGAAGATATGTATTCACACGAGTATCCAATAATAATAATGTCACGAAAAATAATCATAAGAATTTTATATAGATATGATATGATACATCACAAAAGGACAAAAGAAACAACATAAAAAATAAAAACAATCAACATCGTCGTTCAATCTTCACAACGTGAAAGAGGGATCAAACAGATCAATCTCAAAGGTCAAATCTAATTAAAAAAATCCCTCTTGTGTGAAGAAAAAAAAACTGCAGAATCCCGAAAAATGCCAGAGTGCAAAAAATAATGAAAACAAACACCTTAGCATTATCATCTCTAAAGGAAAAGAAAGTTACTGTGATATGAAAACAAAACAAAAAAACCATTAAAATCTATATTGACTCATTAGCAAATGGTTGGTGCTTTGAACTTGTTATTCGGGATCATACGAGCTGCTTCAAAACCTGACTTATGCTTCTTATCAGATCTTTTATCGTCGAGCAATATTCTTTATTCATCTGCAACATAAACATTAAATTAGCTAAAAATTTAAAAGAAAAAAATATATTGTTCAAACTCTATGTAATGAAATTTGAATGAATTTTACCTGAGCAACAATGGTTATGTCAATATAGTTACTTCCAAATGGTAACACGGAACTACTCTGAATGCTGAGATGATGTTTTTCTAGTTTGTTGAGTATTGCGGTCACACTGTGGTGTTTTTCACAGTGGATTCTGATAAGCATGTCTTTTCCTGAAACTCTTGCTTCTATTTTTGGGAGTGATTGGTCTGAGTTTTCTTCGTAAGAGGAGGAGCTATCATCGTCGGCAAAGAGAATAGATCTCTTCACAAAAACTGCTGATTCTACTTTTCTATCTGCTACTTGTTCCTCTAAAATCTCCACTCGTTCTTTTAATTGTTTTAGATGATTTATAGCATCTTCCAGAATAGTTGCCTTGTCCATCTGCATTAAAAAAGCACACATTGATTATTAGTCATAATTGAATAACATGAGTAATAATTGTGAGGTGTATAACAAACAAGTACCTTTTTGAGTCTAGGAAGGATGGAGGAAAGAGTAATGAAATTCTGGTTAAGCTTTTGCCTTCTTTTTCTTTCCGCTATTACATGATCGCGCGCTTGGATCGGGTTTCTGTTTGTTATCGCTGTCGCAGCCTTGTTCTCTCGTTGATCATACTCACTTCCAAAATTCATGTTTTCACCGTAGCCAGACTCGGTTTTAGGCTTCTTAATCCTTGCATCCATATTGTCAAAGGAAATGATTTTTGAAGAAGATGAAGCCTTGAGTTGTAGCTTTGTTGGTGGTGTTGCAGAGGCAACAGATTGATCGGGACTTTCAATGGGGAAAGAGTAGTTTTGTGTGCTTTCGGAATGAAATCTCTTATTATTATTATTATGGGAAGAAATAGTACTCTCTGGTGTGGATGCTGCTGAGAAAGTGTTGAAGTATGAAATATCATCAAAGTTGAATGCAAATGAATCCATTTCTTGAAACAAATTAGTATCTTCCATTCCCTATAAATTTCAAAGAAAAAGGGTAAGTTCTCGAAACAAACACAATTCAAACATGCATTTAGAGTTTAGAGTGTTGTGTTCTTACAAATTCAGGCAAGTATTTGGATGACGAAATTTGAATCATCTTTGAGCTTGAATTTCTAAATGATCAACTGAAAATATAACAAGTCAAAAAATTAGGTCACAATCAAAGCACTTATGATTTCTAAAATTAGAGAAAAAGATTAAATTCTAAAAATTTGGAAGAGAAAGGGTTGGTTACCTTGGTTGAAGAAAAGTAAGTAAAAGAGAGAAAGTGTTGTTGTTAATTTGTTTGTGAAGATGGTGCACAATGCTGCATAAATTGAGCAACCTGTGTTTTATAGAGAGGAAGCATAATACTAAGACACGTTTGGTACCCGGATATGTATTAACCACGTGTGAATATGATGTCCAATTTTCTTGGGTGTATTCTCTTCTTTTAATATGATGGTCCCACTTTTTACTAAACATTTTTTGGTCAAATTGTGGGTACATTTTCTTAACTCTCAACTACTTTTCATCATCAGGTGAATTGATGTTTTGCAGAGCACATAATTTAACCCCAAGAGGCTTCCTAGAAATTGATAGCCCCAAATAAGATGGGTGAAACTTTATATTCTATGCCGTCAATGTTATAAGAAAAAAAATATTATATTTTCTAATTTATTGAATAATTTATACATTTTATCTTAAATAAAAGAGTTAATTATATAAAACTCTATGCCATTAAGGCAATAATCGGTTTTGCCCTCCTAAAGTTTTCTTTTTATAAACTTTCCTTTATAAAATCAAAAATCATATTTCACCACCCTTTTACTGTCTGGGTACAATTGCAAGTGATTTTGCTGTAAGAACAAATCGCTTAAATCCTACGTGACGAATACTTAACCTAACACCTCAATCTGAGCTAAATTACAAATGAACGGAGGAGAGGATGAAGCCCAGCGATCCTCACCTTGAATCGATTCTCTCTAGGTAAATCACAAACTTGTTCGTCTTCTTTTCTGTTTGCAAGATCTCTTCTTCTTGTCGTCGGGATCATTGTTGTGCGAATTTGAATGCTCACTGAACGTGAGATTGATGAGGCTGTGAAATTGTTGTTGTTGATGTGATTCTTGATTGATTGTTGTTATTGTAATTTGTTCTTGGCAGGTTGAAGAACCGATGCAGTGGAGATGATGTAGAAAGAACTGATAATTTGGGGATTCAATTTGATTGTGGTGTTATTTGGATTCAATTTGAAGATAAATGTTTCAATTTGGGGTTTGGAGAAGATGATGAACAGTGGACACAATAAAAGGGGTGGTGAAAAATGGTTTTTGTTTTTATAAGGGGGAGTTTATAAAAAAAACTTCAGGGGGACAAAACTGAATCTCACCCTAATGGCAGAGGGTTTTATATAATTAACCCTAAATATAAATCTATTATATTAATTCACTACAAGAAAAAGCTAATTTAGTCGGGTATTAAAATTTTCAGTAGTGCAAAAAAATTCTTCACATAACAAAAATTTGTGAGAGGACAAGTCTCCAAACTAAATATGTCATCACAAAGTATTAATGAGGGATTTGCTACATTGCTATTTTGTTTGGGGATAAATCTATCGCAAAATCGGACTTTGTCTCGTCGTGTACTAAGTTTCTCACACCACACAACATTTCAACAACATTAATATTGTCTGTTACGTAGTTGTAGTCGCCAACTTCAGATACTTTATTTTTTTTTCATTTCAGATATTTACTTAAAGGCATCGTAATTCCAATGGGCAATAAGATCTTTAAATACATCTTCTCATATCCAACAAAGACGTGATCATTTTCTTTTCCAAGTAAGTAACACGCCTAAGCGTGTCAGATAATCGAATAACACATTTCATGTGAAAATTTTCCTTATCTTGGTGATGATCCTAATGTCCCAACAAAGTTTCTCCTACATTGTATGAATTCAAAAAATATTAAATAAAGTGTAGTTATGGATATCTCAATAAATATAAAGAAAATTAAAATAATAATTACTTAAATGAGTTAGTTAGTTATACCTGAAATACCTTAAACATATCTTCCTTGTCTTCACTAGAAAGTGCTCCATAAATCAGCCAAAACTTTTTATATTTTTCTTTAATAACTTAGGTTATGCTCGATGCTGCAGGATGTGGAGATACAAGGCTAAACAACAAAATTTTAAGTATTAATTAAAAAAGCAACTCAAATTTAAAATATAATATAAAAACATACACACTTACGATCTTCCCTCATGATCATTGATAAAATCACCCAGGATGTTTCCTAATTATTTGCGACACATTTCTCAACATGTGCACTCTCCTTCGCTCCTCATGAGCACATATATCTCCATGCTCAAGAGCATTGGTATCTCCATGATCATGATCACTGGTATCATCCTCATCATCCCGATCACATGGGGTGATGAATATGGTATGCTAGATCCACATGGCTCCATATATTGCATGGAAGACATATGAAAACTAGGTCCACTTAGATGCATGGAAGAAATATAAAAAGATGTAGGATGTGGTGTGTGGTGTGTTAGGCTACATAAAAGGTGTATATCCATGAGGACTAATAAAAGTTTTCGCGAATATGGGTGGGTATGTAGAAAAATCATGTGGATAGTAATTTAGTGAAATATCCAAATATGGGTGGAGTAAAATGCATAGGCAATGGACTAGGATGTATAGGCGGACGAGCCACCTGACTCAGAAGTGGCATATGAATAAACATAGATGAATCAAGAACCTCTTCTACAATGAACCTAATGCGGAGAATCTTACCCTTACCTTTTTCCTCAATTCGGGTGGCATATTTTTCTATTTTGAAAGAAAAACATGAAACAATAAATATATCAAAATAAGAGTAATATTAATTTGAGAAAATATTATATAATAGATTATTACACTAGATTATTATTACACAATATATACTATACAAATTATTTAACATTTTAATTTTCATTGTCTTCATCAAATTGATATTATTGTCTTTAGATTCTTCTTTCTCTTCTTCCACGTGATTTGTTGACAACAAGATAGTTGCGTCAACTTGTTGACCCTGAACTACATTATCACACAAACTTATAATCTCCTCAATTTCAACTACCCCATTAATTGGTGAAATCCCATCATTTTGGTATGCAACATCTTCCATTACACTGTCTGTTTCAATATGACCCATTGGGTTGAACTTGATTACAACACACCATCATATTTGCATGGTTTAATTGAAGGATAAGGTACATAATAAACTTACCTAACATTATATGTCATTATGAAAGGGTCATACTCTTTGTACTTTCTATCCATTCGAACCTCAGCAGTGTTATATTTATTTTATCTATTTTTGTTTCTTTAGGATCATACTAGTCATAATAAAACATGACAACTTTAATTTCCGAGTCCATATAATTATATACAAACTCTTAAATATGTGTGATAACACCATAGAAAGTCCTCCCCACCCTTTGTAACTCGTTTTACGATTACATTACTATTTGTTTTTTTTCCCTTTTGTCCATGTTTGAGTGTGAAATTTATATTTGTTTATAAAGTATGTATGCCATTTCATTTGCACATTGATGATGTCTTTCATACAAACTTCTCAAATGGATTATTTAAGAAATTGGTGAAACAATGCATGATAATTGTTGCTTGAACCATGTAGGAAAATATGCATGTGTGTAACCAATCGATGGTTGTTCACTTGTGCTTTGAAAATAATAGGTATTAAATGCCCTATTTTAAAAAACAATATAGGTTAGAGAAGGTGAAAAGTATTAACCAAAGATAAATATATACTTAATTTAATATACTTACTCAAGATATGGTTTAACTTTAACGCAGTTAATCAACACATGAACACGAGTAGATTGAATTTCTTTTTCAAACAACCAATGCACACTCGTCTTTCCAAAAGGGCGATCGGGACAACCGAAAACTGAAAAGGTGAATTGACTTCTTTCACTAAGGTGAACTTTGTTCTTTATGATTCTCGGAGTCAACATCATATGGTTGAAATAATGAGAGTAAAAATGTAATGTTTCTCGGTGCAAGTAATGCGTACATATTGATCCTTCATCTTTTTCCTGATTTTCCACTGAATCACCCATGAATCATTCAAATGGATATATATATATATATATATATATATATATATATATATATATATATATATATATATATATATATATATATATATATATATACCCATATATATTGAACAGGTCCACAAAGGTAAGATTCATAATCAAGATGCACTAGGAGATGCTCCATAATATCAAATAAACCTGTCGAAAATATTTGCTTTAACTTGTAGAGATTGACATGAATATTCTGGTTCAATTTAATGATGTCACCTACTTTTAAAGTTGACACATAAATGTCTTTAAAAAAATTATTAATCTTAATTAGTGGATTAAGCACATGCTTGGGAAGTCAACAGAATTCTATTAGAAGTAATTGTTCCATGAAAACATGCCAATCATGACTTTTTCATTCCGTGCAACTTCCCAAATTTGGCGTCAGCATATCTTTCAAGGTTATAAGAATAACCATCGGGCATCCTCAAATCATTTAACTAGTGTCAAACTACTTTTGCATATTAGAGAGTAAGAGTGTAACAAGCATTGGGTTTTAATAACTTTCCATTTGGCTAAAGTTTCAACTCCAGGTCTTTTTTATTACACAAAAGTTTCAAGTCATTTCTAGCCTTCTCATTATATTTTGCCTTGCCTTGAACATCAATCAGTGTTAAATACATCATCAAAAAAAATTCTCAATGTGCATAACATCAATATCATCTCACAACAAATTATCCTTCCAATATGGAAGGTCCCAAAAAATACTTCTTTTTATCCAATTGTGTGTGTCCCAATATCCTTGAATTCCGCATGCTTTTACCATTATTCATGAATTTTCGGAAGGTCACAAACGTTATTCCATACTTCATCTGATGACAAACAAAATGGAGGAATATTTGTTACTTTTTCTATTTGTTACTTTTTCTAAAGCATTCTTATGTTTTTTAAACATGGTTTGTAGGTAAGAACCTACGGTGACATTCAAACCACAGATGTTTCCCACCCTTTTCCAAAGTAAACACTTTTGTGTGTCACATGCAATGCGAACATCCAATTTTTCCATGCGTACCCCAACCAGAAAACATGCCATATGCAAGAAAGTTATTAATTGTCCACATCAAAGCAGCTCGCATATTAAAGTTTTGTTTACGAGACACGTCATAATTCCATTCTCCAATCCATAAACCTTTTAGATCATCAATTAAAAGTTTTAAATAAAAATTTATTCCCGCCTTTGGACTCTGTGGTCCTAGAATAAGGCATGTCAAAAACATGTGCAATTTCGTCATGCATATATCTGGAGGGAGATTGTACGGGGTAATAATAACTAGCCAACAAGAATAGGAAATTATTGAGATTGGATATAAGGAGTAAAACCATTCGAGCATAACCCAAGCCTGACATTTTAGGGTTCTACTACTAAATCTAGATGTACTCTATCAAAGTGTTTCCATGCCTCACCATCAGATGGATGTCGCCTCATGCCTGAACTAATTGTGCTTATATGATTTCGTGTCATTTGGCTTGCACTATACATTGATGCAAATATTCTTTGCAACCTATGTATTATTGGAAGAAATACCATGGACTTTATTGTAACTCGTTTTTACTTATGATTAACACATTTGTTGTGAACCACATACCTCAGACTCTTACAAAACTTACATTCCTCCAATGCCCCATCATTTGTACCAAACTCAATGTCATAAAACAAAATGCAACCTCCAATGCAATAATCAATCTTTTTTACTTCTAGGCTCAACTTCAACGACATCCTCTTTGCATCATAATAACTTGTAGGCATGTTTTCATTCAAAGGAGTCGCGCCCAACATCATTATTTCAAAGAATTTTAAACAGTGAGCGGGGACATTCCAATTTGACTTCACAACCAAGAGCTGCACACACATTGATAGCCTAGTGTTACAAGACCCTTCAAACAATGGTATATAATTTATTTCTTTCAACAACTAATAAAACTTATGCACTTTATCATTCAGGAGCTCATCCGCATCAAAGTCTCGAGGTTCGTCATAAGTCACATTCACCCTAAATGTGTCATCGACCATATAACATATTAGACTAAATTGTTCCTGGTATTGCATATGTGATTGACTCCTTGAAGCATGTCTATTTATCTCTAGTTCAATATATGTTTGACCACTAGAAGTCTCTCTATTCATCTCAAGCATATTTCCTCCATTAGATGTCTAAACCCAATAATTTAGCCTAAAACTCACTCTCTGCAAGTGACTTTTCACTTCATCTTGAGCAAAGGCATATGTGAGAAACCTGACAACTCCTTCCTTAAAATGTGGTTTAAGCCCACGTCTTCCTGAAAATATTCTATCATACATCCGACTACGATAAAATTGATAATATTTTATACTACACATATACAATATTGTTCATTTTTAAATTTAATAAATAATATATGGATTGATCTGTCGACAAATTCTTAATTTTTATCGATAACATCATATACCTAGCATATAGTGTTTAAAGGAAGATAACTAACATATATCTCCCTCCTTGTTGTTTTTCTAAAAATAGAATATATATTATATTATTTACTTATTTTAAATAAAGGGTTAAATATGTTTGTGTCATTTTTAGTCCCTCAAAATATTTTCTTTAAAGAATGGTCTTCCAAAAAAATTTCATCCATATTTTTGGTTCCTAATACTAAAATTGTCGCTAAAATCGTCGCTAATTCAGTCGCTAAGTAATAAAACGCCGCTATTTCTGTCGTTAAGTCATAAAAATCGTCATTAATTTGCAAGAGGACCCAAAAGTGTGGACTAAAAATTACATGAGGATCATTCTTTGAAGAAGATATTTTGAGGGACTAAAACCAAAAATTGAGATATTTATGAGAACCATAAACATATTTAACCCTTAAATAAATATACACTTATAAATATCTATTAATTGTACACTTAAATATATACTTTTAAGTAATATACACGTAAAATATATTACTAAACTAAAATATATTACTAAAAATAATACTAATATGTATTAATAAATAATAATAAATATATACTATTTGTTACATTGTTATTTTTAAATATTATTTATACTACTTTTTAAGTATTACTTCGAAAATACTTTATAAAAACAGTATATAATACTAAAAAAAAAATTTAATATAATATTATGTATCATATAATACTTAATACTTTTAAAATAATTTATAAGTGTTTGTTTACTAAAATGAAACTAAAATATATTACTAAATAAATATAAAGATATAATTTTTTTACATTATTATTATTTTTTCAAAATATTATTTATGCTATTTTTTAGGAATTATTTAAAAAAATACTATATAAAAAGAGTATATAATAAAATAAAACAATATTTTATTATAATATTATATGTCACATAATTCTTAATATTCTAAAATAACTTTTAAAGTGTTATGCTTACTAAAATATATTACTAAATAATATGAGTTGGCTTGTGTTATTTTGAGGAAGAAAAAGTAAATAATAAAATAACATAAATCATATGAAAGAAAATATTTAATTAAATTAACATAAATGGTAAATAATAAAAAGGAATTAGAATATTTAAATATTTAATTATTGAATTGGTATTGACATGTCAGTCATCTGAGTGTCATGTCATTAAAATATACCCTCAAATTGGGAGGGGACGAAAATCCTCAAAAAATCAAACTTAAGGGACTAAAAACCTGGATTTGAAAATTGGGGGACCAAAACTTCATTCCTCTTAGAACAAGATCTTAAACTTCATTCCTCTTGAATTTAGATAACTCCTCTTGCATAAAATTGATCTAAAACTCACCAATTAATGCTTCTTTCACATTTTTTGGCTCTATCTTTGACACAAAACAAGAGTTAGAGATTATCTTCCTTAATGTTGTAGTAACTCCTTTATCCAGCTCTCCTATAATGAGATCTTTAGGATGATCTTTCTGAATCCTGATAGAGGGACCCTTGTTGGTCTGACTAACTTCAGGCTCAAAACTAGAGGGTTGTTCATCAATACTTCTGTCTTCAGTATCTGCTGGGGTTGCATTCTAGAATGTTTCAACATCATCCTGGATATCAGTTTCTTTGTTCAAGTCTTGATCATCAATAACAATTATAGACTCCATCATTACTTTGGTTCTAGAGTTGTATACTCTATAGGATCTGTTGTTTGTAGAGTATCCTAGAAATATACCTTCATCACTCTTTGGATCTAGTTTTCTTCTTTGTCCACGATCTTACATAATGTAGCATTTACTTCCAAAGACATGGAAGTATTTCACAACAGGTTTTCTTCCTTTCCATAATTCATATAGAGTGGATGAAATACCTTTCCTCAAGGTGACTCTGTTGTGAATGTAGCATGCAGTATTCATTGCTTCAGCCCATAAATGATAAGGTAATTGTTTTGCATGTATCATGGCTCTAGAAGATTCATGTATAGCCTTGTTCTTGCGTTCTACAATTCCATTTTGCCGAGGAGTAATGGGAGATGAAAATTTATGACTAATTCCTTAAGAGGAGCAAAATTCAGCAACCTTGGCATTCTCAAATTCCTTCCCATGATCACTTTTGATTCTAATAACATTGCTTTCCTTTTCTCTTTGAAGTTTTTGACAAAGATCTCTGAAAACTTCAAAAGCTTCTAACTTTTCTCTGATGAAATTTATCCAAGTGTATCTTGAATAGTCATCCACAAGAACATAAGCATATTTCTTTCCACCAAGACTTTCTACCTGCATAGGTCCCATCAAATCCATGTGAAGAAGTTCTAAGACTCTTGAGGTGGTAAGATATTGAATCTTCTGATGTGACATCTTAGTCTGGTTTCCTACTTGGCATTCTCCACAAACTCTTCCTTCTTCAATTTTGAGCTTTGGAATTCCTCTAACAACTTCCATGGATATAATTCTCTTCATGCCTTTCAGATGCAAGTGTCCAAGTTTCTGATGCCAGAGTTTAACTTCATCTTCTTTGGTAAGAAAACTAGAGGAAACATAACTTGAATCTTGAGATGCCCATAGATAATAGTTGTCCTTAAATCTAACTTCCTCCATGATTAATTCCCCTTTCTCATTTGTAACCAGGCATTCAGATTTAGAGAAGTTAACTTTTAGTCCTTGATCACATAGTTGACTGATGTTAATTAGATTGGCAGTCATCCCCATTTACAAGTAGCACATTGTCAAGTTATGGCACTCTTGAGCAGTTCAACTGTCCAATTCCCTTGATTTCACCTTTGGATCCATCACCAAAAGTAACAAAGCTACTGACATGAGGTCTCATATTCACCAGCAGATTTGTGACACCTGTCATGTGTCTTGAACACCCACTGTCAAAATACCAGTCATTTTTTTGTTGAAATTTTAAGAGAGGTATGAGCTATCAGACTAGTAGCATCAACTCCAGGAACCTATTGCTTTTTGTTCATAGGGGTGTTTTGATTAGTCTTAGTTTGTAAGAAAGGATTAAGGAATCCATATAATGTGTAGCAAAAGGGTTTTATATGACCAAAGCGACCACAATAATGACATCTCTATCTCTGATATTTTTTTTTGTAATTTCCTTGTCTTCTTTCATGATGTTGAGACGTTTGATTCAACATCTTTGGTTTGATCTCAGAGTAAACATGATCGAGATAGGTTCTTTTCCTCTATTAAACCCTAAACCAGTCACATCATCAGCTAACTTTCCAACTTGAAGAATCTCATCTAAAGTATCTGAACTATTGTTTAGCATCCTGACAGATTTGGTCATTTGATCAAGTTTAGATTTTAGAAATGTTACCTCATTCTCCAGCTTGGATATATTTTCAAGATGTTCTTCCTTTTCAGCTTCTAATTGGATTATGAGTTTCTTTTTTTTTCTCTCCTTGTTGACAGACTTCTTTACTTCTAAGGCACAACTTCTTGTAGGAGGCTATCATTTCTTCAAAGGTCAATTCATCATCACTAGAATCTGAGTAATATCTCTCAGATAGAGCAGTAGCACCCTTAATAGATCCTTCTTCAATTTCACTTCCAGACTCCTTATCAAACCAAGTAATAGTAAGACTTTTCTTTTGTTTCCTATTACATATGGGACATTCAGGTTTAATGTGACCAAAACCTTCACATCTATAACATTGTATTCCCTAGCCTTGAGGAGAGTTTTCTTCAGCTTTTGTCTCTCTTTCAACCTCATTTGTCTTGCTGATGTCAGATGCAATGTTCTTGACATTTAGTCTTAAATTATTCTCCATTCTTCTTATCACTTTATTAAACTTCTTTCCAAGAGCCATTAAGGCATTTGATAGGCCCACATCAGTGTCCAGATCACATTCTTTTATTCCATCTTCAGTGTTAGAGGAAAAAGTAATGTTTTTATTCTTTTTGTCAGATATATCACTCATGCCTATCTCAAAGGTTTGAAGAGATTCAATAAGTTCATAAACTCTCATCTTGCTAATGTCACGAGCTTCTTCTATAGCAGCGACTTTCATGTCAAATCTCCTAGGACGAAATCTGAGAGTTTTTCTTACCAACTTTTCTTCAGACATAGTTTCTCCAAGAGCACTGGATGCATTAGCTATCTCAAGGATGTTCATATGAAAATCATTAAAACTTTCATCATCTTTCATCTATAAGTTCTCAAATTTTGTGGTGAGTAACTGAAATCTTGACATCTTAACTTTGGAGGTACCTTCATGAGTAGTTTTGAGAATATTCCAAGCATCTTTGGCAACAATACAAGTATTGATCAATCTGAAGATATTTTTGTCAATACCATTGAATATGGCATTCAAGTCTTTAGAGTTTCCCAGGGCAAGCTCATATTCTTCCTTAGATCAGTCCTCTTCTGGCTTCAATTCTGAAGTATCCTTCCCATCTTTGTCCTTTACAACAGGATGTTCCCAACCTCTCAGAATAACTTTCCAAGCCTTGTTATCCAGATACTTCAAGAAGGCAACCATCCTTGACTTCTAGTAATCATAATTAGTTCCATCCAGAATGGGTGATCTGTCCACAAATCCCACCTCCTTGTCCATTATACCAGAAATTAACTTCCCTAGATCTCACCCAGATACAGAGCAGGATGCCTGCTCTGATACCAATTGAAATTATGGTATCAAATATGTGATTTCAAAAGAGATGTCACGACATTACTATCTGAACATTAACAAGGTAAATACAGTAAAAAGTATAGCAGCAATAACACAATAGATTGTTAACCCAGTTCGGTGCAAACTCACCTACTCTGGGGGCTACCTAGCCAAGAAGGAAATCCATTATTAGTAGTATAAATTTAGAGTTAAACAATCCCAGTTTACACCCCTCACTTAATCACTACCCAATGTAATTTCTATCTAAGAACCCTTAGATAAGAGAACCCCCCTCTCACTCCCCATCAATCACACACTGTGATAATCAACCAAAACCTTATAAAAACATAGAAGAACACTCTTCCAAGATAAAAAAACTTGATCTTGCTTAAAATCTTCAATCAAGAACAAACACACATGCTTAAAAGCTTAGAGTTGAAAAAATACAACTCAATAAAATCAATCCAATTCAAATATCTATGTGATGTAAAAATGGCTCACAATTAACACACACACACACACACACAAGGAAACCCTAAAACTCAGAAGCACTCAACTTCACAATACACAAAATATTCCACACAATTACAATTAGGTTAAGCAACTTGTATATATAGCATTTTGAATGGGCCTGGATCAGATCAGAACCTTCCACAAATAAGATCACATGATTTACTCCAAATCAAATATGAAAAGATCTTCAAAATCTCCTAAAAAAACTAAACACAAAGCAACTTCTGCATTTGACAACAAATCTCCCTTGATTTTCGCATATACTGGAGCAAATCACAGAAATAAAAACCTGTTAAAAAAGTGCATAAATTAAATCAAAACTTTCTGCATCAGGACAACAAGGATCTTACGACATCTGATTTGATATCACACAAACACCTGCACATAAGTTCTTCAAACATGTCAGGGACATCTTATAAGACATCAGAACACACAAGATAATGTTTTTCTACACATGCAGCCAAACCAAGAACCTTCAATTCAGAAGATGAAGGATGAAACTTTTGATAATTTCAAGAGTTGGAAGGTTTTGGTCGAAACTCAAACTGGCAGAAAGGTAAAGAGGTTGAGAACCGCTAATGGCCTTGAATTTTGCAATGAAGCTTTCGAAAGTTATTATGTCGAGTCTGGGATTTCAAGGCATAATATTGTAGCAGGTACTCCTTAGAAAAATGGTCTAGTTGAGAGATTCAATCGAACAATACTCGAAAGAGTTAGATGCATGTTGGTTAGTGTTGGATTGAAGAAGGTGTATTGGGCTGAGGCTTTTTCGACAACAACATATATGATAAACGTATGTCCTTCGACTACGTTAGATATGAAGAGACCTGAAAAAGTTTGGTCATGACATCCACTAGATCTCGAAAAACTGAGATTATTTGGCTATGTAGCATATGCTCACATGAGGCAACACAAGGTCGAACCTAGAGCTCTGAATTGCATATTCATAGGATACCCTGAAGGAGTCAAAGCTTATAGGCTATGGTGCCTAGAGCCAGGTCACGGGAGGTGTATCACTAGTCGATATGTAGTTTTTAATGAAGATGATGTGGCTTTCAAGAAAACTGATGATATTGATGAAGAGCTAGAACATGGAGAAATTCCTGTTGAGGTGGAGCATAGTGATGCTGAATTGCATGACCCAGATGAAGTCAAAGACAAAGCAGAAACTATTGTTGAAGATGATGAGACTGATAATAACTACCTGCTAGCAAGAGACGGGTCGAGAAGAGTCATTAAGCCACCTCAGAAACTTGGATATGCAAATATTATAACTTATGCCTTAATCCTTGCAAGTGAGGTTCTAGATGAAGAACCTAGAGACTATAAGGAAGTTATGAGGATTTGAAATAAGACTGAATGGTTGAAGGCCATGGAGGATGAGATGAAATCTTTTTATGATAACAATACATGGGAACTGATCGAAAAACCTTTTGGAGCCAGGTTAATCAGTTGTAAATGGATTTTCAAAGTCAAGGAAGGAATCGAAGGAGCGGCGTCGAAGAGATACAAGGAAAGGTTGGTTGAAAGGGGTTTCACTCAGAAAGAAGGTGTCAACTTCAATAATTTGTTCTCTCCTATTTTTAAGCACAGGTCCATTTGAATGTTGCTTGCCATGGTGGCACAGTTCAACCTTGAACTGGAACAAATGGATGTGAAGACTACGTTCTTGTATGTTGATCTTGATGAAACAATCCTGATGAGGCAATCTGAAGGGTATGTCGAAGAGGGGAAAGAAGATTATGTGTGCAAACTAAGGAGATCTTTATATGGGCTGAAATAATCTCCTCAACAGTGGGATAGGAGATTCGACAAGTTCATGGCACACATAAGTTTCATCAGAAGTCAGTTCGACCATTGTGTTTACTTCAGATTTCGACCTGGTAATTCATTTTTTTATTTTGTTGCTTTATATGGATGATATTCTAATAGCAAGCAACAATGTTAAAGATGTAACGAGGGTAAAGGCTGAACTCAATAAGGAGTTCAATATGAAGGATTTGGGAGTTGCGTCCAGGATTCTTGGGATTGACATCCAGAGAGATAAAAAGCAATCAAGTTTATGCTTATCTTAAGAGGCATACCTGAAGAAGATTCTCGATAAGTTTGGTATGTCGAATTCAAAGCCTGTTGTGACTCTGACAAATCCTCAATTCAAGCTGAGTATAGATCATTGTCCCAATACTGATGTTGAAAGAACTTATATAGATAACATTCCATATGCTAATATAGTAGGTTCTTTGATGTATGATATGGCATGTACTAGACCCGATATAGCATATGCAGTAAGTTTTGTAAGCAGGTACATGGTGAATCCTGGAAAGGCTCACTAACAAGCATTGAAGTGGATTCTAAGGTACATAAATGGGTCTCTGAGCAGAGTCCTAATTTATGGTGGAGCCTTGGGTGAAGAAAGTAAAGCAGCAATCAAAGGATATGTCGACACTGATTATGCAGGTTGTATCGATTCCTGAAAATCTATTTCTGGATATGTTTTCACTATGTTTGGCACATCAATTAGTTTGAAAACAACTCTTCAGAAGGTCGTTGCCTTATCAACCACTGAAGTGGGATATATCACCCTAACTTAAGCTGTAAAGGACGCATTGTGGCTTGAAGGTTTTGCAAAGGAGCTGAAACTTCAAGGTCGAGGTATCACTGTTAAATGTCATAGTCAAAGTGAAATACACATGTCGAAGAAATCAACCTCTCATGATCGTACCAAGCATATTGATGTGAGACTCCATTTCATCAGAGGAGTATTCGAACATGGAGAAGTCCAAGTGCTGAAGGTTTCGACATATCATAATGTTGCTGATATGATCACCAAGACGTTGCCCAGTTGTAAACACCCAAAATTTGACCTCACCCATTCACACCATGGCTTGTGGTCTCTTCATATGCATAATTTCAATCATGGCATCTCATATTGCATTTGTGATTCATTGCATTGGTTCAAAGTCATCTGCATCTAGGGTTTGTGATCTGAGCCATTCCAGAGCCACTTGAGCCACTCCAAAGGTCTTCAATCACTTCAAAGGGGTACATGTATGTTCAAGCATCATATTATATCCTCTCAAAGTCAAGAAAGTCAAAGAATCACAAGAACTGAGAATGACATGGAGGCAGAGCCAGGTTTGACTGCACAGATGACCTAGAATTAGGGTTTTGGTTTCAGAGGCCATAACTCCAAAATTTTTGGTCATTCTTGTTTCTATTGGTCTCTATATGGTATAGGGATCATGCATATCAATTTTCATGAAGAAATTCCATGGGGAAGGCATCTGATCAAGAGTTGACTTCTTGAGCAAGTTAGTGCAAAATCAGGGCATCTGAGGCCCCCAATGACCCAACCAAAGGGTGTTAATCATCATTTTGATTATGTATGGTCTTTATTTGATCATATAAGATGTTAAAAGTTCACAAAATTGAAGAATTTCAAGCCATTTGCAAAGTTGACTTTTTGGGAAAATGACTTGTAATGGAAACATGCCATTTTGGGAAACTTTTTCAACCCTTTCTTTTTGATTCAAAAATGCCTCAAATGAGAAAACTTTGGTCATGAAAGTTGTAGAATGGATCATTCCATTTTCAAAAAGTACAAGAACTCATTCTAATTCATTTTGGATCAAAAGTTACGGCTTGTCAAAGTTGGGAAAAATCACATAATTTCAAGTTATGCACCAAAGAGGCATTTTGCAAAATGGTATGATCAAGCATTCTAAAGACTTCAAATGTGCACAAACTCTTCACAATATGATCATGTGACTTCTAAAAGTCAGAATTGGCCCAAGAATATTGCATTTTGGTGCCTGAACTTCATGAATTTCCAAAGGGGGCAAACATGTACCAACTTGCAAAAACTCATGAAGGTATGCCTCTACTTGTTACAGCTCATAGAATCTGATCCATATGAACTCCATGATCTCTGCTGAACTCAACCATGCCCCTATCACAACCTCACACTTGCCCATACCTCAAGTACACCTAGACTTGACTTTTTGCAAAAACCCCCATACCAATCCCACAGTGACACAACAACTATTCTGACCAACCAAGACTTTACAAACACACCAAAAGCAAGCCATTTCATATCTTCTTGGAGCCTGAATACACACACAAGCCAGCATTCTCATTTTCCACCTCTTATGCAACTTCCTTCGAAACTCATCATACAAGCATCAAACACAAAAACAAACTTCACAAAACATCTCAGCATGACTCACTGGTCACAAACCAACCATTGAAACAGCCCAAAACCTCACACAAACCAAATACGATTTCCTCACTCCACTGAACAGAACTCTGTCAATCTCCCAAACCAGCCACTCTCAAAGCATTCTAAGCTCCATTCCATCATCAGGAGGATCAAGGGAGAAGGTTTGTGCAAAGCTTGAGGCCAGGAAGCTCAGAATGAGAGAAGCTCCATCTCAGGTAACATGAAGAACTTTTTTCCCAGAAACTGATTTTTAAGTTCTTGTATGATGCTATGTCTTCCCCTGATCATGAATATGTGTTTAGTTTTTAAAATGGTGAAGAAACCAGCATGTATGGTACCTCTGAATATTTGCCCGTGTTTCATACTTTGCTTCGATTCAAGCTTGTGAGTGAAAATAAATGAGTTTTGGGAGAGGGGTTAGGTTTAGATTGAGGAGAAGATCATTTTGGTGGAAGAAATTTCATGATTGGTGACCTGTAGCGAAATCTAGGGTTCATGCTCGCCGGAGAAGATGACCGGAACCACTGTTCCGGTCACCTGAAACTCATTAGCCCTAATTACGTCATTAATGAGAGTTTGAATTCTGGCCGTAGATGCGTTTGACTTTGTTTGACCCGCGCGCGTTTTGATGGCCAGGATGCATCATTATGCCCTAATCCATAATTAACTTAATTAATCCAGTTTAATTAATTTTAAAATAGAAATTAGCCAGGTTTGAACTTGGGCCGTAGGATTGCGCGCCAAGTCAAACCCTCCAAGCCCAGATTGAATCTGATCCCTCCATTGCGCATACTTTCATTTTATTCTTTTTTTTATTTCATTTAATTTCATTTCTTTTCCTCATTTAATTTAAAATAGCAAAAAATGTTTAAAAATTATGAAAATTTTTGTCAAGGTTTTCATTATTTTTTCAGAACACAAAAATATTTTTATTTTTATTTTTTGCATTAAAAATTATTTTTAAATCATTTAAAAGCTTATTTTTAATTAATTAATGAAGATTAATTAATTAAAAATACTTTTAGGTATTTAAAAATCACAAAAAAATTCATGTAACATTTAAAAACATTTAGAAACATTGTCCAACTCTCAAACCAAATTTCTTTTTTGATCTTGATGCCTTTTGATAATTTTCTTTCGATTTAATTTCATTTCAAGGCAATATTTTGTTTCAAACTTCAAAAATTCATTTCTCCCTAACCTTTGAGAGTTGGATCATGATTCTTTTTGCATTGCATCTTGCATAATATGTAGTTTATAGGATAAAATTGGCATGAATTGATATTGCATTTTCAATTTGTTTTGCATTTTTCTTGACAAGGTACCTTAAAACCCTAGCAATCTTAGGAAATTCATAATTTACTCTAGGTTAAGAGTTGGATCCCCTCCTTTGGGCAGTGAGTTTGTGTAGGTTTAGGGTTCCTTTGATTGCATTTTCAAATTTTTATCATGTCATTTGCTTCTGGTTTTGGATTTTTGCTTTGTATGGTGCATGAAACCCCAATTTGTGCCTTCCTTTGCATCCCCCTTCCATTTGCTTGCATACCATGACTTGCCATGACATTTTGTGCATCCATTTGATTCATAATACATCTTAAGACATATTAGAATTATGTTTGATCATTGAATCTTTCATTTTCCATGTTATATGTCTTTTGCATTCCATAACTTTTCATGAACATCCATGGTTCAAAACATGCTTCTCTTGCATCCATATGTTTGTATGATCATTCTAATGCCTTGCCTCATGTTTGCATCATCTCTTAGCATCATTAACATCATACTTATGCTTCTGGTTTTGGTTTGCATCATGACATTGCATCCCATTTTTGCATTGCATTTCATTTCTTTACTAACTTTTCAGGTGGTAAGTTGTTTGAGAAGTGAATTTGCCTTCACTTCTCATAATCTCTTTTCATCTCTTTTATGCTTCCCTTGCTGCATTTTATCTTGTGTATTGGATTGAGCTTGCTCATTCATGTTCATCTCTCACCTTCTTTCTTCAATCAACTTGTCTTCTTAAGTGAAGCAAGTTGTTTTGTTTCTCTCTGCTTCTTGCTCCTTTCATCTGCTTCTCTCCTTGGTGGCTCTTTGAAGATTCTTTCTTCCTTAAGCCTCACAAACCCTAGGAATGACCAAGCATGATAACAATTAGGGTTTGATTAGTTCCCCACTTAGCTTTTACCTTTGTGTCTCTTTGAGTCTTCTCTTCTCATCTCATAATCAGGGACTAAACCCTAATGGTTTTAAGGCTTTGTGATTAAGCTTATGCCTGCATCCTTCTATTAGGATGGAGTGTATAACTTTAATCCTAAGTGTTAAACCCTTAATGTGTTTAAATCCTTTAATCAATTCACTTAATAATCATCAAGACATCAAGCTTGTAACTTGGTCCTTGCATTAGGGTTCTAATTCTTCCTAAATTGGTTAAGAAGGACTAACCCTAGTGTTAATGGACAAGTCCCCCTCAAGTTGTCTTACAAACCTTAAAACTCACTTCTTCATCTTATCATTAACTAAAATCCATCTAATAAAGGCTTTGTTTTGTCATGAGGTTAATCCCTAATCATGGATTAAGTTTAGGAGTCTTCCTCAGCTTAAACATTCTCATCTGTTATCCTTCTATTAGGATGGTGTAATGAGTCTGTTTAATCCCTGATTATGGCTTAAACTCATTACTTAACACTAAACAAAAACAACAAAAACATCTAATTAATCACAAGTAGGTTAATGATCTTAATCCTACATCATGGTGATCAAGTGTGAGATGCTGACTTCACACTTAAGGTATTCTCATTACCCCTAATCAGAGGGAGGATGTGATGAGTTTACTAACCCATTGGTTTAGGCTTAAGCTCATTTTCTTATGGCAAACTTCAAAAAGCAATAAAAGACTGAAAACACAAAAACAAACAATAATCGTCTCCTCCGGGATTCTTTTCTCATCTCATTCACTCATAAACGAGAACTCGATTCTTCCGTCTAATGCAAGACAGTTCGCGCCTGAGCCAGACAGGTCATACACTTGAGCATAGACAAGCAAGCAGTTCACATGTCAATTCACCTTTCAGTTTCTTTGGGTCGAACTACGGTGTTCTGACTTCCTCATTGCACGAGAGGATACGTAGGCATAACTTAACAGTTATCGAACAAAAGTCTCTGTATAATCCCCCTCTTTCCAGCTATTCTTTGAGCCTCATTATCATGAGCACTTCACTCTTTCCTTACACTGACACTGTACTTATACACTTCACATTTCTTTTACACTGACACCTGCATTCTTTTCCAGCTTTGATACACAAATTGCACTGACATTACCCCTTTAATACACAAATCTTTTAAGCGTGGATCCCGTCGAGTACGGTGGACAATCTGGGTGCTAATACCTTCCCAGGTTGTAACCAACCCCCTTTCTCAGTTTCTCTGGTTCGCAAACGTCTTATCCATCTTTTCTTAGGTTTATGCAGCATTACCTTTCCTTCGGGATAAAAATGCCTAGCTGGCGACTCTATTCATTCCTTCTCTTTTGCCGACCGTTCGCGTCTGTACCCCATTTGACTTAGCCTCATTTGGTGGGAGCGACAGCTTGGCGACTCTGCTGGGGAAACCTTATACTGTAACCAGGGCTTCTGGTTCTTTTTGTGGGTTCCTCCTAGCGCTTGTTTGATTTGTGTTTACTGGGGTGTTATGTGCTAATTGTGTTTGTATATTTGCTTTATTTACTGCTTTATGTACAGTTATTTATTGCTTTCTTTACAGCTTTATTCATCATATTGTCATATTGTTATCTGGCTGGATCTGGTTTATTGTTTTGATGGGTGGGGTTCATTGAGAGTTTAAGGTCCTATACCTGGGACATGAGTGACACCTAGGCTAGAGTGGTTCATGTTCTTTCCCATTCCATTTCGGTCTGGTGCGGGAATATGAAACACGATTCAGATGTGGGTTTCTTCTTGAGAACTCTGTGCTACAGATTTCCTGTAGTGCTAGGGCTATCTGGGAAGCCTGCTAAGTCTGGATGACCTTTATTATGACCTTCAGAAACTGAGGTGAATTAGAGGAGGATCTTTTATGGTTATTGTAAACACTGTACCTCCGGGTTAGAAGTGTTTACACTTCTCATAACTGATCCAAGTCTAAGGACCCTTGTTTTAGAACATCACCTGTGAGAGGGTTGGGCTGTTTACAGGTTTGCAGGAACCCTTGGCCACATCATACCCTGATACTTGTTTTGTTTAAGAATGCTTCACTTTGGACAGTTCTTGTGATTTAACCCAGGACATGTGACTCTTTATTTGAGTCCCCCACCTTGGTTACTGGACTTCTGAACCTCCATCTGGACTTCTTAAACATATATGGACCTTTGTATCAAGGCAGTAATCAGATCCAGCTTGATCATAAACCCTTGCATATCATTTGCATACATCATCATTGCATCATTTAACATTTGTTTATTTGTTTTTCAGGGTATCCATATTACATCTGGCTTGGTTTTGACCCCTTCATCTGCATAGACCCCTGTTCATCAGTTATCAGCTTCAGCTATCTTCATCAGTTTCCTGCTTCAGCTACTTTTGCCACTAGCCTCAGCCTGTCAGTGGCTCATCTCCAGTATCAGTCTTCATCATCAGCATCTGTTTTCAGCTCTTCATCAGCAGTCATGGCACCCAAGAAGAGCAACATTTCATACCATTTCTTTGAGCCTGTGCTGACTGGCATCAGACAGGTCCAGGCACTCATCACTCCAGACCACATCCCATTATTCAGAGTGCATTATGGAGGCATCCTTGATATGGTTATGGACCTAGACCCTTCTCAGAGGAGTTTGATCCACACTTGCCTACAGTTCTATGATCCTCCTTTGAGATGCTTCACTTTCCAGAATTTTCAGTTGGGACCTCTATTGGAGGAGTTTTCATCATTAATTGGAGTACCTGTCAGGGGTGGAATCCCCTTCAACCCAGAGATGGCCTCTCCCAGCAATGAAGAAGTGCCAAAAGCACTGTATTTGGAACCTATTTTGATTGAGCAGAACATGTCAACAAAGGCTGGAATCCCTGGTTTGCACTTGGACTTTCTAACTTCTCAGGCCATCCTGAGGGCCTCCTTGGGAGAATGGAAGGCAGTTTGTGCATTGTTAGCCCTCAGTATATATGGGGTTATACTTTTTGCAGATGAGCCCAAGTTTATCAGCAAGAATGCTATTCATCTCTTCCTTTTGAGGAACCCAGTACCCACCTTGCTGGGAGATTTCTATTATTCTGTTCACCAAAGGAATGAGAAGTAGATAGGGAGGTTGGTGAGGTGCTGTGCTCCTTTGTTTCATACCTGCTTGCTTAAACACTTACCCAAGACTGATGCTTTCCTGAACCCTCACCAACAGAAGAATTGGGCTAGGAGACTTATTGCTTTAACTTCAGATGACATTAGGTGGTGTACCTAGAGCACCAAAGGAAGGGATATAATTACTAGTTGTGGGCAGTTCCCCAATGTACCTCTGGTTGGAGTGAAGGGTTGCATTAATTACAATCCTTTGCTGTTCAAGAGACAATTGGGCTATGCTTTGGTTCACCCTCCTAGAGTGCAAGACTTGGCTGAAACCCTGTATTGCGAGATAAAACCTAATCTAGCTATTGTCAGACAAGCATCTTGGGCTTGGGACAACATCCAGACCAAAGGGATGGCCATTCTTGAGAGATGCAATAATGTGGCTTCAGCTCAGTATTATGAATGGTCTCATGCTAGGGCTCAGATTTCTGGGATGCCTTTCACCATTGAGGATGCACCTGGACCATCCACAGTACCACCTCCAGCCACTGTCAGCCTGGAAGAATTTGAGAAGCTGAAGGAAAGGAATGAGAATCTGTCTCAAGCTCTGAAGAAGACTCTCTGGGAGAGGAGTGATGGTCGTCTAGACATTGAGAGGTTAGAGAAGCTTAGGGTGGAACATCTAGCCAAGATTGAGAAAGCAGAAGACTACATCAAGAAATCAAGAGCTGGGAGCAAATATTGAAGAATGCCTGTAAAGAGGCCCAGTTTCAGAAGGCTAGGACTGATCTCTATCTGAAAGAGAGTCGGGATAGGTGGGTTAGAATCACTGAAGCTCACACTCAAGAGGACAAGAGAACTCAGGCAAGGATTGAGCAGTTAGAGGCCGTTGAGAAGAGACAACAGGAGGCTCTGCTAGCAGCCCAGAAGGAAATTTCAGAACTGAAGCTTAGGGCTGGTGTGAAGAAGTCAAAGGACCAAGACAGGCACAAGAAGATGACCACTGCTATTGCCACCAGGAACCTTCTTATCAGGAACATCACAGAGCATCCAGCTGGTCCTGTCACTGAAGCACTTTTGAAGGAGATTAAGGAGGATGAGTTTGGCTTAGATGTTTGACTACTTTGCTTGTTGTTATTTCCTTTTGATGTACTTTTCTTTTTGTGTTGTATTTTGACCCTTCAGGGGCATATGTTGTAGAAACAGACAATGTATTATTCACTATTTGTAATATATTTGTTAGTTTGTTTCACTAAGTTTTCTTTCTCTCAAGCAACATCAAAGCATATTCCTCGGGGTCTGGAAAGGTCAAAACCAAGAGCCAAGTCGGATACCTTGGAAAATAAATAAGCATACTGCATTGCATACTGACTGTTGTTTTGTTTTGTAGGTTTGTCTTTACTTTATTTTGTTTCTAACTCTGTTGTGGTTCAGGAATTATTGCTCGCCGTCGGGTGTTCCCTCTCAACCGTCCGCACAGGTATCCTACTCGCAACAATCTTCCTGGTATCCAGATGGATCAAGTACAGCAAGATCTGACAGAGGTCAGAACCCAGATGGCTAATGAAAGGTTGGAGATGAGAAACCAAATGACCCAGTTCATGGAGGTAATGAATGGCTTAGCTCAAAGTCAAGAAAGATTGAGGGCATTGGTAGAAAGACAAACCCCGGAAGAACCTCCCCTGGGAACTGGAGGAACAAGTAATAATGAGAGGGGTCAGCCTCATATTAACCCACCAGTATACGGGCCTCATCTACATCCGGATGTTAACATCCCGGGTAATGTGCAAGGAAATACTACTGGAGGAAGAGTCTTACAAGAAGACCCCCAAGAAGAGCAGTTTACTGTGATGGGAGTTGGGGATGAAGTTTATGATAGGAGGTTTGATGAAATTGCTGAGAAGTTGAGATCTCTAGAGTCTCAAAATTACCTAGGTTTTGATGTTATGGATATGGGGTTAGTGGATGGGGTAAGGATTCCCCACAAGTTTAAACCCTCGTGTTTCGAGAAATACAATGGAACTTCCTGTCCACGAACTCACTTGTAGTCTTTTCTGGGGAGACTTAAGGCATACACCATGGATGAAAAACTGTGGATGTTCTATTTTGAAGATAGTTTGACTGGGGCCTCAAGGGAGTGGTACTCTCACTTGACCAGAGCTACTATCAGGTGCTGGAAGGACCTAGCTGAAGCTTTCATCAGACAGTACCAATACAATCTGGACATGGCTCCTAACAGAACCCTTCTGATGGGAATGTCTCAATCCTCCAGGGAAAGCTTTAGGGAATATGCCCAAAGGTGGAGACAGCTTGCTGCTGCTGTCCAACCACCCATGCCGGAAAGAGAAATGGTCGACATGTTCATGAATACTCTGCAAGGAACATATATTGATAGGCTAGCTGCCTTTTCTTCCACCAGCTTCACTGACGTACTCATAGCTGGAGAAAGAATTGAAAGCCTTCTGAAGATGGGTAAGATTTCTGATAATGGTGCAAGTTCGTCAAGTAATCCCAGGAAGCCTTTTGTGGGACCTAGAAGAGTCGGTGAAACAAATGTCATTCATGTCGGCAGAGGCAGACCTCAGTATGTCCACAGATCAGTAGCAGCTGTCACTATTCCAGCTCCGATTCCTCAGAAACCGGCATATCAACCGCAACAACAACCACACTATCAACAGCAAGTTCAGTATCCACCACAGAGGACCTACAACAACAACAACAGCAATCAACAGCAAAGACCTTTTCAGCAAAGACCATCACAAGCAAATAGGGTGATTGACCCTATTCCTATGCCGTATGATACCTTATTGCCACAACTCCTGAAGCTCAACTTGGTTGAGTTAAGGACAATTGCACCACCAGATCCCCCCAATCTTCCAAGAAATTACGATGTCAACGCCAGATGTGCTTTCCACTCCAATGCACCTGGCCACAATACTGAGAAATGCAGGGCTTTACAAATGAAGGTACAAGATTTGGTGGATTCTAAAGCCCTCAACTTTGCACCCCCGCCAAATGTCAACAAGAATCCCATGCCCAATCATGGAGGACCAAGAATTAATGCCATTGAGGAAGACAAGTCATCTTTCTTAATCACCAGTGTTGGGCAGATTCGGACACCTCTGGTAGAAATTAAAGCTCAGCTCCTAGAATGCCAGATGTTCCCCGGGTGTGAGCTCGGTTGTGGTTATTGCAACATTTCGGTCAACGGGTGTGATAACTTGAGAAGCGGCATAGACGGTCTTATCAAAAGTGGTATCCTTCAGATCACAACATCAGCGCCTACAAATCCAGCAATCCCTTTGACAACAATTCCTGACTCTTCTACAACTGCAACAACAATCATTCCGACCAATTCATCAATATCCTCAACAATGGCTTCGTCCATCACTTCAACAAATCAGATGTCAACAACCATTTCTTCTACAACATCAGCACCCATTTATTCAGCAAAATCTTCTACAATGCCAACAGAAATTAATGAAGATATCTCAGCAGTCACCATTTACTATGACCCATCAAATGTTCCTCCAAACAACAACTTTCGACAACAAACAGTGACATCTCCTGCCAGATCACCGGTCACCATTTACTACGATCCGCACACCATTTCAGTACCCTCCTCTGCTGCAGTCAGTCCAGTTACCATCACGGTGCCTGGACCCGTTCCATATGAAAGCAGTAATGCCATACCTTGGCATTATGGCTCTGACCTCTACTGCAACGGGGAGAAAATCACTTTGGATTCTTCAACCTCTTCTCCACAAATTGATAATGTTGGGGGAGGCGGAGGCTTCACCAGAAGCGGACGCCTCTTTACCTCACAAACTCAAAGACCTAATGCCGAAGCAGAAGCTGCTGCCAAAGCAAAAGGAAAGAGTGTGGTATTTGAAGAGCCGGCTGTCAAAGAAACTCAGAAGACATCTTTTGAGCAAGATGTAGACGAGTTAATGAGAATTATAAAGAGAAGTGATTACAAGGTGGTGGATCAGCTTCACCAAACTCCCTCAAAGATCTCCATATTATCCCTGTTAATGTGTTCTGAAGCTCACAGAAATGCATTACTGAAAGTCCTGCACGCAGCATACGTGCCGGAGGAGATCACCGTTAATCAGCTAGAAACCGTGGTAGCAAATGTCAACACCAGTCATGGACTGGGCTTTACCAATGCTGACTTAACAACTGAGGGACGTAACCACAACAAGGCTTTACACATCACTCTAGAATGCAAGGGTGCTGTTTTATCTCATGTACTGGTGGACACTGGGTCGTCACTCAATGTTCTACCAAAGAAAGCCTTGGTGAAGCTGGAGTATGATGGCTTGGCACTGCGTCCAAGTAATTTAGTGGTGAGAGCATTTGATGGCTCTAAAAGATCAGTGCTAGGGGAGATTGATCTGTCTGTGATGATTGGCCCGCAGACTTTTAAGATTACCTTCTATGTGATGGACATTCAGCCGGCCTACAGCTGTTTGTTGGGTAGACCTTGGATCCATGTCGTTGGCGCTGTTACGTCTACCCTTCACCAGAAGCTGAAATTCGAGTGGGAAGGCCAGATTATCACCATCTGTGGTGAAGAGGATATCTTTGTTAGCCATCTGGCTACGTACAAGTATATTGAGATGGATGGAGAGATCCATGAAACCATGAGCCAGGGGTTTGAGGCCCTGAACATTAATGAAGCATCTGTTGTACTGGGAACCTCCATGACATCTTATCAGCAAGCCAGGAAGGTTGTTGAAGAGGGTACTGCCCAAGGCTGGGGAAAGCTGCTACCTGTGGAGAAGAAGGAGGACAGATTTGGGTTGGGTTACAAACCAACTCAACAAGATCAATCAGAGGCCGCTAAGAAGCCCAATTTTGTCAGTGGGGGGATGCTCACCCAGGATGCAGTGAACAACTTGGAAGATGAACGCAACCTGGAGAGCTGGATACGTCCAAGGATCCCGGGGAGCCGCATCTCGAACTGGTCTTCCCAAGAAATTATAAGGGTTACTCCTGCAGAGTAATTATTATTTCCTGTATTTTAAGCATGCATCAAGTCTTGCATCTTGCCCAAGATGTCAAGACTCATTTTGTAATCGGGCCATCTTGTAATTTTGTGCAAACAGATCAATCAATGAATATCGGACATCTTTTGCAAATGAGTCTTTTTTCTTTTCCGCTCACTGTTTTTCATTTTTCTTTTTGTACAAAAATAAAATGACAATGTTTTCCAAAATGATAACTTCATTTCACTTTTTCTAAACAAGATTAAAACCGATCACTAAAATAGACAATCTAAACCCTTGCAGAGAGTGCCTTTCAGACTGCACCGACAACAACACTGCTATGGCTTGGTATGACTTTGACAATCCAATCAATCAAGCTGATGAAGGGGTCGAAGAAGATTATGAGCTTCCTGAAGAGCTAGCCAGGTTGTTAAGGAAAGAGGAGAAGGTTATCACTCCTCATCAAGAGGAGGTCGAAACGATTAATCTTGGTACGGAAGAAGACGTGAAAGAAGTTAAGATCGGGGCCTGCTTGCAAGACTCAGTGAAAGAGCAACTGATTGACATGCTTCGTGAGTATGTGGATGTGTTTGCTTGGTCTTATCAGGACATGCCAGGGTTGGACACCGATATTGTCATGCACAAGCTGCCTTTAAGAGAAGATTGCCCACCGGTAAAGCAGAAACTGCGCCGTACTCGCCCAGATATGGCAATGAAGATCAAAGAAGAGGTACAAAAATAGTGGGACGCAGGTTTCCTTGCTGTAACTAGTTACCCGCCGTGGGTTGCTAATATTGTACCTGTGCCTAAGAAAGATGGCAAGGTGAGGATGTGTGTGGACTACCGGGATCTGAACAGAGCCAGTCCGAAAGATGATTTCCCTTTACCTCACATTGATGTATTGGTGGATAATACGGCTCAATTCTCGGTGTTCTCCTTCATGGATGGATTTTCAGGATACAATCAGATCAAAATGTCACCTGAAGACATGGAGAAGACAACTTTTATCACACCCTGGGGCACGTTCTGTTACAAGGTGATGCCATTCGGACTGAAGAATGCTGGTGCAACATATCAACGGGCTATGGTAACATTATTCCATGACATGATCCATAAAGAAATAGAATGTTATGTGGATGATATGATTGCCAAGTCCCTCACAGAAGAAGACCACCTGGTAAATCTGTTGAAGTTATTCAAGCGTCTGAGGAAGTACCAACTGAAGCTGAACCCCAACAAGTGTACATTCGGGGTACGGTCTGGTAAGCTGCTGGGATTTATTGTGAGAAAGGGATTGAAGTTTACCCTGATAAAGTCAAAGCCATTCAAGAAATGCCTGCAACGAAGTCTGAAAAAGAAGTTCGAGGTTTCCTAGGTAGATTGAACTACATTTCACGGTTCATATCTCACCTTACAGCAACCTGTGAGCCTTTGTTCAAGCTGTTAAGAAAAGAACAAACGGTCAGGTGGAACGAAGACTGCCAGAGGGCTTTTGACAAGATCATGGAATACTTACAAGAGCCTCCAATCCTTATGCCTCCAGTTGAAGGAAGACCTCTGATAATGTACTTGACAGTATTAGAAGAGTCAATGGGGTGTGTGTTGGGCCAGCATGACGAGTCTGGTCGAAAAGAGTATGCAATATACTACCTAAGCAAAAAGTTTACCGACTGTGAACAATGTTATTCACTGCTTGAGAAAACTTGTTGTGCTTTAGCGTGGGCTGCTCGCCGACTGAGACAGTATATGTTAACCCACACTACTTTATTGATATCAAAGATGGACCCAGTTAAGTACGTTTTTTAGAAGCCAGCACTTACCGGACGGGTTGCAAGATGGCAGATGATCCTCACAGAATATGACATCCAGTACACATCTCAGAAAGCCATAAAGGGCAGTGTATTGTCTGATTATCTTGCTGAGCAACCCAATGATGATTACCATCCTATGAGATTTGACTTCCCGGATGAAGACATCATGTTCATAAAAGCAAAAGATCATGAAGAGCCTGTTCACACTGAAGGGCCTGACCCAGAAGAGGAATGGACTATGATGTTTGACGGGGCTGTTAATATGAATGGTCGTGGTGTTGGTGCAGTACTCATTACACCTAAAGGAGTTCACATGCCTTTCTCGGCAAAGCTCACCTTTAACTGCACTAACAACGAAGCTGAATACGAAGCTTGTATTATGGGTCTTGAGGAAGCCATTGACCTCAGGATCAAGACTCTGACTGTGTTCGGAGATTCAGCTTTGGTAATCAATCAAACCAACGGCAAATGGTACACTCACCAATATCATCTGATACCTTATCGGGATTATACAAGAAGGTTATTGACTTTCTTCACAACAGTCAAGCTTGAGTATATCCCTCGGGACGAGAATCAATTTGCAGATGCTCTTGCCACCATTTCATCCATGATCAAAGTTCAAGCTGCCAACTTTGTACCTCGGATTTCAGTATCCAGACTTGACAGACCAGCATATGTATTTGCAGCAGATGTTGTTAAGGATGATAAGCCTTGGTTCCACGACATCAAATGCTTCTTGGAGGATCAGACATACCCACCTGGGGCATCTTCCAATGATAAGAAAACTTTAAGAAGGCTAGCTGGTAGTTTCTTCCTGAATACTGACGGTTCCTTATACAAGAGAAACTTTGATATGGTACTTCTCAGATGCGTTGATAGGGCAGAAGCATACTTGTTAATGCGCGAGGTGCACAAAGGATCCTTTGGTACCCATGCAGGAGGGCATGCCATGGCCAAGAAGTTGCTAAGATCAGGCTACTACTGGATCACAATGGATGCCGACTGTTGTGCTTATGCCAGAAAATGTCATAAATGCCAGATTTATGCTGATAAAGTGCATGTGCCTCCGAATCCCCTGAATGTGATGTCTTCACCTTGGCCTTTTGCCATGTGGGGCATTGACATGATTGGCAATATTGAGTCGTCTGATTCAAATGGCCACAGATTCATCCTGGTAGCCATTGATTACTTCACCAAGTGGGTTGAAGCAGCTTCTTATGCAAATGTTACAAGGCAAGTGGTAGCCCGATTTCTGAAGAGGGACATCATCTGTCGGTATGGAGTGCCCGAGCGAATCATTACTGATAATGGTTCCAATTTAAACAACAAAATGATGGTAGAACTGTGTCGGGACTTCAAGATCCAACACCACAATTCTTCTCCTTATAGGCCAAAGATGAATGGCGTTGTCGAGGCAGCTAATAAGAATATCAAGAAGATTGTGCAGAAGATGGTGGTCACTTACAAGGACTGGCATGAAATGCTACCATTTGTCTTGCATGGGTACCGTACGTCAATCAGAACATCCACTAGGGCAACACCGTATCAACTTGTGTATGGTATGGAGGCAGTCCTACCTGTTGAAGTTGAATTACCCTCCTTACGGGTATTGATGGATGTTAAATTAAATGAAGCAGAATGGGTTCGGTCCCGATACGAGCAACTAAGTCTGATTGAAGAAATGAGATTAGCTGCAATCTGTCATAGGCAGTTATATCAGAAAAGAATGAAGAAAGCCTTCGATCAGAAAGTCAGACTCCGAGAGTACCAAGTAGGAGATCTTGTGCTGAAAAGACTCCTCCCTCCTCATACAGACCACAGGGGAAAGTGGACTCCGAATTACGATGGCCCGTTCATAGTAAAGAAACTTTTCTATGGAGGAGCACTCATGCTCAGTACTATGGATGGTGAAGACTTCCCGTCCCCTGTGAATTCAAATGCAGTTAAAAAATACTTCGCATAAAATGACCCGCTGGACATAAAAACAGAATGTAAGTCCAGGCAAAAATAGGGCATCCCGGCGAGTCAAAAACAGAATAAAAGACTCGGGCAAAAATAAGGGAAATAAATAAAAAAATGTGCACCCACTGAGTTGAAAAGCCGCATTGGACAACTCAGGCAAAAATGGGTATCCCGATGGATTGAAAACCCGAAAGGGCGATCCATGCAAAATAAGGGAATAAGCGAACAACTGCATTCTGAATTCGTCTGTATCACTTACAACTTGGTAAGCTTCGAAAGTATCAAGCTTCTTTCAGAATCAGCCTTCTTCAGAAAGCAAGACGAGAAGAGCGTCGAATGTCATACGAGTCATAGCAAAGGGAAGCTCCCTGAAGCGTCATCAACATTGCCAATACCTTTTATTTCTCAATTTGTAACAATCTCTTCATTTCAGGGGATTTGTTTATTTGACTGTATTTGCCAATTCAGGGCACATGAATTAATAAAATCAGATTTTTAGTCATGTTTCGTCTCGTACATTTTATTTTTTTCGTTTGCAAAAAAATGTCCGATGTCTTTAAGATACTGATTGCATAAATACAGATGTTTTGCTTCTAAAAAGTACGTGCGTGCAGGAAATATACTTACTCCCGGGAGTGTCTAAACTCCTATGATGGAATCCGGTAAGGGATACCTCGGGATTACTCGTGCGTTTCTCTGTCTTTTCAGGATTTGCAGGTATTCAAAGCGCAACATGGGGCATGAAAGCTTCATTCCAACAAGCTGACAAACCATTATCTACTCAGTCCTAGCACCGGAGGTGTTTTCTCCCCAACTGTGTTGCCATTTGTCACTTTCTCCTCAGCCAAGTACAAAAGCCAGGGAACCATCTCCCCAGAGTTTCAGCCTCTACCCAGAAGAGCAACGTCTGAAGATCTCACAGCAGAGTAAAGAAAGCTTCTACAAACCCCAGCTGGGTCCCCCTTTACCAAAGATAGGTCTATCAGTGACCTATATCCCCAAGCAGAGTCCCATATGTAAGATCTACCAATGATCTCATCCCCAGCTGGGATGTTCACTTCAAGCAGATCAACCAGAGATTTCCTCAGCAACGGGACCCGGATCCCGGATCTGTATCTTTGCACAATCATAGCATTCACATCATATTCTCCCCACAGAGCGTAGCATTCCGTCTAATACGGAGCATTACGGCAAAAATCAAACATATTGCATAATCATAAGCTATGTTCTGGGTCAAACACTTGTAAATACTGGCAATTCATCAAAGATATATAGAGAAACTCCCCGAATTCCCCGGCAGGAAGCCAAGGCATTTGCCTTACACTTGTAAATACAAATACACACTCCTTTTGGCACTCGTCCGTGTCATCATTCCCCCAGTAAAGTCGCCCGAGTTTTCTTTACAAACAGACACTTGTATATTACAGATACTTCTTGACACCCGTCTGTGTCATATCCCCAGCAGAAAGCAAAAGCGTCCTCTTTGCACTCACAAATACATATATCCACACAGATTCCCTGACACCCGTCCGTGTCACCTTCCCCAACATAACTACCTGAACACTTTGTAAAGCATATACTTGTTTATAATATACCTTTTGACACTCGTCCGTGTCACCCTCCCCAGCAAGTTAGACACTTGTCGGTGTTTCACTCGTACTTATTATTCCTGCTTCACTCATACAGATACTCGTTTGTATCTTGTATACATTACTTATACATCCTCAGAATCAACACTCGTCCGTGTTCTTTGTTAACCAGTTGGTACTCGTCCGTACCATCATCTCTGAACACGCGTCAGCGTTTGTTTCTAACTGATACTCGTCCGTATCATAGTCTTAAGGATGCTCGTCCGCATCTTTAATCCATACACGTGTCAAACACTTATGTCCTCTTGAATTTAGACACTCGTCCGTGTCTACGATTCCCCAGAAGAGTCCCCACAGAAGCAACACTCGTCTGTGTTCCTTGTTAACCAGTTGATACTCGTCTGTATCATCATCTCTGAACATGTGTCAGCATTTGCTTCTACCCGATACTCGTCCGTATCATGGTCTTAGGGATGCTTGTCCGCATCTTTAATCTATACACCGTACACCAAACACTAATATCTCTCATTTCTTGGATATAGACACTCGTCCGTGTTTACTTGTCCCAGCAAATCCCTGTGAACTATTTCCTTTCTATCTGACATTCGTCCTATGTCATGATGCCTTTTCGGCAGCCGTACCCTGCCAGGTGATCGTCCTTCACCTTTGGATGACCGTCTCTCATCCTTTCCCCAGCGGAGTCTCCATTATTGGAACCCTTTTCTATCCGACATTCGTCCTATGTCGTGATATTTGGAAGCCGTACCCTGCTAGGTGATCGTCCTTCACCTTTTGATGATCGTCCTTCATCATTTTATCTGATGGACGTCCCCATCGTTGATCTTGTTATCTGACATTCGTCCTATGTCATGATACCTTCAGAGCACCCGTACCCTGCCAGGTGATCGTCCTTCACCTCATGATGATCTTCCTTCATCATGCTTATTCGATGGCCGTCCCCATCGTCGACCTTTTATCCGTCATTCGTCCTATGTCGTGATACTTTCGGCAGCCGTACCCTGCCAGGCGATCGTCCTTCACCTTAGATGACCGTCCCTCATCTTATCCCCAACAGAACAACCGTCCCCTGCTAGGTGATCGTCCTTCACCTTTGATGACCGTACCTCATCATTTATTTCACTTACCTAAATCCCCAGAGAATCTTATAGCCTTACTAGATGGCCATCCCCATCATAATCTCTTATATCCCCAGCATGTCGGTCGTCCACGTCATTGCCCTTTCCCCAGCAGTCGTCCTCTGCTCGACGGTCGTCCTCCGTCGCCCGCACTTTATAAATAATTTCTTTTTTCCTTTTACAATCTATATCCCTTTTCTTCTTCATTCTGTGAGTGCAAATTTTGGACTGTCTTTGGTATTCAACCACAAGTTATCTTGTTTGCCTGTTAAGCCGTTACTTACATCCTGCACAGCTAACTCATGCTTGAGTAGGGGCAGCTGTAAACACCCCAAATTTGCCCTCACCCATTCACACCATGGCTTGTGGTCTCTTCATATGCATAAGTTCAATCATGGCATCTCATATTGCATTTGTGATTCATTGCATTGGTTCAAAGTCATCTGCATCTAGGGTTTGTGATCTGAGCCATTCCAAAGCCACTTGAGCCACTCCAAAGGTATTAAATCACTTCAAATGGGTCCATGTATGTTCAAGCATCATATTATATCCTCTCAAAGTCAAGAAAGTCAAAGAATCACAAAAACTGAGAATGGCATGGAGGCAGAGCCAGGTTTGACTGCACAGATGACCTAGAATTAGGGTTTTGGTTTCAGAGGCCATAACTCCAAAAATTTTGGTCATTCTTGTTTCTATTGGTCTCTATATGGTATAGGGATCATGCATATCAATTTTCATGAAGAAATTCCATGGGGAAGGCATCTGATCAAGAGTTGACTTCTTGAGCAAGTCAGTGCAAAATCAGGGCATCTGAGGCCCCCAATGACCCAACCAAAGGGTGTTCATCATCATTTTGATTATGTATGGTCTTTACTTGATCATAGAAGATGTTAAAAGTTCACAAAATTGAAGAATTTCAAGCCATTTGCAAAGTTGACTTTTTGGGAAAATGACTTGTAATGGAAACTTGCCATTTTGGGAAACTTTTTCAACCCTTGCTTTTTGATTCAAAAATGCCTCAAATGAGAAAACTTTGGTCATGAAAGTTGTAGAATGGATCATTCCCTTTTCAAAAAGTACAAGAACTCATTCTAATTCATTTTGGATCAAAAGTTACGGCTTGTCAAAGTTGGGAAAAATCACATAATTTCAAGTTATGCACCAAAGAGGCATTTTGCAAAATGGTATGATCAAGCATTCTAAAGACTTCAAATGTGCACAAACTCTTCACAATATGATCATGTGACTTCTAAAATTCAGAATTGGCCCAAGAATATTGCATTTTGGTGCCTTGAACTTCATGAATTTCCAAAGGGGGCAAACATATACCAACTTGCAAAAACTCATGAAGCCATGCCTCTACTTGTTACAGCTCATAGAATCTGATCCATATGAACTCCATGATCTCTGCTGAACTCAACCATGCCCCTATCACAACCTCACACTTGCCCATACCTCAAGTACACCTAGACTTGACTTTTTGCAAAAACCCCCATACCAATCCCACAGTGACACAACAACTATTCTGACCAACCAAGACTTTACAAACACACCAAAAGCAAGCCATTTCATATCTTCTTGGAGCCTGAATACACACACAAGCCAGCATTCTCATTTTCCACCTCTTATGCAACTTCCTTCGAAACTCATCATACAAGCATCAAACACAAAAACAAACTTCACAAAACATCTCAGCATGACTCACTGATCACAAACCAACCATTGAAATAGCCCAAAACCTCACACAAACCAAATACGATTTCCTCACTCCACTGAACAGAACTCTGTCAATCTCCCAAACCAGCCACTCTCAAAGCATTCTAAGCTCCATTCCATCATCAGGAGGATCAAGGGAGAAGGTTTGTGCAAAGCTTGAGGACAGGAAGCTCAGAATCAGAGAAGCTCCATCTCAGGTAACATGAAGAACTTTTTTCCCAGAAACTGATTTTTAAGTTCTTGTATGATGCTATGTCTTCCCCTGATCATGAATATGTGTTTAGTTTTTAAAATGGTGAAGAAACCAGCATGTATGGTACCTCTGAATATTTGCCTGTGTTTCATACTTTGCTTCGATTCAAGCTTGTGAGTGAAAATAAATGAGTTTTGGGAGAGGGGTTAGGTTTAGATTGAGGAGAAGATCATTTTGGTGGAAGAAATTTCATGATTGGTGACCTGTAGCGAAATCTAGGGTTCATGCTCGCCGGAGAAGATGACCGGAACCACTGTTCCGGTCACCTGAAACTCATTAGCCCTAATTACGTCATTAATGAGAGTTTGAATTATGGCCATAGATGCGTTTGACTTTGTTTGACCCGCGCGCGTTTTGATGGCCAGGATGCATCATTATGCCCTAATCCATAATTAACTTAATTAATCCAGTTTAATTAATTTTAAAATAGAAATTAGCCAGGTTTGAACTTGGACCGTAGGATTGCGCGCCAAGTCAAACCCTCCAAGCCCAGATTGAATCTGATCCCTCCATTGCGCATACTTTCATTTTATTCTTTTTTTTATTTCATTTCATTTCATTTCTTTTCCTCATTTAATTTAAAATAGCAAAAAATGTTTAAAAATTATGAAAATTTTTGTCAGGGTTTTCATTATTTTTCTGAACAGAAAAATATTTTTATTTTTATTTTTTGCATTAAAAATTATTTTTAAATCATTTAAAAGCTTATTTTTAATTAATTAATGAAGATTAATTAATTAAAAATACTTTTAGGTATTTAAAAATCACAAAAAAATTCATGTAACATTTAAAATCATTTAGAAACATTGTCCAACTCTCAAACCAAATTTCTTTTTTGAGCTTGATGCCTTTTGATAATTTTCTTTGGATTTAATTTCATTTCAAGGCAATATTTTGTTTCAAACTTCAAAAATTCATTTCTGCCTAACCTTTAAGAGTTGGATCATGATTCTTTTTGCATTGCATCTTGCATAACATTTAGTTTATAGGATAAAATTGGCATGAATTGATCTTGCATTTTCAATTTGTTTTGCATTTTTCTTGACAAGGTACCTTAAAACCCTAGCAATCTTAGGAAATTCATAATTTAATCTAGGTTAAGAGTTGGATCCCCTCCTTTGGGCAGTGAGTTTGTGTAGGTTTAGGGTTCCTTTGATTGCATTTTCAAATTTTTATCATGTCATTTGCTTCTGGTTTTGGATTTTTGCTTTGTATGGTGCATGAAACCCTAACTTGTGCCTTCCTTTGCATCCCCCTTCCATTTGCTTGCATACCATGACTTGCCATGACATTTTGTGCATCCATTTGATTCATAATACATCTTAAGACATATTAGAATCATGTTTGATCATTGCATCTTTCATTTTCCATGTTATATGTCTTTTTCATTCCATAACTTTTCATGAACATCCATGGTTCAAAACATGCTTCTCTTGCATCCATATGTTTGTATGATCATTCTAATGCCTTGCCTCATGTTTGCATCATCTCTTAGCATCATTAACATCATACTTATGCTTCTGGTTTTGGTTTGCATCATGACATTGCATCCCATTTTTGCATTGCATTTCATTTCTTTACTAACTTTTCAGGTGGTAAGTTGTTTGAGAAGTGAATTTGCCTTCACTTCTCATAATCTCTTTTCATCTATTTTATGCTTCCCTTGCTGAATTTTATCTTGTGTATTGGATTGAGCTTGCTCATTCATGTTCATATCTCACCTTCTTTCTTCAAGCAACTTGTCTTCTTAAGTGAAGCAAGTTGTTTTGTTTCTCTCTGCTTCTTGCTCCTTTCATCTGCTTCTCTCCTTGGTGGCTCTTTGAAGATTCTTTCTTCCTTAAGCCTCACAAACCCTAGGAATGACCAAGCATGATAACAATTAGGGTTTTATTAGTTCCCCACTTAGCTTTTACCTTTGTGTCTCTTTGAGTCTTCTCTTCTCATCTCATAATCAGGGACTAAACCCTAAAGGTTTTAAGGCTTTGTGATTAAGCTTATGCATGCATCCTTCTATTAGGATGGAGTGTATAACTTTAATCCTAAGTGTTAAACCCTTAATGTGTTTAAATCCTTTAATCAATTCACTTAATAATCATCAAGACATCAAGCTTGTAACTTGGGCCTTGCATTAGGGTTCTAATTCTTCCTTAATTGGTTAAGAAGGACTAACCCTAGTGTTAATGGACAAGTCCCCCTCAAGTTGTCTTACAAACCTTAAAACTCACTTCTTCATCTTATCATTAACTAAAATCCATCTAATAAAGGCTTTGTTTTGTCATGAGGTTAATCCCTAATCATGTATTAAGTTGAGGAGTCTTCCTCAGCTTAAACATTCTCATCTGTTATCCTTCTATTAGGATGGTGTAATGAGTCTGTTTAATCCCTAATTATGGCTTAAACTCATTAATTAACACTAAACAAAAACAACAAAAACATATAATTAATCACAAGTAGGTTAATGATCTTAATCCTACATCATGGTGATCAAGTGTGAGATGCTGACTTCACACTTAAGGTATTCTCATTACCCCTAATCAGAGGGAGGATGTGATGAGTTTACTAACCCATTGGTTTAGGCTTAAGCTCATTTTCTTATGGCAAACTTCAAAAAGCAATAAAAGACTGAAAACACAAAAAAAAACAATAATCGTCTCCTCCGGGATTCTTTTCTCATCTCATTCACTCATAAACGAGAACTCGCTTCTTCCGTCTAATGCAAGACAGTTTGCGCCTGAGCCAGACAGGTCATACACTTGAGCATAGACAAGCAAGCAGTTCACAAGTCAATTCACCTTTCAGTTTCTTTGGGTTGAACTACGGTGTTCTCACTTCCTCATTGCACAAGAGGATACGTAGGCATAACTTAACAGTTATCGAACAAAAGTCTCTGTATACTCCCCCTCTTTCCAGCTATTATTTGAGCCTCATTATCATGAGCACTTCACTCTTTCCTTACACTGACACTGTACTTATACACTTCACATTTCTTTTACACTGACACCTGCATTCTTTTCCAGCTTTGATACACAAATTGCACTGACACTACCCCTTTAAAACACAAATCTTTTAAGCGTGGATCCCGTCGAGTACGGCGGACAATCTGGGTGCTAATACCTTCCCAAGTTGTAACCAACCCCCTTTCTCAATTTCTCTGGTTCGCAACCGTCTTATCCATCTTTTCTTAGGTTTATGCAGCATTACCTTTCCTTCGGGATAAAAATGTCTAGCTGGCGACTCTATTCATTCCTTCTCTTTCGCCGACCGTTCGCGTCTGTACCGCATTTGACTTAGCCTCATTTGGTGGGAGCGACACCAGTTGCATGTTTTTCCACTGTATGCAGTTGATAAAGTTGCATGAAAAAAGCTAGTTTGTTTCTTGTTGGTATAGGATGTGTTCTGTTCTGACCCGGCCCAATTCCTCCTATTGGGCCAAAAAGACTGATCCAATGGTCCTGCTCGACGCCGAGCGCAATCATGAAAAGTGGTCCTCAGTCGACCACAAATAATCCGGTCACGATGAGGTTCTCTAACGGCTAGTATTGACCGTTACCTATCTTCACGGATCCCTCGATCCGCGCCTCACAGAACGGACCAATAATCTTCCAGCTGGTCCCTTATATAAACCCTCACATTTGAGAGGGTCAGGTATTCAATTCTCTAACCCTGATACTTGTACTTGCTCACTCTTGCTCGGTTACTTACTTTAGCATCGGAGTGCCTTGCAGGTACAACCCTTTTTCTCCTCAACGACCATATCCGTCCGCTCTCGAGATCAGCCGCATCGGATCCTGATCTCCAGGTACGATCAGGTGGCGCCGTCTGTGGGAAACTGATTTCCCCGTTCTTCTTTCAAGATCCTCAAAGAACCAAAGTTTTAACAAGATCCATGGCTGCTCGGGACAACCAGGAAAATCGATCGAATGATGGTATGATTCTCACACAACGTGAAAGCAACGTCCAACCTCCTCTACATGACGAAACGGTGCAAGAACTTCCAGAAGGGAAGACGACATCACCTTCACCCGAACGCGACCAACCTTTGGAAAGTCGCCCGGAAACTCTTTTTCCTTCAACTCCTTCAGGGTCAGATTTCGCCGCATTGGGCGAAATCCTAAATCAAACGAACTTGCTGCTCCTCACTCATGGCGAAAAGATCGCCCGACTTGAAGATAATTCTCGTCGACCTCATTCTCCCAAGAGACTCCAGAGGGAGCATTCTCCGTCTCCTACAAAGAAGAAGAGGAGAGGGCACACCGACGAATCAACAGGCAACAAACGTTTTCGTCAGTCTTCCCCACGACCCTCTCCTAAAAGAAAATCAAGAAGGAGCAGGTCAAGGTCCGCCTCCCCTCGAAGAACAAAGAAGCATGATCACAGATCCTCATCGCTTATTTCCAGTGACGACAAGGACGCTCGGGGTCCCCTGTCATCTGAAATTATGGCGGCCAAGCTCCCAAGAGGCTTGGAGAAACCCCCTTCGTTAGGCTCGTACGATGGGACCACCGACCCAGACGAGCACATCGAGAACATCGATGCCTTGCTCGACTATCGGGGCGTACGAGGGGAAATTAAATGTCGACTCTTTCCCACGACGCTGAGGAAAGGGGCAATGACATGGTACAAAAGCCTTGAGGCTGAATCCATCACATCATGGAAACAACTTGGACGCACGTTCTCCAGGCACTTTACCGCATCCAGACGACACCCTAAGACAGAGGCTTCGCTCGAAGCAATAATCCAGGGGAGGGACGAGCCTTTACGAACTTACATCGAAAGGTTCAATAAAGAGGCGGTCCAAGTATCCACGACCGACGACATGAAAAAATACCTGCTGGAACGAGGGCTGCGTCCCTCGACCGATTTCCATCGGGCGGTCGGCATTGAAACCCCGACCACCCTCGACGCATTCCTACTAAAAGCCCAAGCTTACATCCAATATGAAGAGAAGCAGGCGGCCAGTTCAGTAAGAGACGCTCGACACCGTGAAGACGCCAAACCACACCGAGTTGATGAACCCTCGACATCTCGTCGGGGAGGAGACAAAAGAAAGGATGACCGCTCCCGTGAACCGCGGGAGCACCGAGGACCTATTGGTCGGTTCCACGAATACACGCCTCTCCTAGCCTCCAGGGAGAAAATTTTGTCTGAGTGCGCCAATTCGGAATTCAAACAGGCAGGAGTATGCTTTCCGAGGCAACAACCTAGCAAGCCCGACACGGATAAAACGAAATACTGCAGATTCCACAAGAGTCACGGGCACAACACAGAGGATTGCATCCACCTCAAGGACGCGATTGAAATCCTCATCAAAGACGGGCACCTGAAGAAGTTCACCAAGTCCAGGGACAACCCTCGACAGGATACACAAGAGACCCAGAAAGTCGAGGAAGCCGTACCCATCCCTGCAGATGCTAACATGCAGGTCGCCCTGAGCATTTATCGCCCGAAAGATTTCTTTCTACCAGATCACACCAAGAGTCCGGGGTACCTCTCCTCCCATAGTCAGTGGGAAGCTTTTCCTTCGGCAATGGTCATATCAGGAGGAGAACAAAATCACGGTCGGTTCCGTGAAAAGAAAATTCGACCAGTTAATCGCCAAGGGGCCCGCGCAAAATGCCACCCTAGATCCACCGAGGGAGGGTTCCATACCCCTTGAATTCTATCGGGAAGAACTCCTAGGAGGATCACCCAATGCTAGCATCCCTTTACTCATCCGAGCGCGCATGGCGAACTTCGATGTAAGGAGGATATTAGTGGACCAAGGTAGTTCATGCGACATCATGTACTCCCAACTGTTTTCAACACTTCAACTGAACGAAACACATTTAACTCCATACGTCGGATCAGACCTGCAAGGTTTCAACGGAGCAGTATCCCGACCATGGGGCTATGTCGACCTATTTGTCACTTTCGGGGCGGGCGAGACAGCCAGGACAGTTAGGGTCCAGTTCCTAGTTGTGGATTGCCCGTCGATGTACCAATGCATACTAGGACGACCAACTTTGGCCGAGTTAATCGTTGTGCCGTCCACCGTCCACCTGAAGATGAAGTAATACATTACTTCAGGTAGAGTCGCCACACTACACAGAGACGTCGACGCTGCCCGCAGATGTTTCGAGGCAGCATCAAAAGGTCTCAGCTCGATATCATACCAACCAAGTCCCTCGACATTGGATTCGCCGGATGTGCCCAAGGCTTTCCCTCAGGTAGATTCGATCGACCTAGACTGCAGGTTTTCAGATAGTAGCGAGAGCGTCCAGAGACCAGCAGAATCCCTATCCCGACCAATACCGGACGGAGATTTCGAACTAATTCCCTTGGGGGAAGACCCATCCCGGTGTGTTAAAATCGGGGCACATATGCCCGAATTAGTGAAGCGACAATTGGAAGCTTGCCTCAGAGGGAACGCAGACTTATTTGCCTGGAGCGCCGCAGAAATGCCAGGGCTCGACCTCGAAACAGCTTGTCACCACCTCTCTATCGACCCAACACATAAAGCTGTCGAATCTGTTGTTAAAGACCTCCTAGAGGCTAAATTTGTAACCGAGGCCAGGTATACGACCTGGCTCTCAAATGTTGATTATACCGATCTCAATCGGGCATGCCCGAAAGATGCATACCCTTTACCTAACATCGATAAGTTGGTCGACAATTCATCCGGATACAAGTTATTATCCTTCATGGACGCATATTCGGGGTACAATCAAATACCCATGGCCGTGTCTGACAAAAAATACACGGCCTTCATGACCGAATCGGGCAATTACTTTTACAACGTTATGCCCTTCGGTCTAAAAAACGCGGGAGCAACATATCAGCGCATGATGAATAAAATTTTCCGAGCCGAAATCGGAGACATGCTCGAAGTATACATGGACGACATGATCGTCAAATCTCAACAAGAAACGGACCATGCATCCCATTTGCGAAAAGTGTTCGACCAGGCACGAAAGTGCAAAATGCGCTTCAACCCTGAAAAATGCACCTTTGGTGTCCGAGCGGGAAAATTCCTCGGATTCTATCTGACTGAACGAGGCATCGAGGCAAACCCCGACAGGTGTCGAGCGTTCGCGGAGTTCCTAACTCCCACTTCCAAAAATTCCATACAATCACTAAACGGGGTCATTACCTCCCTGGCTCGATTCGTGGCAAAATCAGCTCAACACGCTCTCCCCTTTTACAAGCTCCTCCGTAAAGAGGCAACTTTCGAGTGGATAGTGGAGTGCGAGCTAGCACTATCCCACCTGAAAAAGGCACTAAGTGAACCTCCAGTCTTATCCAGACAAGAAGAGGGGGAGACACTGTATCTCTACCTTGCGGTCGCGAACGAAGCAGTAAGCGCGGCCCTCGTGCGCGACCTACCCGAAGGACAAAAACCTGTATATTTCACGAGCAAAGCACTTCACGACCCAGAAATTCGATACCTTCAGATAGAAAAGGTCGCTTTGGCCCTCCTTCTCGCAGCTAGAAGGCTACGCCATTACTTTCTGGCTCACACCATCATCGTAAGGACCGATCAACCCATAAGACAGTTGCTCGGTCGACCGGACATGGCTGGCCGAATGTTAAAATGGTCACTAGAACTATCTGAGTTCGATATCAAGTTTGAAGGAAGACAGGCCCTCAAAGCTCAAGCGCTGGCCGACTTCGTGGCTGAACTTACATTCACCGAGCAAGACCCGAAAGTTTCGTCCAGGTGGGTTATTTTCGTGGACGGTGCATCTGGCCCGACGGGCAGCGGAGCCGGAATCATTTTAGAAAACGAAGAAGGGAACGTCATCAAAGTGTCCCTGACTTTATCTTTCCCCACTTCTAACAACCAAGCAGAGTATGAAGCCTTCCTAGCGGGCATACGGCTCGCAACCGATCTGGAAGCAGATGAGATCACGATCTGCACGGATTCCCAATTGGTTGCAAGCCAAGTCCGGGGGGATTTCCAGGCCAAAAATGATAGCATGGTCGAATATTTGGCCCTCGTAAAAGGTGAAATAAAACGGTTCAAGAGTGTGGAAGTCAAACACGTTCCGCGGGAAAACAATACCCGCGCAGATATCCTGTCCAAATTGGCAAGCACTAAAAGGAAAGGAAGCAACAAATCCGTCGTACAGAAATTGCTTTCCCGACCAAGTATCGAACATTCATCGACCCGCATACACATTAACGTCGTGGGCGACACGGGCTGCTGGATGACCCCAGTGTTCAACTATCTAACCAAAGGAGAGTTACCAACCGACCCAAAAGAAGCCAGTACTATACGACGAAGGGCGTGCTCATACTCTTTCGTAGGTGGACGCATGTATCGTCGAGGATTCTCTACACCCCTCCTCAGGTGTGTAGAGGAGGAAAACATTCCACACATACTAAGGGAAGTCCACGAAGGAATCAATGCACAGCATCCTGGCGGACGTTCATTGGCTCGAAAAATCCTAAGGGCAGGATACTACTGGCCCACCCTCCAGCACGATACAAAGGAGCATGTGAAGAGGTGCGACAAATGCCAACGACATGGAGACGTGCACGCAGCGCCTCCATCCGAGCTAAAATCGTTATCTTCGCCCTGGCCGTTCGCGTGGTGGGGAATGGATATTTTAGGACCATTCATCGTTGGGTCTGGTCAGAATAAATACTTAATTGTAGGTGTCGACTATTTCACCAAATGGATAGAAGCTGAAGCCCTGGACAAAATCACTGCGCTCAATATACTTCGGTTCTTCAAAAGAAACATCCTCGCCCGATTCGGGGTACCCCTCGCCATCGTGACCGACAACGGGACTCAATTCACGGATAAACACTTCAAAGAATTCGTTGCATCAATGGGAACGAAACAACACTTCGCTTCAGTCGAACATCCTCAAACTAACGGGCAAGCAGAGGCCGCGAACAGGGTAATCCTAAGAGGTTTGAAACGAAGGTTGGACGAGCATAAGAAACACTGGGTCGAGGAGTTACATAGCGTACTGTGGGCATATAGGACCACACCCCACTCAACGACCGGAGAATCCCCATTTCGATTAGCATATGGGACCGAAGCGGTAATCCCGATAGAAATGCACGTCCGATCGAGGCGCACGGAATTCCCCATGGAACAAGATACCAATGCTGAAGCTATAAGAGACGAGCTCGACATGGTCGAAGAAATTCGGTCGGAGGCCGCTCTTCGAGAAACTATTCTCAAACAAAAGATAGCTGCTCGGTATGATTCTAAGGTCATAGGCGAACGTTCGAGGTAGGCAGCCTCGTCCTTAGAAGAAACCACAGAGATCCCCGCGAGGGAAAACTAACGCCCAACTGGGAAGGCCCGTATCGCGTTCGAGCAAAAACCGAGAACGGTGCTTATTATTTAGAAAATCTACACGGGGAAGAACTCGCTCGGCCTTGGAACGCCGAGAAACTCAAACAATACTATAGTTAAATCAGTCACCTTACTCAACTCCCAAGTGAGGAGAAAGGGAGACTAACGAAAAACTGCGTGCCTAGGTACGAGCACGACAGCCCAAATATAACAAAATCAAGCAAGATCTCTTTTCGAGCAAAAGAGAAGCTTGTCGCACGAACGGATACTCAAACGAGTCCGACGTCGCCTAAGTACCACGACCAGGTAGAACCCCAGCTCGCGATGGGACGTTCACGCCACGGAGCCCGGGCCATTATCTTGGTTCGAGCACCGATCGGAGTAAGACTCTCAAATACTGATTGGTCCCCCTAACCAACAGATCATCCACACTTCCCCGTATCTATTCAATTACTTCTAATTAATGCAAAGACGCACGTCAAACACTTAGTAAAAATAACAAGTAAACTATGTCCTCCGACAGACGCATTATTACAAGCAAACAAAATATACAACCGACCGCCAAGGTCAAACACATGACATTTAAAAGAAATACGACACCAAAGGGCCGACTTGTTCGGAGTTACAAATAAAGGGGGCCACGCCCCCAAAACAAAATGCATTTTAAATTACAAAGGCACGTTGGCCATAAATTAATTATCCTCGCCTCCCGGGCGGCCTTCATCTGCACGAGCTTCCTCCTGGCCCAGCTGCTCTTCTGGTTGGTCAGGCTGAGCAGTCGACCCCGGCTGAGAGTCTGCCACCACCAAATAGGAAGGGACTACGATTCGGCCATCCACCACCTTGTAAAGATAATTCATGCGACCAACATCCAAGGCCATGTCAGGGTGGAGAGCTTTCACCTGGTCCACCGCATTCAGGAAACTCAGCTCAGTTGATGCGTTCAGATCTTCCATATCTTGGTCGATCCGAGCAAGAAACTGAGCCCTCGTCACCAGATTCTTGGTATCCTCATCCTCGTCCTCCTTGGGGCAGAAGGCATCCTTCAGTTTCTTGTTCTGCTCAAGCACCCTCTTCTTGTCAACCTCCAGTTTGGCGATGACCGCAGCTCGTTCGGTCGACTCTTTGGTAACAGTTTTAAGCTCCTCGGTGGCCGCTGTCAGCTTAGCTTCAGAAGCAGCCAGCTGCTCCTTAAGCTTGCTGTTCTCCCGCTCCAGAAGAGGAGCCCCTTCGGCCGTCTGCCAGGCCATTGTCAGGACCCGTATGACTGTGCTCGCATCCTGAGCCAGAGAAAGTCGTCGAGCAGGACGGTCCATCCCTTCCAGAAACATAGAGTCCGCCCGATCCACCTCCATGCTGGTCCCTTCGAAGAAGTTGCGAACAACAAAACATGGGGGTATCCCATGCTTTGGCTTTGGAGGAGCGCTGGCCGTTAAATCCACAGTGGCCGCCGATTTGTGCTTCTTCATTAAAGAGCCAGTGGATACACCCGGAGAACCCTGGACTAAAGGACCCGACCCCGAACCACTCGCTTCGGTCAGCTTGGTCTGCACGACCCTTGATCGTTTCCTTTGCTGCTGAACCAAACGCTCGTGTATTTTATCCAGAGGATTCGTCAAGGAACCTTAAAAGAAGAATAAGATCAAATTAGTCACAAGCAACAAAATTCAAACCAAGAATTTAACGAGCAAGTAAACGGATACCAAAAAAGTCAGACACTTCCTGCCCATTACGACAGGCCAGCAATTCAGTAACATTAATCAAGGGACGCTCCAAAGCTTCCCCCCCCCCATCTTGGTCGACCATAACCTTCCCGTCTCCGTCCAATAGAGGGGTCGGAGTAAAGGAGGCTATTAATTTTCTGAAGGCCTCAAAACTGGCCGCATCATCATCACTCAAAGAATCCCCCACTTGAACGAACTCCCCCACAGGTTTGTCATAGTGAGCGTGACTCCAAGAGAAGGGGAACAGCCACAGTCTCCTCGGAATCACTTGGCCTTGGTCGTCGAGCTTAGGCTCGTCATTCTCGTCAGTATCTATTCCAAGAAAGCTCATAGCTCTCACGGCCGCCGCGCTCGCAGGATTTATCAGGAAGTAGTCAGTTTTGAAAGCCCGGATGGATTCTGAATGGGCTTTAAAGATTTTGGTCCGCTGCTTGAAAGACACGAACCCTTTTCGGCCAGTTCCTCGCCCGACTTGGCGCTGTAGGGAGAAGAGGCGGAAAAAGAGGGGAAGAGTAGCAACGATGCCCAGATAGGCGCATGTCATCTCGAACGCCCTCAGAAATGCGTACGAGTTGGGGTGCAACTGAGAGGGGGCTACGCAGAGATGCCCGAGCACAGCATTCACGAAGTCGCTGAAAGGCAACGTCACCCCCAGGACTGAAGTTGCATATTCATACATGGAGAACGCCCGACCACGAAAATCTGAGAAGATACGGTCGTCGTCTCCCGGGCAGGTCACAACCCAATCAGCTGGATCCCCAACAAATGGCAGCGGCTCCGATCGAGGTCTCGAGAATGAGGACACCTTGTCCAACAAATCTTCCATCACCCACTCTTCGGGCGAGACCCTCGTCTGGTCAGGACACTGAGGCGAATCCGTCGACGGTCCTGTAGTACTTGTATCTGAACTTTCTGAGGAGCTCCCGGAATCTGAAGGTATGGACGTAGACGACCCTGAACTTCCCGAAGACGTCTCCTCGGAAAGCACATCCAGCGGATTCACGAGCGAGTTTTCACCTGAAAAGCAGAGGAAAGGCGTCAGTGAATTCGATTAAGAATATCAAATCCACCCTTCCACCGCTCGACAAGTGAAAGGGCGCGCATCAGCTCAGAAACTATGTCCCGAGCTGTAGCCCTGGCTGACCATCGCTCGGAGCGACGGCTGATGCCCAACATTGTATATGACAAGAATCTAACCTAAAATCCAAGTCTAAGTCGACCAATATCTCCGTCGACCCTAAAGTTAGGGTTCACAACCGACCGGCTACGGTGGCAGAAGTTTTGAGGTTTACTAATTCCAAATCTAAAACCTACCGATAGAATCGTCCTAAACCGCATGCATTTCTACAAAATCTATACTATAAACACCTAAAGAGAAGAAAAAGAACCGTACCTTGAGCTTGAGAAGACATTCTTGAAGAAAATGGGCTTCTGAAAGTGGTGGTCGATAAGAAACAAAAGTGGTCGACGGCTGAGACAACGGCGGTTGAGCGAGCAGAGTCTTGAGGAAGAAGATGAAACGAAAAGGTCAAAATGGGCCCTGAGAATCCTATTTATAGGAAGGAAAACACGTGCGCACGCGCGTGATCCCTACACGCTAGCCCCTAGACTAGCCCTCAAATCATTAATAGGCGCGAATTTCCAGATATTCCAGCTTTTCGTTTCACATTCTTTTTCCGAGCAACGCATCGCTTGCCCGTTCTCAGAAGATCGACAGCGTAGATCCTTGACCCTGATATTACACTTCGCCGAGCACAATATCGCTCCTAAGTCAGTGCTCTACAGCACGAGCAATGACTTGGGGGGCTCCTGTTCTGACCCGGCCCAATTCCTCCTATTGGGCCAAAAAGACTGATCCAATGGTCATGCTCGACGCCGAGCGCAATCATGAAAAGTGGTCCTCAGTCGACCACAAATAATCCGGTCACGATGAGGTTCTCTAACGGCTAGTATTGACCGTTACCTATCTTCACGGATCCCTCGATCCGCGCCTCACAGAACGGACCAATAATCTTCCAGCTGGTCCCTTATATAAACCCTCTCATTTGAGAGGGTCAGGTATTCAATTCTCTAACCCTGATACTTGTACTTGCTCACTCTTGCTCGGTTACTTACTTTAGCATCGGAGTGCCTTGCAGGTACAACCCCTTTTCTCCTCAACGACCATATCCGTCCGCTCTCGAGATCAGCCGCATCGGATCCTGATCTCCAGGTACGATCATGTTCCAAGGTGGAGATTTGTGGAATATTATAACAAACCCTAGTACGGATAGCATTCCATCGAAGTTCACTCGCATGTTGTTGTTTAATTGGGCTTTGTGTTATGGATCCAATTGTTTAAGTTATCTTGTATCCTAAGTTAGCTTGTAATGGGTAGTTTTTAAAAAGGTCATTTGGTTAGTGTGTTAGTTTTATTATAAATAACATACTAGTCTCTTGTTAGAACAATTATGGTTCTAAACCTCTAAGAGTTTTGATGATAACAATTGTTATTATTATGCAAGAATAGAAGTTCTAATAACTCTCTTTGTTATATGTGTAGAAGAGGAAGTTATTTAAAGAAGACGTACTTTATTAGAAGATACATTGTGCCCTATATAGAAGATACATTTATTGAAGAATCCATCATTTAAAGACATGATTTATTAGCTATGTATCAAGACTTTATTCTCTCTGATTTATGTCTAGAAGATGATGATTCTCATAATAAAGGCATTAATTAAAGAATATATCAATTAATGGTAAAGACAAGTATCTCTTGTTATGGAAGGATTTTATGGTATTAACTAATATCAAAAATATGCTCAAGATGTCTTCAACGGCTATAACATTAAAGCAGTATATAAAGGAATCAAATTGGAGAGTTGAAAGATAGCTTCCACGAGAAAAGACTTATTCATTTGTGCTAAAAAATCTTGTAACAATTCACTTAGTGATTATAGCTTTATTAGAAGCAAGATAGTTATTATTTTATTATTATTGTAAAAGTTAAGTTAAATCCCTTGAGTGACTAGTTTCAGTCAAAAGACTCAAGAGGACATTGACTGTAGGTCAGTGTGTGTATTCAATTATTGAATAGTGGATTAAGACCTCAAGTGATAGAGGAAAAATCACCTTGGCGGGTGGAATGGATGTAGTTTGAGTTCAAACGAACCAGGATAAATCAACTTGTCATAGAAGTTAATTTTAAGTTGTTAAGAAAACCCAATTCCAACCCCCCTTCCTTGTGTTTTACGCCCCTTCAATTGGCATCAGAGCTCTAGGTTCTGAGAAATACACTTAACCGTGTCAGTAAAAGATCCAGAAGTTAAAACACATGGCAGACGCTGGCAACAACAACAATGACTACCAAAATGACAAGATCAACGCAAAACCTCCAGTGTTCAATGGTGACAACTTTGACTACTGGAAGGATGTTCTGGAAAGTTTCTTTCTAGCTCTAGATGGAGATCTTTGGGACATGGTGACAGATGGATACACTCATCTTGTTGGAGCAGATGGTCAGAAGATTGAAAGAAAAAATATGACAGCTCAACAGAAGAAGGAGTTCAGAAATCATCACAAAGTTAGAACCATACTTTTGAGTGCTATCTCATATACAGAATATGAGAAAATTACAAACAGAGACTCAGCCAAACACATGTTTGATTCCCTGAGGATGACACATGAAGGCAACACTCAAGTCAAGGAGACAAAAGCTCTGGCCCTCATCTAGAAGTATGAAGCATTCAAAATGGAAGAAGATGAGACAATTGAAAAAATGTTCTCAAGGTTCCAAATTCTGGTAGCTGGACTGAAAGTTCTGGAAAAAGGCTACTCAACAGTAGATCATGTAAAGAAGATCATCAGAAGCTTGCCAAAGGCTTGGAGGCCCATGGTCACTGCTCTAAAGCTATCAAAAAATTTGAACGAAATATCTTTAGAAGAACTGACCAGCTCCCTGAGAAGTCATGAGATAGAACTAGAAGAAGATGAACCCCAGAAGAAAGGTAAGTCTGTAGCTCTTAAATCTAACAAATCTGTTTCTAAAGCTTTACAGGCAGAAGAAGAAGAAAGTTCTGGATGCTCATCAGAAGAAGATGAATTATCTCTTCTATCCAGAAGAGTCCAACAACTCTGGAAGCATCGTCAGAAGAAGTTCAGAAATACCAGAAGAACAAGCAATCACTCTGAAGCAACATCTGGTCACAGGAAACCCAGAAGCAAAGAAGTTGTGTGCTGTGAATGCAAAGAACCAGGACATTACAAGAGTGAATGTCCAAAACTCCAGAAAGAGAAACCCAGAAACAAATTCAACAGAGAAAAGAAAAAGAGTCTCATGGCAACATGGGATGATTCTGAATCATCTGAAGCAGAGTCGGATTCAGAAGATGAACATGCTAACATTGCACTAATGGCAAAAATACCAGAAGATGATCATTCATCAAAATCAGAATCAGACTCAGATATAGAAGAGGTATTCTCTAAACTTTCTAGATCTTAATTAGAAGCTAGTCTCTCAGAAATTCTTGAAAAATATCAGAAGCTTCAATTCAAATACAAAGACATGAAACAAATTCTGGTATCTGAATTAGAAGAAGTTAGAAAACTAAAAACAGAAAACTCTGAGCTGAAAGAAAATATCTTTGAATGCAAAAACTCTCTTGAAAAACTTAAAGCTCAGAAGGAATCTGAATTAGAAGATCTACTCAATTCTGATAATATCATAAAGCAATATGACTATATTTTTCAAAAATTTCTAACTAAAAGCATAGATAGAAGCAAAATTGCATCTATGATCTATGGAGTTAGCAGAAATGATAGAAGAGGCATAGGCTATGTGAAAACTAAAGAAAAGGAAACTATGCAGTTTAAAAAGATTGATGACATTGTCATAAAAATTAATACTCCTCTAAGTTCTCATTTTACCTATGGTCATAATCATGACTTAATATATACTAGTGAGTCATCTTGTTCCACAAGTTCTGATTTGAAACCTAAAATAAATCAGAAGATTATGAAAACTAACAAACAAGGACCCAGAAAAATATGGGTACCCAAAGATAAAATTGTGTATGTTGCAGATGTCTTTAATAGCAAAACTGAAACACCAATCATGGTACCTGGACTCTGGATGCTCACGACACATGACGGGAAGAAAGCATATGTTCCAAAGTCTTGAATTAAAAGATAGAGGCCACGTTGGTTTTGGAGGCAACCAAAAAGGAAAAATAATTGGCTCTGGAACTATTGGTAATGGAAATCTTCCCTCTATCTCTAATGTTCTATTGGTAGAAGGATTAATGCATAATCTATTATCCATAAGTCAATTAAGTGATAATGGATATGACATAATCTTCAATCAAAAGTTCTGTAAAGTTGTTAGTCAGAAAGATGGAACAATCCTCTTCAGTGGAAAAAGAAAGAACAACATATATAAAATAAAACTTTCTGAATTAAAAAATTAGAATGTAAAATGTCCAATGTCTATGGAAACTGAGCAATGGGTCTGGCACAGAAGATTGGGACATGTTAATATGAGAAGATTATCTCAACTTAACAAACTCAATCTGGTCAGAGGACTTCCAAACTTGAAGTTCAACTCAGAAGCTCTGTGTGAAGCATGTTAGAAAGGCAAATTTTCAAAACCTGCCTTTAAAGCTAAAAATGTTGTATCTTCCTTTAGACCACTAGAACTTCTGCACATTGACTTGTTTGGACCAGTGAAAACTGCTTCAGTCAGTGGCAAGAAGTATGGATTGGTGATCGTAGATGACTTCGGCAGATGGACATGGGTAAAGTTCCTTAGACACAAGGATGAGTCAATTGTTGTATTCTCTAACTTCTGCAAACAAGTTCAAAATGAAAAAGAATTTAAAATTATTAAAGTCAGAAGTGATCATGGTGGAGAATTTGAAAACAAAAAATTAGAATCATTTTTTAAGGAAAATGGCATCTCTCATGATTTTTCTTGTCCTAGACCTCCACAACAAAATGGGGTTGTAGAACGTAAGAATAGAACATTGCAAGAGATGGCCAGAACCATGATCAATGAGACTAACATGGCTAAATATTTTTGGGCAGAAGCAGTAAATACAACATGCTATATTCAAAATAGAATCTCTATAAGACCTATTCTTGAAAAGACTCCTTATGAATTGTGGAAGAACAGAAAGCCCAACATTTCATATTTTCATCCTTTTGGGTGCAAGTGTTTTATTCTGAATACTAATGATCCTCTGAATAAATTTGAATCTAAGGCACAAAAGTGTTATATTTTAGGATACTCTGAACATTCAAAGGGATACAGAGTATACAACACAGAAACACGTATAGTCATAGAGTCTATTTATGTCAGATTTGATGATAAGCTTGGTTCTGAAAAACCAAAGCAGAATGAATCTCTTGCAGATATAGAAGTTGAAATCTCTACAAATAGAACATCTGAAGAACAATCACCTACATAACAAAACAAGACAATCACTCCAACAAGCTCTGAAGAACCCACTCAGAAGAAACTATCCAGAAGCAAGTTGAATCATCCAGAAGACAAAATCTTGGGAAAGAAGGATGAACCAATCAGAACAAGATCATCATTCAGAAACTCTGAAGAATCTCTAATGGGACTAGTCTCCCTGATTGAACCAAATTATGTAGAAGAAGCTCTCTCAGAAAATGATTGGATTCTGGCTATGCAAGATGAACTTAATCAATTCACCTGAAATGATGTATGGGATCTAGTTCCTAGGCCCAAAGGATTCAACATCATTGGCACCAAGTGGGTATTCAGAAACAAGCTAAATGAGCAAAGAGAAATTGTCAGAAATAAAGCACGACTGGTTGCACAAGGTTATAGTCAACAGGAAGGAATTGACTATACAGAAACCTATGCCCCAGTCGCCAGGTTAGAATCTATTAGACTTCTAATTTCATTTGCTGCAAACCATAATATCATTCTATATCAAATGGATGTCAAGAGTAAATTTTTAAATGGTTATATTGATGAAGAAGTGTATGAACACCAACCCCCTGGTTTTGAAAATACAAAATTTCCAGAACATGTTTTCAAACTCAAAAAATCTTTATATGGTCTGAAGCAAGCTCCCAGAGCTTGGTATGAAAGACTAAGCAATTTTCTTCTGGAAAATGCTTTCATCAGAGGGAAAGTGGATACAACACTCTTCAGTAAAAACATTAAAAATGATATTCTGATATGCCAAATTTATGTAGACGATATAATATTTGGTTATACTAAAAGTGCTATGGGAAAGGAGTTTGCTAAGTCTATGCAGGCAGAATTTGAAATGAGCATGATGGGAGAATTAAAGTTCTTTCTGGGAATCCAAATCAATCAAACATCAGAAGGAACATATATTCATCAAAGCAAATATGTCAAAGAACTTCTGAAGAAATTTGATTTATCAGAAAGTACCATCTCTAAAACTCCTATGCATCCTACATGTATTCTGGAGAAAGAAGAGGTAAGTAAGAAAGTGGATCAGAAAATCTACAGAGGTATGATTGGCTCTCTCCTCTATCTAACTGCTTCTAGACCAAATATTCTATATAGTGTTTGTCTATGTGCTAGATTCCAATCAGATCCTAGAGAAACTCACTTAACATCAGTTAAGAGAATTTTTAGGTATCTGAAAGGTACTACTAATCTTGGTCTATACTACAGAAGATCCAAAGATTACAAACTTGTAGGATACTGTGATGCTGATTTTGCTGGAGACAGAACAGAAAGAAAAAGTACTTCTGGAAGTTGTCAATTTCTGGGAGATAATCTAATTTCTTGGTCTAGCAAAAGGCAGTCAACCATAGCATTATCAACTGCAGAAGCTGAATACATTGCAGCAGCTGGATGCAGTACTCAGATGCTCTGGATGAAAAATCAGCTTGAGGACTTCAATATTTATGAGAGTAACATTCCCATCCTCTGTGATAATACTTTTGCTATCTGTCTCTCTAAAAATCCAATTTTACACTCTAGAGCTAAACACATAGAAGTTAAACATCATTTCATTAGGGACTATACTCAGAAGGGAATCTTAATGTTAAAATTCATAGACACAAATCACCAATGGGCTGATATTTTTACAAAACCCCTTCCTGAAAATAGATTTAATTTCATTCTAACCAACCTTAGTATGAAATTATGTCCAGAATGAAAATGCTTTAATTGTATGTTTTTATCTCTCAGAAGTTCTGAACTTAATCCTTTCTTTTATTCTAACTATTTAATTCTGAGAACTTCTGTTCAAAAGAATAACATGCAGAATTTCACATCAACATGTGTCAACAAAGCTCTAAGGAATCCTATCAGAATCAGAATATGTGTCAAACTCTGGAAAGTGACAGAACATGCAATTGAACAAATGTCCTCTACAGAAAGACACCTGTTCAAATTCTGGGAAACTGAAAAGGCTGACTTGACACAATAGAGGCAAACATATTTTTGGTAACTGTTCCAAAATCTTTACACCTTCCCTTTTGCCAGCTGCATTTATTACATTCCATCATTATGTTTTCTAAATTAATTTTCCACTAATTTCTCGTAGTATTCAATGAAATTTTTTCTATATAAACACCTTTTTACCCTCACTTTTCTCTTTTACCTTCATTGTTATTTTACTGTCAAACTTTTTACCTTCACGTATTCTTCTTCTCTGAATTTTTTTTGAAACCCTAAACCCTAAAAACTCATCTTAGTAACTATGTCTTCCACCTCTCAAACACAAAAAGATTCGTCAACAGATGTGCTCTATGTTTCACATGTAAAGACTCTTCTCACACCAACTGACAAACTTGAAGTCCTGTGTGAACTATTTGTGGATTTTGATAGCTTGAAAGACAATGGTTTTGATTTGCTTCCCGCCGTCAAAGCTCAAGGCTGGGAAAAATATTTTGACCGTCTTATGGGACCAGTCTTCCCCAAGCTGGTTAAAGAATTTTGGGTGTTTGCAAGCGCTTCAAACTCTCACGTCACTTCATATGTTCTGGGGAAGAGAAACATTATCTAAGAAGACCATATTGCTAGGCTCATTGAATCTGATGGAAATGGGATCAAGTGCAATGAAATGGACAAACTATCAGACACAAAACTGATAGCAAAAGAAATCTTCACTAATGGGCAACCTTCTAACAAGATCAAGGATCTGAAGGATCATCTTAGAATATGGGCTAAGATCATCCTTGGTAGCATCTGCCACAGAAAAGCAACCAACTCCCCTGATTACATCAACATGGATCAGCAGTTCTTGCTTTACTTCATTGCTAAGCAGAAGAAGGTTAACCTAGCCCACTCTTTATTTAATCATCTAAAAAACAGTGTGAAAGAAACAAGAGAGGGAGAAAAGACCAAGAGGGACTGGATCCCTCTAGGACACTTAATCTCTGATATCCTCAATGAGAACAAATTGGTGGATTATCTGATTGAAGCTAAGCAGATAAAGCTTCTAGAACCTGATGTTGGAAAACCTCTAAATGCTAAGAATCTGAAGAAGATGAAATTCATAACCTCTATCAAGAAGGACCATATCCTGTACTCCAGGGAGGTTATAACAACAAGGAAGATTCCTCTACAGAACTTCCCACTATTTTTTGCTGACACACCTCCAGAGGTTGTGGTCAGATATTTAGATTCCTGCAAGCAAGATGGTGTGGATCCCATGTTCAAAGCAGCAGAAACCAGCTCCAGATGCTGCATCAGCAAGGAGCAAGAAAAGGAAAGATGGAGAAGGAACTTCTCATAAGGCTCCTAAAACTACCAAAAAGACAGGTAACACTTCTTCCTCTACTCCTGAATTCATTTCTGTAGTAGAAGCAGTAACAGTGGTCATGTCTGAAGCACCTTCTGACCCAATACCTTCTGATCCAATTCCTTCTGACCCAACTCCTTCTGAACCAACCCCATCTTCTGAACCCATTCCACCTTCTGACCCTATTCCCTCTGTCATACCTACAACTTCTGTTGTCTCCTCTACATTATCTTCACTATATCCACCTGAATATGAACCTCATCAACCACAAAATCTATCAGACTTTGATATACCCATTGATACAACACCTCTATCTGATATAGACCGTTCCCCATCCGCTGAAACACACACTTCCCTTCAACATGTTCTGTCTGATATTGATGCATTCCAACCCCCTGAATCCCAACAAATTCCATCTTCTCAAACTTTTGAAACAAACCCACCTAGCAGTTTCCATCCACTAAATATTGATGGCCTAGTTTTTAACCTTTCACCAATTAGAGAAAAGCTCACTGTCTTCCTATGAATCAACCCCACCAAACTCACCAACATTCATAACCATCCCAGACACACCTCCAGGAGAATCTGAACAAGAAAATCCTCTTAGAACTTCCATCAACATAGAAGCTCTCCATAAATTATCTTCTGTTTCAAATAAAATTGCCATTCCAGCCCCAAAACCAAAACCAACCAAAACAGACATTGCTGCACTGCTGCTTTCTTTTGAAGCAGAAATGAAAATCAAGATAGAGGATCTGAAAGTTGCTTGCTCAGAGCTTCCTGATCCAGCAGCTTCTGATTTTCTGTGGGCCACATTAAGAAAATGGTTCAACGTTGAGACCAAAAGGCTGAAAGATATCTGCTATGACATTGCTCATCAGAACTTCTGTGAGTACCTCAAAGCAGTTGTCTCAAACATTGAAAAGAACAAGCCATTTCTTCTGGATAACAAACCCTGGACAGAATCAGAACCTCTGGAATCATACTCTGGACTTCAGATGGTTTTAGTTCCTTCTGGTGAAGCTCAGGATGTTGACTCTGCTCCACCACCAGCAACTGAAGAATATTCTGAAAATCAAGCTGCTACAGAAGCTGAAGAACCTCTACCAACCTCTCTTGTGCTGAAGACCTTAGAAGAACTGAAAAAGGAAAATGAGATGGTCAAGCAAAGGTTGGATAAACAGGATGAAACTAATGCTGAACTGAAGACTATGATTGGCAAGCAAGAGGAATCTTCTTTTGAAATCAAGTTTCTTCTGGAAGCATTATTTACTAAGATGAATCCCCTTCCCTGATTTTCTGTTTATCTTTTGTTTATCATAATAGTTTAATTCCTACTGGTTGTTTTCTTCTTGGCTATCACTCTGTTTAATGAAAACTTATTTTGCTTCTTCACTCTTACATTTTTTCTTCTGCATTTTTACTTTTTGATTATGACAAAAAGGGGGAGAAACGTAGAAGATATTGATCTATAGCAGTTATTAAGATTTACCTCTAACATATATATTCTAATAAAACTGTTTGAGTTGTGACTCTAAAATAGAAACAGGTCAAATAACCAACTCAGGGGGAGCTAAGGCTGATAAAACTTCTGAAGGATAAAATTTTTGAAGGAACCTCTAATAGAAATATCTGAATTAAATTAATCAAAGGGAGTTCTTCTAATCCTATTAAACTCTATTCTTAAAACCTAAATAAATGTTTTGTCATCATCAAAAAGGGGGAGATTGTTAGAACAATTATGGTTCTAAACCTCTAAGAGTTTTGATGATAACAATTGTTATTATTATGCAAGAATAGAAGTTCTAATAACTCTCTTTGTTATATGTGTAGAAGAGGAAGTTATTTAAAGAAGACGTGCTTTATTAGAAGATACATTGTGCCCTATATAGAAGATACATTTATTGAAGAATCCATCATTTAAAGACATGATTTATTAGCTGCGTATCAGACTTTATTCTCTCTGATTTATGTCTAGAAGATGATGATTCTCATAATAAAGGCATTAATTAAAGAATATATAAATTAATGGTAAAGACAAGTATCTCTTGTTATGGAAGGATTTTATGGTATTAACTAATATCCAAAATAAGCTCAAGATGTTTTCAACGGCTATAACATTCAAGCCGTATATAAAGGAATCAAATTGAAGATTTGAAAGATAGCTTCCACGAGAAAAGACTTATTCATTTGTGCTAAAAACTCTTGTAACAATTCACTTAGTGATTATAGCTTTATTAGAAGCAAGATAGTTATTATTTTATTATTATTGTAAAAGTTAAGTTAAATCCCTTGAGTGACTAGTTTCAGTCAGAAGACTCAAGAGGACATTGACCGTAGGTCAGTGTGTGTATTCAATTATTGAATAGTGGATTAAGACCTCAAGTGATAGAGGCAAAATCACCTTGGCGGGTGGACTGGATGTAGTTTGAGTTCAAACGAACCAGGATAAATCAACTTGTCATAGAAGTTAATTTTAAGTTATTAAGAAAACCCAATTCCAACCCCCCTTCCTTGTGTTTTACGCCCCTTCATCTCTCACCTTTTTTATAAGGAAAAATAGGAAGATAAAACCCTAATTCAAAACTGAGAGAGGTTATTTGTTATTCTTGTTTACATGTAATCTTGATTTAAGAGAAATGAAAAAATAACACTTTATAACCAATCTTTGTTGTTATCCTTTGTTACCATATACCCTAACCCTTGTGGGTTTCTTGACTGATCAAGGAACCAATTATACTGTGTTTCAAAGGTATCTGATTCACAACATATCACATAACCCTTAATAGCACACATCAACAAATATTAGTACATCCAAATTTAAAAAATTGAGAAGAAAAGTGTATATTGGATAAACAAATTAAACAACTACAAACCTTTGAAAATGAACAAAATTTTAAATCTTTATAGAAACAAATGAAAATGAACAAAAAAAAATTAAGATTAGGGATTTGATTTAAACTGGAAAAAACAGAAAACAAATGGAAAATTTAAAAAATTACCTTCAAATAAATGAATTGTTGAAGATTTGTTGATGAAAAAACTAATTTAGATGGTGAAGGATTGAGGTAAAGGAATTGAAAATGGAAAAACACAACTGGTTGGAAAACAAAGAGAGATAAAAGAAAAAGTTGAATTAGAAGTTATGGAATGGAAAAGCGGAAGTAATGTTGAGAATATATGAAGCAATCTTTGAGGGGGCTCCGCACGCATGCTAAATTATATTATATTATACTGCAATAGGTACAGTTTTTGATTAAAAATCATCTAAATCAATTAACACATATTATCTTAGTGAGATACTCAATCTTCTCAAACATTTTTTATATTATATTATATTATATTGCACTTGGTACAAATTTCGATTTTTTTTAAATAACTTAGTTTTCCATTAAAATAAATATCCAAATAACCATGTCTCCCACTATTTTTCAAACAAAACAAAAAAAAATCGTGTAAGAAATCAAGTCAATTGAATTGGCGCCCCATTTATCATTTTAGTAGACAAACTAATTAAATTAGTATCCAATGGGGAAAGCCAATCCAATTGGCGCCTCCACTCTCTATTTTAAAGGTCGCGCCAATTTATATGGAGCCTATGTTATTTACCTTTTTATTTTATATTTTTTAATTGGAAATAAAATATTATATTTTAATATGTACTATTTTTTATAAATATAGATTTGTATTCTACAATTTTTGTCACACATATTCTTATTTTCTTCCTAATCTTTTCTTCATTTGTTCTAACATTAGTAGTACAAGATATGTGAATGCTTTTTATTTGAGTACCAAGTCTCTGATGAATATGTGTTTTTGGAACAATCAGAGTTTCGGGTAACTTGAGAGGAACTTGATACTCTGGTTAGATAAATTTATTAATGATAGGGAAAAAGTTAGAGGAATTGAGAGACTTATTTCGTACATGTCTATTGCGGATGAAAATGACGATATCTAACGTTTGTGGGTGGCAGTTAAAGATGACAATGATGTTAGAGATATGATGTCTGCATCAGATGATATTGTTTTGATTGTTGTATACTCTTAGATATGTTGTAGTGTTAAGTCTTTTTATTTTTTGTTTGTGTTATTTTTTTAGGCGTGTTTTTGTTCATTTTATTGTAACAAAAAGTTGTAATCTATATTAAATATCAAGGTTATATAAAAATTTAACAACATAATATGTAGGTTAATATTCCACACTTTCTTTCCAATTTATTTGTCGCATCCATTTTGATTCTTTTTTCTTTCCCTTTTCACGAAAATTTCATGAAAAGGGAAATAATTTATTTATTTATTTATAAAATACTCTATCTATCTGAATATCGAAAAAATTATTATTCTAAATAGAACAAGACTAAATGAAATCATTCAAATTGAATATTCATACCTAAAATGAACTAAACAAATTGACTAAATAAAAAAATGGAATATATATAGAAATAGAATATAAGCGGGTAGCGGGAATCGATTGTTGGGGCAACCCCTTTTCTTCCTTCTCATATTTCTGTGGTGTAAAATTGCATCCCCTTGATATGTAGGCCACTATTCCTCTTTTGCTAACATTGGAAACCTATTGTCGTATACACCAAATAAGTTTACAACTTTGTATACGACAGATAGATGCAAAGAAAGCATCTTGGTGAACAATTGAACATGTCGCATTGACATTGGAGCAAGGCAGCATAAAAGAGGCTTGAAATTTTCTGAAGTCGCGCCAACCTCTATGTATTTCAACCTAATAGTATCCCTTTGGCCTCCCCTCATTATGGTCCATTATCTCCTTTACACCGAAATTGTACCTATGACGGTCAAATCTTGTAACCACATGTGTGTTAGTTTGATAGTTTCCTCCTTCATAACTTTCATACAACTTTCACTAAACAATTGCCCCGATTGTAACATTGCCCTCCATTTTTTGACTTTGATTGCGAACAATGATTCCAACCAAAAATAGGTTGCAACAGTTCCTAGAGTACATGTCTTAAGTGCCACCAAATATTGTGGAAGTTCTTTGTACGAAGCCTTCTAATTTACACATACTTGTTCAACAACTTTTATCCTCCCAATCCATGCTTTCCTATTTAAGGGAGTATAATTGTATCTTGTAATGATGTGAGAGATTATGGTACTCACCATCACTGAAGAGTATAATATTCCTAAACCCATAACCAATAAATGTCACACACATAACCACAAAATCAAGAGCGTGCATCATACCACAAACAACCACATAATTATTATCAAAACACCCAACAAACATATATTGCCAACGCATCTTCCAACAATAGCCAAAAAACCCAAGAAACATATGACATTAACACTTCCTACCATAACTTTAACACTCAAACATCATAACACCAAAACACCCAACAATATGGCTACCAAACACCACAACAATCATTTCTTCATTTCCCTAATTAAACATTCACACCAATGTTCATTCAATCGACCAGACCGTTCATCAATAACCCCATCAACCCAAACAACACAACCAAACTAGAATAACATGGTCAACAAACTCAATTACAACAATGCGTCAATGCAGATACAAGACTACGTAGAATTACAAGAAATCCTTAGGGATGATGCTGATGGTTATGCTCTAGAGACCTCATATCAAACACCTCAGCAAGTCAATTAACAGAGACCTGTAAGAGAAAAGGTACCTCGGGGTGTTGAACCAATGGACTGTATGATCAAGCAAATCATAATCATTATTGTAAATTATATTCTTACATGTAATCTGATTTAAAATAAATAATATTGGTATTTAATCAATTTATTTTTTAAAATAAAGTTATTATTTTAATCAAAAAAATTCTAAAAGGGGACGCGCCAACGTCTGATGAGTTAGCATACCCTTTGAAGAAGTAAGAATAGGCGTCAATTGAATTGGTCTATCTTAATGTAACATCATTTGAATTGATTTGTCTAATTAGAGACGCCAATTCACCTGACTTATCTATCAAAATAAGAAATGGAAGCCCCAATTCAATTGACTTGAACTCTTACGCTATTTATTTTTTAAAATACGTGTAGTTTAGAAAATAGTGTGGAAACATAGTTATTTGAATATTTTTGTTGAAAAGTTTGATTATTTAAAGAAAAATCACAATTTTCCATATTATATTGCATATTATATGGAAATAAGTATATATAATAATCTCATATGACCCAATGACAACTTACCACATTATAGTTAGTCAACTTCTTCTATAAACAAAAAATTGATTTGTTGTAAATTACATCATTTCGAATCTGTTATGATTATGTAGAAGCTAATTAATGATTTATATAGTAATCTCATTCAATGTGAATTAATTAAACGTGAACCAAAGTGGTTGAAGATATTATACATCCACATGAATCTAATACTATATCGTTTTCTTGGATTACAATCCAATACTATATCCAAAGAGAATAAGCTGTTATCTAGTGACAAACAATAACTATAAGAAATTTATTTTAAATAGGTCCATTCATCACAAAACAACAATTCAAACAATATTAAAATATTTTTGATCATCTCATTTTTTTATGTCTTAGATTTTTATCATAACATTTTTTATTTTATTGAATTTCTATTATAATATTTTTTGTTCTATTAGTATTAATATAAAAAAATTGCACACTTCAAAATTTTGGGATCCTCCAATATTTGGAGTCCTGTGATGTAGAATTTGTTGCTCTTGCACAAATCGACCATGCTCAAAATACTTCAGAGTTTTTTCTATAGCTAGTTAGAAACGAATTTAAATCACCTTGGATATCTTCCAAGTACTGGTTATGTTCAACAATAAGGTCATCAAACCATTTATCGGATTTCTCCCTATCTTAATGTAGGAGGTTAATAAGAAAACCTCTCTCTGACTAGTGGCACCAAAGCCCAAAATAGTAGATGCTTGGCGGGCATGATAAATCAATTCGACCAACTCCTTTCCATAAACTTCTTCAAAGAGTCTAGAGAAGTAAGAATAATCTTCGTCAGGTATTGAAGAATGAATTTCTCTATCAATAGGATATTTAGTCTACTCATACTAACTACATGACAATCGATTACTCGCCCCAAACACCACCAATTTCCAAGAGGACATAATAATACTTTGAACAATAGCCTCAATATTACAAAACACATCATTAAAAATAATTTTATTCCTAACTTTTCAGATGCTCTAATAAGTAATAAACTAAATTGAGTTTGTTAATTCTACCTTACAACGACCAATCAATCTTAAGAACCACAACATAGCATGATCACAACAGTTCGATTCACTAAACCAATGCATACCAACCCAATTAAACACCTTCAACCACGCCATTTGAACTTTAGGACGGTAAAAGAATAGGCGAGAGTTATCTTCCATATCAATAAAACACATTACACATATATCTTATCGTGATTGTTGACAACAATCTCTCTAGTCTCGAGATTCAGACGAGTTGCCGTAGAGCTGTCAAAATAGGCTACCCAGCCCTAAACACGCCAGCCCTGATGGGCTCGGGTTTTTCAGGGTTGGGCTAAAATAGCCCATTTGTAATATGGACTCAAAAATTACTACTTGAGTCCGACCCTAGATGGACTTCGGGCTACCTGGCCCTAAATGGGCTTTTTTTAAATAAAATAAAAAATAAAAAATGTCATAATATTTATTATAAATAAAATTAAAAATCATATTATTTTAAACATAATACATTTTTAAGTATTATATTATCTTTTATCAATACTATAACATGTTTTTAAATACAACACATGTCTAAATTGTATAAAATAATACTCGAATATATAGCATAAAAAAACTAATAGAATATGAGAAAAAAATGTTGATTATATTAATGTATAATATTTAAAAGAGAAATATTGAATAGAATAGAGATAAAATTTAGTGAGGTGAGAAAAATCAATGTATTATTTTGAAGTAAGACAAAATAAATATTAATATAATTTTTTAAATTTTATACTTATATGGGCCTAATGGACTACCCACGATCCATATGGACTAGCCCTAATGGGTAGCGGACTTTTTAGGGCTGAGCTAAAAAATCCTGAAAAATATGAGCTCCAATTTTAAAGGCCAAACCTTATGATTTTTCGGGTCTGGCGGACCGACCTATGTGGACTAGCTCATTTTGACAGCTCTATGAGTCGGTAGTCTATTAAGGACCATACGCCACGCGAATGTCTGTCTTCCACAAAATATCTAAAACAACCAATATCGAGTCCTCCAAAATCTTAACGTTCTTAGTTGCTTGAATATAATCATACTAAGAACTAACAGAGAATTCATTGATCACGTCTATCTGCTAAGTCCGCGCATCCACAATATCCAAACAAGGACGAACATGATTGAGAGCTACCTTATGTGGAATGAGAATCTCCATTATGTGTGTATTTTTGTGTTGTAGTCGGGGTTCTCTTTCATATTGTTACGTTGTTAAAGTATTTATAGCCACCGTGAACATGTATCCAATATCTCCTTAGAAACAGTAACCACTTAGTAAGTGGATAATTTATCTTTTGGTATTAAAAGAAGTGTGACCATTTTTAAGAAGGCTATATATCTAGTAAAAGAGCGATACATCTAAGGAGATATGACTCTCCATGTCATTATAGGATGAGGACATATGACTCTCCAATTCTTACGTTGAGTGTCAAATCCATTTTTAAGAAGGTTATATATCTAGTAAAAGAGAGATACATCTAATAAATAGATTATTGATCTGATAAAGGGGGACGAGTGAGAATCCTCATGTTGCCTCTAACATCTTTCACTAAAATATATTGATGGTATAGTTCATTAATGAATAAGAATATTCATATTATTTATTTTCATTAAAGTTTTTATTTTCCAAGTCTAAAGGTTATCCTTACTTATTTATTAGTAGTAATTAATAGTAACAGTATTAGAAATAAATAATTTATATTTATTATTCATTAAGTTTGTTAGAGGGTATTTTAGTATTTTATTTGTTGTTTTTGTAACCATAGTTTTAGCCTATAAATAGACTAGGGATGTCACTCAATCATTGTAACAATCATTCTAATTTATTCCTTTGTAGCTGTCATTCTCATTAATAGAATATTCTCCTTTTCATCATTGATCTTGTACACCAACAATTGGTATCTAGAGTTCCGGTTCAGATTCTTGGGAAACACGAGTGAAAAAGTGAGGCTTGTGTGACTGATTTTGGTTCTTGGATTCACATTGAATCTTGAACGAAAATCTGATTAGAATCATACTCTCTGATTATGTGGGTTTGGGAAACACTGTGTGGTGAGATCTGAGTGTACTATACATGGTTGAAGATGAACGGAAACAGCGGAATGAACACTAAGCTTCCAGTATTTGATGGTAAAAATTGGACTCGTCGGATGATTCAGATACTTGTATTGTTCGGTGCTCAAGATGTTCTAGATCTTGTCACTGATGGTTACGTTCCGGTAGCAGCAGATGCAACAGAGGAAAAAAGGAACGCACATAAAGATACAAGGAAGAAAGATCAGAAAGCATTGTTCTACATCCATCAGTGCGTGGATGCAAATGTGTTTGAGAAGATTGCAGATTCAACGACAGCAAAGGCTGCGTAAGACACACTGGTCAGATGTTACGGTGGTGATGCATTAGTGAAGAAGGTGAAACTTCAGTCCTTGAGAAAGAAATATGAGAATCTCAACATGAAGAACAATGAGAATGTTTCTGAGTACATCTCCAGAGTGATTCTGATCACTAATGAGATGAAGGCGTGTGGAGAAACTATTTCTGAACAAGTAATCATTGAGAAGGTATTAAGATCCATTACTCCTCAATTTGATTACATTATGGTAGCAATAGAATATTCTAAAGATCTGAGCACCATGGGGATTGAAGAGCTGCAAAGAAATTTATAAGTGCAAGAGTTGCGTCTAACTGAGAGAACTTCTGAAAGGGGAGTAGAGCAGCAGGCTCTGAAAGCAGTTTCTGATAAGAGGCATCAGAAGAAGTCCTGGTCAGAAACTAGGAAAAGATCTGATGATGGTCAGAAGTCAGAAACCTCAACCTCTGATAGGCAAAATAATGCTCAGAAGGGAAAGGAGAAGTATGACAAGAATAAGATTCAATGTTATTATTGCAAGAAGTTTGGTCACTTTGCTAAAGATTGTTGGTCAAACAGAGAAAGGAAATCAAAAGAAGCAAATATAGCCAGAAGTTTCGATGACAAATCTGTGATAGTGATGGCTTCTGAATCCGATGACACAAATTTGACAGACTGGTGGTATATGGACACTGGCTGCTCATATCATCTTACTAGAAATAAGAAATGGCTGGTTGATTTTGACTCTAAAAATAGGACAAAGGTCAGATGTGTTGATGACAAATATATTAACGCTGAAGGTATGGGAAATATCAGAGTTATTCTGAACAATGGGAAAACAACATTAATTCAAAAAGTGTGGTATGTACCTAGCATAAGAAACAATCTGATGAGTGTGGGGCAATTAATTGAGAATGATTTTTCAGTTACCATGAAGGATAATCTTCTGAAGTTGTATGAATGTAATAAGAAGTTGACTATGGAATCAAAACAAGGAAGAAACAGAACATTCAAAGTGAATGTCAGAACTGCAGGCTCAGAATGTCTTAGTGCAACAAGTGTTGTGGAGGAAAGTGAGTTGTGGCACATAAGATTTGGTCATCTGAATTTCAGAAGCTTATGGCATCTGAATTCAAAGAAGCTGGTATATGGAATTCCTATAATCACGAATCCTGAGATGTTATGTAGAGTGTGCATGGAAGGAAAGCAACCAATATTGCCATTTGCGTGAGAAGTAGCTCCAAGAGCCAAACATCTATTGGGAGTAGTACATTCTGATGTGTGTGGTCCATTTCCAATAGCATCAATTGGAGGGAACAAATACTTTGTGTCATTTGTCGATGAGTTCACTAGAATGACGTTGCTATCCCTCATTAAGTTTAAACAAGAGGTGTTTGCTAAATTCAAGAAGCTTAGATTGAAGGATCAGAATCAGAGTGGCAAGACTCTGAAGATTCTCAGAACCGATCATGGATGAGAGTATAACTCCAAAGAGTTCCAGAAGTTTTGTGAGGAGAATGGAATTGAGCATGAGGTTACTGATCCATATACTCCTTAACACAATGGTCTTGTTGAAAAAATAAATTGTACTTTGCTTGATATGACGAGAAACATGCTGAAGGAAAATAAGCTTCCTCAGAACTTTTGGGGAAAAGCTGTTGCCACTGCAACATATGTACTCAACAGATGTCTAACGAAGAATATGAAAGAAATAATTCCTATTCAGAAGTGGACTGGAGATAAGCAAAGTGTCAGTCATCTGAAGGTTTTTGGTTCTGTATGTTACAAACATGTTCCAGAAGCTAGAAGACAGAAACTGGATGATAGAAGCAAACTGGTGTTACTAGTGGGGTACCACAGTACAGGTGCATACAAGCTTTATTATCCAGAAATTAATAAAGTTGAAATCAGCGGAGACGTAATTGTGAAGGAATCAGAAGTTTAGAATTGGGAAAAGTCTCAATCGGACTCTGATGTGAGAACTTCTGAAGAAAGCTCAGAACTAAGAATTTCTGAAGCTGAAGTGAATTCTGATAATGATTTTAACTCTGATGGTGATTCTGATTCTGAAGAAGACTCAGAAGATGAAGGTGATTCTGATAACCCAGATTCTGGTGGTAGTTTAGACTTTGGGAATATGCCAGACTCTAAAGATGGTCAAGACTCTGGAGGAAGTCAACCTTCTGAAGCTAGAACTCCTGAAGGAGAAACTTATGAGGTTCAAACATCCGAAGGAGATTCTGAACAAGGTCAAAGGCCACAAAGAATCAAAAGAATTTCGAGAAGGTTTGCAGAGTTTGACATGCTGCAAGATACTAAAGTTGATTCTGATGGAGAAGTTATTCAGTGTGCCATGTTAGTAAACTCTGAACCCGTGAGTATGGAAGAGGCTCTTAAGCAGAAAGTCTGGTTAAAGGCCATGAAAGAAGAACTTGATGCTATAGAGAGAAACAATACTTGGAAGCTGACATAACTTCCGAAGGATAAGAAAGCCATCAGCTTCAAATGGGTTTTTAAGCAGAAGCTAAAGCCAGATGGATCAATTGGCAAACACAAAGCGATGTTAGTAGAAAGAGGATTTTTGAAGAAATCTGAGCTTGATTATTCTGAAGTGTTTGCACCTGTAGCAAGACATGAAACAATCAGATTGGTGATTGCAACAGCTGCTAACAGGAATTGGCCTCTGATGCATTTAGATGTGAAATCTGCATTTCTAAATGATCAATTACATGAAGAGGTGTACATGTCACAACCTCCTAGATTTGTTAAAAAGAATCAGGAAGGGATGGTGTACATATTACACAAAGCTCTGTATGGATTGAAGCAAGCACCCAGGGCTTGGAATCAGAAGATTGATTCATTTTTCAAGGAACAGGGTTTTCAGAAATGTGAGATGGAGTACAATGTTTATGTTCAACATTCTTCTGGAGGCAATATGATTCTGGTGTGTTTGTATGTTGATGACATACTGTTGACATGAAGTTCTGAACAAGAGATAGCCAAGTTCAAGAATGTGTTGATGAATGAGTTTGAGATTACTGACCTCGGCAAAATGACATACTTTCTAGGGATGAATTTCACATATTCTGAGAAAGGTATCATTTTGCATCAGCTAAAGTATGAACTTGAACTTCTGAAGAGATTTAAGCTGCAGAATTGTAAGACTGCTATCACACCTGCTGACACAAGGGAACTCTGAAGTATGAAGTGTTATTCCCTTCTAGAAGAAAGATAGAATCAGAACTTCTGAGTTACTCAAATTCTGATTGGTGTGGAATATAGTTGAGGGAAGAAATACTTCTGGGTACTTGTTCAAATTTCTGGGAGGTCTTATTTCTTGGTGTTCCAAGAAGCAACTCGTTGTTGCGTTGTCAACCTGTGAAGCAGAATATATTGCAGGTGCTTGTTCGCTGGTATTTTCTGACTAACAACCTCTGGTTTCTAATCCAACGTTAGATTAGTTTACTTGCATGATCAACCATACAAATCCTAGGACATAAGTGCGAATTGATCTGGTCGAAAGTGATGACTTTTAGCAATATTGATGGTTTCACTTTTTGTTAAGTTTCTCTCATATGTTTGTATGATTCATAAAAGTGGAACTAAGAACATGAGTAAAATAACTTGGTAACTTAAAGGAAATAATTCTTGAAAATGCATAAAGTAAAAGAACAAGAACAAATGCAGAATGTCGAACTTGTAAAAACTTGTAAATTGCTTGAATTGTAAAAGTTCAAAGATGTTAAATAAACTTAGAATTTATTAAAATTTAAGAATTAAAGATGGTTTTTACACATACATTTTTCCAGAATCACACACTTTTCTCTCACACGGGTACTTTGAGTTCTTACAAGAATTTGTACAAATGAATTTCACACACACAAATCTGATAAGAACTACCCTATATATAAGAAACTAAAATAACTGCCACTAACGGACAAATCCTAATATTTTGACACTTGGCCTTTCGGCATGCATTCATTCCATTATATGCTTCCACGCGTACTTCAGCCAAACATTCAAATCCTTTAAATTTGAATTTACTTCCTTCTGTCGAACCGGTACATTTGTTCAACATCCGTCGAAATCATCAAAGATGACCACCTTCGACTGACTGGTCAAATTACCAAAACAACGTCTTCTTTTCGTCTCTGTCGATAAATGTCATTTCTTACTGACCATGTCGAAATCTTCCTTTCAAACATATTTCTCAAACTCTTTTATGTCGAATTATATCTCGTTCCCTTTCATTTTTCATATCGTCGAAAATCTTTGTCTACAGTGATGTTATTGCATGTCAAGCTGTGTGGATTCTGAATTTGCTACAGGATCTGAAGATCAAAGTAAACAAACCTTTGAAGCTGATGATTGACAAAAAATCTGTAATCAATCTTGCCAGAAACCCACTGTTGCATGGGAGAAGCAAGAAAATTGAGAACAAGTATCATTTTCTGAGAAATCAGGTTCATAGTGGAGTGCTAGAAGTTGAGCACTGCAGCACCCAGAAACAACTGACAAATGTTCTGACGAAGGTCATCAAGACTGATCAATTTCTTCGCTTAAGGGATGAAATTGGTGTGGTTAGTTTTGAAGAAATATAAATTAAGGGATGATATTAGAAATAAATAATTTATATTTATTAGTCATTAAGTTTGTTATAGGGTATTTTAGTATTTTATGTGTTGTTTTTTGTAACCCTAATTTTAGCCTATAAATAGACTAGGGATGTCACTCAATCATTGTAACAATTATTATAATTTATTCATTTGTAGCCGTCATTCTTATTAATAGAATATTCTCATTTTCGTCATTCATCTTATACACTAACAAGCAGTGGCACCCTCCATCACAATAAAATTAATTTTTTTAAAACCAAAGTTTTTGCAATGTAGTTTCTATTTTATTTTTTAAAAAGATAGAAAAATTAAGAAACTCGAACAATTATAGAATAAAATATATAAGCGTCATTATTAGTCAAAACTATACATTTGTTGAATATATATTTGAAAATAATTTGCAAATAGAGGATTTGATGACACCTTTGACTTGATAGACCCATATATGATTGGGTGATTCCAGTTTTACAGGAAAGCAAAAGCATCAAATTAATTGATTTTGATTTACCAGACTCCTTTCTCTTTTCTTTTCTTATTTGGATTGATCAAAAGTCCACTTTCTTTTTTTCTTTTTTATCCCATTTGCTTTATCTCAAAGACTTGCCCATCAATTTTGAAACTAAAAGATTGCAAGTGTGAAAATTCGTATAATACTTACTAACTACTATATGCTTCTTCTATTGATACAATGGAATTTTTTAAATATTATTTTATGACCCTCCACGTGAAATTTGGTAGATATATTTAATTATGGCATCATATTATTTGTTTGTTATTTGGTAAATAGATTTAATATGGAAATAATATTATTTATTTGGTGTTATTATATGTGAACATCTAAAAAAAAAAATATATTTATACACGAAACAAAATTTATTATTAAAAACTTCAACGTTCTGAACTCAAATCCAAATTCAAACATATGTAGATTAAATCATCATAAACACAGCAGGCAAAATAAATGATTGAATTTCTTAAAAATATATGTTAAACTTAAAATAGAAATAGCTTTTTAAAAATTTATATTTACTTTGTTTAATTAAGGAAATACTACTTTATAAAATAAAAAATAAAAAATGTACAGTTGGGAGATTAATCTTGACCGGATAAAAGGAACAAACAAAAGACACAATAAAAAGAGAGTCATACCTACCAATATGTTCGTCCACCAACTCTTCCTCATCGTCAAAATGTTATAATTTATATGGAGTACCCTCCGACCCAAAAAAAAATTATAGGATTGAGTCTTAAAATAAAAAATTAGAGTTTATATTTTTCAATTTTTTTTAATTCAGTCTTTAAAATTTGTTATTTATTAGAGCTAACTCATATTAATTGTGGATTAGGGATGTTCAAATCTAAATAAATTCAAATAAAAATCGAAAATCGATCCAAAAAATCGAAAACCGAAAAAAACCTATTTGTTTTGAATATCAACTTGTAAGAACCAATCGGTTCGGATCGGATTTCGGATTGATTTTTCAAAACCGATCCAAACCAAACAAAACCGCATATATATATATATATATATATATATATATATATATATATATATATATATATATATATATATATATATATATATATATATATATATATATATATATATATATATATTTTATTTATTTATATTTTATTAGTATATATATTGTGTTAATTTAATATTAGATGATACTTATTTTTTAAAATACTATTTATTAGTTTGATTTAATTTTTTTATTTTTATTTTTTTCATCTTGTAGTATAGTATATTATATATTATATCAAACTTACTATATATTAGTATTTTTAGAATATTAATAAAAGATAATTTATAATTTGGATATCCAAAAAACCGATCCAAATTAAACCGCATAAAGTTGGATTGGAATAGATTTTTTAACCAATAATCCAAAACTGAACCAAACCGCAAATAAATTTATCTTTGGATCAGATGATATTTTGCTTTAAAACCGATCCAAACCAAACCGTAAATAAATTTATCTATTCGATCTTTCTCCTTTAAATCTTATACATTAATATAATCAACAATCTTTCTTCGTATTCTATTATATTAAATATTCGAGTATTGTTTTATGCAATTTGGATATATATTATATTTAAAAACACATTATAATATTTATAAAAGATAATAGAGTATTTAAAAATGTTTATGTTTAAAATAATATAATTTTTAAATCTACCTCCTAATTGATCATGGATCATGTTCTGGACTGGCCCGATGACTAGGCGTGGTCCAATCCCCTCATGCTCATGAAACGGCTCAATAGCCCAACGTCAAAGGGACCCACCAGACTCATGCCCCTGGATCGGCCAAAACTCGTCGACCACATCTGACTGTGGTCGATTCTCTCTACTCGTTATCCACCTCTGCTCAACATCGACGGAGGTCACCCAGATTCGACCAAGGCGTCTCCTACTCGGATATTCATGTCTTCGACGTACCCTTATCACAACCAGGGTTGCTCGTCTGACGGTTAGCTTCTGGCAGTTACCTATTTGCAGGGGATCCTCGATCCAAGCCCAAAATAGGAACCGTTAGCCACGCGCTAGGGGCTCTCTATATAAACCCTCTCACTTGAGAGGGTCAGTATCGAATAATCACTCCCTGAACTCTTTACTCCTACTTGCTTACTCTCTTGCCCGTTTCTGACTTTGACATCGGAGTACCTTGCAGGTACTCCCCCCGTTCTCCTCAACAACCGAACACGGACTTCAGGATCCACATCAACATCAACAGCCATTAAAGATTCTGATCATTGTTATGATCAGTGGCGCCGTCTGTGGGAAATAGTGTTGCCCCGTTTTCTCATCTCCAGACCGTGAAAACAAAAACATCACCGTTCAATCTCTCTCGATGGCTCATCAAGACGACACCTTTAGTACTCAAGTCCTCACCACCATCCCCGTTAAGCAACGGGAAAGTAATGGAACCAACCCTCCCCTCGGGGAGCCTGGTCATTTCCAAGAAGGGTGTATTGCCTCCCCATCACCAGAATCGTCCATGTAACCTGAGATTACGCCTGCTGATCTCCCTCTGATTCTCATCCCTGAGGGGACGAATCCAACACTAGACACTTTGGTCAAAATGACCAATAACATTAACCTCCTCCTCTTGCGCCAGGGAGAAAGACTGGACGTTCTAGAAGGATCGAGACGCACCAGACCCCCCTCTCCTACGAGGAGGCCTCACAGATCCCGCAGTAGGTCGCCCATGCAAAAGAAGGACCACCACCATCCAGAGGAAGTTGAGTATATCTAGAAAAGGATTCGTTCGTCTCCTCGACAAAACAAGTCCCCGCAAACAAAGAAAACTCAAAGGTCGGAAACAAATCTGTCATCCAGGAGATACATCTTCGACCAAGCATCAAGAAGCCATCCACGACACTGGATGTAAATGTCATCAACGACAACAATTGCTCGATAACCCCGATCTACAACTACGTGTCAAAGGACGAACTACCTCCTGATCCAAAAGAGGATTGCGTGGTGAGGTGCAAAGCATGCTCCTATGCTTTGGTCGAAGGAAAATTATATAGACGGGGATACTCCATCCCCCTCCTTAAATGCGTCAAAGAAAAATTAGTCCCTCACATCTTGCGTGAAATCCACGAAGGGATCAACGCCCAAGACTTGTGCGGGAGGTCCCTAGCTCGGAAAGCCCTATGATCAGGATACTATTGGCCGATAATGTAGCACGACACAAAGGAACACATGAAGAAATATGACAAATTCCAACAACACGGAGACATGCACCTAGCTCCCCCTAACAAGCTGAAAACAATGATTTCCTCGTGGACATTTTCAGGGTGGGGCTTGGACATCCTGGAACCATTTGTTTTCTTCAAATGAAACATCATTTCCCGGTTTGGAGTGCCTCAGGAAATTGTCACCGACAATGGGACATAATTCACTGACAAACACTTCCAGGAATTTGTTGCCAACCTAGGAACTAGACAACAATTCGCCTATGTCGAGCACCAACAAACAAATGGGCAAGTCGATGCAACAAATTGAGTAATCCTATGAGGCTTCAAATGAAGGTTGGACGAAGTAAAAAAGTGTTGGGTCGAGGAGCTACACACCGTACATTAGGCCTACCGGGCTACACCCCATTCTACCACCGGGGAAACCCCCTTTCGACTAGTATATGGAATCGAGGAGGTTATCCCCGTAGAGATACACATTCTGTCTAGGCGGACAGAGGCTCCCCTGGACGAGGAAGAAAACATCGAAGCACTAAGCGAGGAGCTCGACCTGGTCGAGGAAGTTAGATCAGGAGAATCCCTCCGCGAGGCAACACTAAAACATATTTCCATCATGCATGGCGTCAAAGTCATAAAACGAAACTTCGAAGTCGACCACCTCGTCCTGAGGAGAAACCACAAAGACTCTTACAGGGAAAATTGTCCGCAAACTGGGAAGTCCCTTACCGTATCCAGGAAAAAATGGAGAATGGGGCTTACTACTTATAAAATCTAAATGGGGAAGAACTTGCTCGACTATGGAACAACGAGAAGCTTAAACAATACTACAACTAAGGCGTCTGTCGGCTTGCTCGAATCGATACAATGAGCATAAAGTACTGACCTGACATGCGTGCCTAGGTACAAACATTGTATACTAAATATTTAATAACGGGCCCCTCCACATGGACGAGGAGAAATTCAAGTCACAAAATGGATCTTCGGCCGAGTCCGTCGTCGTCAACGTACCACGAACGGAAAAAACCCAGCTCGCGATGGAACGTTCACACTGTGAGATTTGGGCCACTAACATGACCTGAATATCACTCTCGTGCCCAGAAATATCCCTGACATTATGGATAGTTTACCATCAAACATAATTATTTAGCATCCCCCTAACACCGAACACATTCTTAAGGTTAACGAAATGAGCGCGTACGACGAACATCGCATAATATTTAGCAAAAGTTATAACAAAGTATTGTAAACAACCCAAATTTTCCCTCACTCTTTCTCACACCATGGCTTATGATCTTTCATTTTTGCATTAGCATAAGCATATCATATCCCACTGCATAGTTTCATTTCATCTACATCTAGGGTTTGTGATCTGAGCAATCCAAGAAGTGATCTGAGCCATCCCAAAGGTCTTGAAGCTTTCCAAGAGGGTCCATGTGTGTTCCATTATCATAATATGTTCCCCAAAGTTCATAAAAGTCAAGAGATCACAAAGAATGGCAAAGGCATAGAGGTAGACTAAAGATTTCCTACACAGATGACCTAAAATTAGGGTTTTGGTTTCAGAGGCCTTAATCCCAATTTTTTTGGTCATTCTTGTTTCTAATGGTCTTAATATATTATAAGGATCATGTGTACCAAATTTGATGAAGAAATTCATTGTGGTAGTCATCTGATCATTGGGTAACTTCTTAAGCAAGTAAAGTCAAAATCAGGACATTTGAGGCCTCCATCAAGGGTACCAAAGGGTCATCATCATCATTTTGAGTCTCTATGATCTTTATTTGATCTTAGAAGTGGTTGGAAGTTCACAAAGTTGAAGAATTTGGAGCCAAATGCAAACTTGCTATTTTTGGAAATGACTTGTAATGGAAACTTTCCATTTTGGGAAAGATTTTCAACCTATTCTTTCATGACCAAAAATGCTTCAAATGAAAAATTATTGGGCATGAAAGTTATAGATTATGTCTTCCCATTTTTAAAAAGTACTAGAACATGTCTTGATTCATCCTAGAACTCAAGATATGGCCTTTCAAAGTTGGCAAAAATCCTATAATTTTCAAGTACATGCCAAAGAGAATTTTTCTGCAAATTCAAGTTTCAAGCCATTCCATGACCTCTAATTGATTTCTAAACATCATACAAACATAGCGCAATGCATTTGAACCAAAATTGTGCCTTGGATTGCAAGATTTATCAAGACACTTTCATAAAATTCTCAAAGAGGGAAAGTTGCAAAAACCTTGGAAACTCTTCATCCACTTGTTACAACTCATGTAATCTGATCCTATGGCCATCCTTGATGCAAGCTGAGGCCAAGACACCCCTTTGAGCAGCTCTGACCCGTGCCATACCTCCAAGTACACAAAATTGACATTTTTTGCAACTTGCCCATACCAATCAAACTATTTCACTACCAACTTTCTGACCAATCAAGACATCACATACAAGCCTCGTGGACCTCATTTCATATGATCTTGGAGCCTGAAACACAACACAACTCAGAATCACCAAAATCCTCAAATATCTTCATCTCTTCGATTCTCTCAACACAAGCCACAAACCTTAAAACTCTTTGCACCATTCAATCATACACACTCTCAGGATCAAAAAGCAACCCTCACAATGACCTGAAAACCCCCACAACCAAAACACGATTTCTGCCTCAGCAGAGTTGAATCTCCAAAACCAGCCATCACAAACTTGTTTCAAGCATTCCAGAAGCCTAAGGGGATCCATTGGAGTGATTTTGCATCAAGGAAAGGTCCAGAAAGCCCAGAATCAGAAAGCTCCATCTCAGGTATACCTCAAGATTTTTTTCCAGAAGCTTTGTTTTAAGTTCTTAAATGATTCCATGTGTTCCCCTGAGTATGCTGATGTAATTTATTTTGAAAATGGTTGAAATTTGAGAGTGTATGAAGCTTCTGAAAATTTGCCCATAAAACTTGTTTGCTTCGTTTCAACTAATTCATGAAAAATAAATTGTTTTTGTTTGTGGATTCTTGTTGTATGATGTTTAAGGTTTGATTCTGGAGCTTTTGGTGAAGTTTCATGGCCATTTAAGGGATTCAGGGGAGGGGACTGGCCGGAGAAGATGACCAGAGGTCTTCTCCGGCCACATGAGAGTCATTAGGGCTCTAATTAGGGTTTAGGTTTAGTTTGAATCTCAGCCTTAGGATCTTGGTTTCGTGCGTGGATGGATGACCCAGATTGATCATTAAAACCCTAATCCTATTTAATTAGATTAATTAAGATTAATTAAATAAATTTAGCCAGATTGAATGTCAGCCGTAAGATTGCGCGTCAGTCAATTCCCTCCACCCCAGTTTGAATCTGAGCCACTGGATGCTTTGACTTTGCATTTTATTTATTTTTATTTCATTTTTATTCATTTCTTTTGTGCATTTTATTTAAAAGAGCAAAACTCATTAAAAATATTCTCATATTTTGCATTTCTGATCCAAATAATTTTCTTAACCCAAAAATAATTTTTATTTTATTTTTTGATTTAAAAAGTATTTTTAAAATATTTAAATGTTATTTTTAATTAATTAATGGATTTTAATTAATTAAAAATGCATTTAGGTTTCTAAAAATCACCAAAAAATTCATGAACCATTCCAATACATTTAAAAACATTTTCAAACTCATCATACAAATTTATTTATAGGTTTGATCATAATTTCACAATTTTCTTTGAATTAGGGTTCTTAAAAATCATATTTTCAAACCCTAATTTGAAAAATTCATTTTTGTCTAACCATGATGAGTTTGAACTTGTTTCTTTTTACATTGTTTCACATATTTCATGTAGTTTCTAGGTTATTTATCTCATGATTTTATCTTGCATTTTAAATTTGATTTGCATTTTCCCTTTAGAAGCACCCAAAAACCCTAGCAAACTTAGAAATTTCACAACTTCCATTAGGTTAAGCTTCTAGCTTTCTCCTTTGGGGTTTGATCTTGTATAGGTTTAGGGTTTGTTTAATAATAATTTCAATTTTTTATCATGATGTATGCTTCTGTTTTGGTTATTTGCATCTCATACATTCATAAAACCCTAATTTCTCATGTTCATTTGCATTCATCTTTGCATATCATCATCATGTGAACTTGCCATGACATTTCAAACATTTGTATGACATATTAGACATCTTAAGACATGTTTGAACATTGATTGATCATTTCTTCATTCATTTGCTATGCTTTGCATCCATTACACTTCATGGACATTCATGTGTTTTCATGCTTCTAAACATGCTTCCTTTGCATCTCATCTTTGTATGATAATTCATATGTATCTTGTATTACTTTGAATCATCTCATATGCCTTTTACATTGCATTGTCACTTTTGACTTTGGTCTTCACATCTCATTTCATTTCATTTCCTTTTACTTCATGTCTTATGCATTCATACTAACCTTTTCAGGAACTTTTGGTAAGTTATTTGGGAGATGGATTTGCCTTCACCTCCCACCTCTTCTTTCCTTTGCATATGCATATTTACATATATTTGAAGTGAACTTGATTCACTTATGTTTGATCCTTCTTACTTTCCCTCTTTTAAGTTACTTACCTTCTTCAGGAAGTAAGTAACTTATTCTTCTCTCTCTTTCTCTTTTCATCTGCTTCTTCCATTGGTGGCCTTGAAGATATTTTCTCTTATGCCTCACAAACCATAGGATACCCAAGCATGATAACTTTTAGGGTTGTATATAATCCCCCTTAGTCTTTTACCTTTAAGTCTCCTTGAGTCTCTCTTCTCATCTCAATAATCAGAGACTAAACTATTAAAGCTTTAGGACTTTGAATTAGGGTTATGCCTGCATCCTTCTCTTAGGATGAAGTGTATAACTTTAATCCTTAGTGTTAAACCTTTAATTTGTTTACACCTCTTAATCAAATCACATTACTAATCACCAAGACTTTATCTTGTAACTTGGGCCTTACATTAGGGTTCTATGTCTTCCTTATGGTTAAGAGGGACTGACCCTAGTGTTTAATGGACAAGTCCCCCTCAAGTTGTCTTACAAACTTAAAATCCATTTCTTAATCTCATCCTTTAATTAAAATCCATTTAATAAAGGCTTTTTATATAATGAATTTAATCCCTAAGCATGGATTAAGTTGAGGTATTTTCCTCAGCTTAAGTGTTCTCATCTATTATCCTTCTATTAGGATGGTGTAATGAGTTCACTAATCTGTGATTAGAGATTAAACTCATTACTTAACACTAAACAAAAACCCAAACAAAACATCTGAATAATCACAAGTAGGTTAATAATCTTAATCCTACATCATCATGGTAATTAAGTTGAGATGCTTATATCACATTTAAGTAGGCTCATTATCCCTCATCATCTCCTCTGGGATTCTTTTCTCACCACACTCATTCACAAACGAGAATTTGCTTCTTCCGTCTAATGCAAGACAGTTAGCACTCGAGCCAGACGAGTCATACACTTGAGCATAGACAAGTAAGCAGTTCACAGTCAATTTTATTTTCAGTCTCTTTGAGTCGAACTACGGTGTTCTGACTTCCTCATTGCACAAGAGGATACGTAGGCATAACTTAACAGTTATCGAACAAAAGTCTCTTTGTCTCCCCCTCTCCTTCCAGCTTCTTTTCTAAGCCTCAGTCCTGAGCATTTCACACCTTTTGCACTGACACCTGTACCTTCTTTCCCTAACTTTTGCACACAGATATCACATACACTTACCCCTTTTAAGCACAATCTTATAAGCGTGGATCCCGTCGAGTACGACGGACGATCTGGGTGATAATACCTTCCCAGGTTGTAACCAACCCTCTTTCTCAGTTTCTCTGGTTCGCAACCGTCTTATCCATCTCTTTCTAGGTTTATGCAGCATTACCTTTCCTTCGGGATAAAAATGCCTAGCTGGCGACTCTATTCAATTCAACCTCATTTTCTCTTTTCACCGACCGTTCGCGTTTGCACCGGGATGTAAATCTTTGGGAGCGATAGCTTGGCGACTCTGCTGGGCATAAAATCGCCGAGAAAATCATAAACACTTAGTGAAAATAAATAAATAAAATTGCCCCCGACGGGCGAGCATACACGCATACATTTGAAAGCAAACAATGCAGTAAAAGACAAATGGGAATAAACGACCACCACAACCAAAATGCATATAATGATAAAATGTGACCACAAGGGCCGACTTATTTAGATGTTACATAAAGGGGGATATAGCCCCACGATTAAAAAAAATGTTACACCATATGGCATGCATGCCGGGAAAAAAGAAAAACTTAATAAATTCAAAGCTAGACAATGTTTTAGTCAGCATCTGTGGCCCCTAATTGATCTTCGGATGTGGGTTGTCCCTGAGGCTGGTCCTTGACATGCCCCCTTACACTTCTCGCTCCTCTTGGTTATCCTCAGGCTCATCACACATAAATTCGGGCATAAAGATAACACCATCCACCACTTTTTGGAGATGGCATATCCCTGCAAGTGGTAGCTCGACTCCAGGGTTAACCACTTTCAGTTAGGCCACAACATTATCAAAGGAATCAGACGACACTGCCTGGAGATCATCCTCGACATTATCAATTTGAGTGATTAGTTATGCCCGTGTCCTCGACTGCTTTAGTCGTCAGACTCTTCCTCAGTATGGGTCATGGTCGACATCAGTTTGGCATTCATTTCTTCGGTTGCCTTCCTCTCTAACTCCGTAGTGGCGAAAGCCTCGCCCAGTTCCTTGATTTTCCTGGCCTGATCTTTCTTATCCTCGGAAGCCTTTCAAAGTTTTTCCTCGATTGTGGCCAAAGAAGCCTTGAGCCTACTTACCTAGAGCTCATGGGTCGAGGTTCCTTCGGTGTACAACAAGGCCATAGCCAACATCCGCATCACCACGACAACATCTTGGGTCAGGTCTATCCTCTTTCCCGACCTGTCCATATCCTCAAGATGGAAAGACTCTGCCCGTTGAACTTGCAGGGCATCCTCCTCAAAAAAATTTAGCTTTAAGAAATAAAGGAGAAAGTTATACTTCGCCTTTGAAGGCTCTGCGGTCAAGTCCAAGATTTCCTCAGTCCTCTCTTTTTCCCATGTGGGACAAAGCTGTCGGAGAACCTTGCTCAGGGCGTGGAGCTGTCGAAGAGGTCCCAGATCCAGTACCGGTCATCATTAATCGGTCGTTCACTTGCATCAAGGTGACCTTCCTCCCTTTCTTGCTCGCAACACTCTTTATCACGCGATTATGAACAATAGACATCGTACCTGCAAAAAAAGAAAGCATATTAGCGAGGAAAAAAATATGAGTAGAAAATTCATAAATGGGAAAAACATCAAAATATAATCTACCCAAGTAGTCAAATACCTCTTGCCTTATCGCACACCCGAGGAGCTTGGTCGAATCTATATAACATGGATCCACCAGCTAGCCCCCATCCTTTTCCAGAATACATCGTCCTTGCTCGTCCATACACTGGAACGGGGAAAAGTTAACAACGAATTTGGATAGATCTTCATAGCTTCATATGTCCTTGTCACTCATCTCTGATGAGATACTCAAGTACTTATCCATCCCCCTCAAAAAATGGTCATAACTTTAGGAGAAATGGAACTTCAGCATCAGACATTGGACTCTCCTCCCCTGCTTGTCAAACAGAGGGTCCCTGTTCTCATCAAAATCATCCTCAAAAGTGTACATGGTATCCCTAGCTCTATTCGACACGGGCTCCACTAGATAATAATGGTCCTTGAAACTTTTGATCGACTCTGAAAACGCCTTGAAGATCTTCTTCTTCTGTTTGAATGACACCCAACCAAACCGTCCATGCACAACTTGTCGTTGAATGTGAAAAATGTGGAAAAAAAGAGAAATGGTGGAACCTATCATCAGGTAACCGCAAGTCAACTCGAATGCCCTAAGGAAGGCATATAAGTTTGGATGGATCTAGGACGGTGCCAGGTCTAAGTGCCCTAACACGGACACTTGAAAGTCAGTGAATGGGAGCCTGAATCTGAGCTCCTTGAAGATATATTCGTACATAGTAAATCTTGCTCCACCATAATTCGAGCATATTATCTCCTCTTCTCCTAGAGACACAACACGCCATTCCACAAGGTTTATGATCAACGTGGTAGCCCCCACAGGGGTAGAGGAGAATGTCGACTGGATGTATAGTGGTTCCCAATCAGCCCAATCTTCCACAGGAATCACCCCTACGGGTTGGTTCCCCTCATTAAGTGCAGATGTTATTTCATCGGCACTACTGGCAGTCAATGTACCCTCCCCGGAAAAGCTCTTCCTCGGACATTGTCACATAGTCTGGGTCGTTAGACATTTTGCACCTAAAAAGTAGGGAAAAGAAAGTGAATTTAATGAAATAATCAAATCCACCATGTAGTTGTTTTGATTGGCTATATTTTATGGTAAAACTCTTGTGTGTCTCAGGATGTCATAAGTTATGTTATGACATGTGATTTAAACATTATGCAGGTGTGAAGTTTTTGTGTGTGCAACTGTTTGGTTTCAGGATGTCAAGACCAATGTCACGACATCTCTGATTGGGCCTGAAGACCTAAGTGAATCCTAATTTGTGTGTGCATCCTGCTGTCTTTAATGCTGTGATTTTATTGAGATTTTTGCACTATATTATCAGAAGGAAAGAAGGATTCAACTTGGAGTTATTTTAGCAAAACATTTGTTCTTTCTATTTTTGTTCCTTGTTTTAAGGAATTATTTATTCTGATTTGTGCAAGTTTAGAAGGCCCAATTCCCATTGGAGTTTCTACTTAAGGCTTCTCAAACCTAGTGTGAATGTGTGGAAAATAAGGATTGTATTTAGATTTTTTCACGTGTGTATGTGTGTGTGTGTGTTAGTTCCTTGTGAGCCAAGCAATTGTGTTTTGATGATTGTTTTGGACTAGGTGTGCATTTGTATTTTGTCCACTCGAAGCTTTTAAGAAAGAGTGTTTGTATTTAACTGAAGCTTTTAAGCAAGGTCAATGATTGGTTTTGAAGAGTGTCTTCGATTTCTTTGTGTTGTTGTTTGAGATCACTGATTGTGATTGTAAAGGAAGGGAGAGGGGTCTCATATCTAGGAGTTCCTAGGTAGAACTGTCATTGGGTAGGGATTAAGTGAAAAGATTGCAAACTATAGGCGTTTGTTATGGATCTTTGAATTGATATTACTGATGGTGAAGTTCCTTCTTGGCTTGGTAGCCCCCATAGTAGGTGTGATTGCACCGAACTGGGTTAACAACTTGTTGTGTTATTTACATTTTGTCTTTGTCTTTTACATTTTTGTTGTTATTAGTGTCGTGACATCGTGTTCGACATTGTTTGTTTATTGCCAGAATTTTAATTGGTATCAGAGCAGGCACACAACCTGTATTTTTGGGTGAGATCTAGGGGCACTATTATGGTACCATGGACAAGGAAGAAGGATTTGGACACAGACCACCTATTATGGATGGTTCTAACTATGACTATTGGAAACCTCGCATGGTTTCCTTCTTAAAATCTCAAAATAACAAGGCTTGGAAAGCTGCTGATAGAGGATGGGAACATCCTACTATTATTGATAAAGATGGAAATACAACTCTGAATCCTGAGGATGATTGGAGAAAAGATGAGGATGAGATGGCACTATGGAATTCAAAAGCTTTGAATGCCCTGTTCAATGGCATTGACAAAAACATTTTCAGACTTATGCATCACTGTCAAAATGCCAAGGAAGTCTGAGATATTATTAGAACCACTCATGAAGGAACCTTTAAAGTCAAGATGTCAAGACATCAAATGCTTACCACCAAATTTGAAAATCCGAGAATGAAAGAAGATGAGATTGTTCATGATTTTCACATGAACATTCTTGATATTACTAATGCCTCAGGAGCCTTAGGAGAAAATATGTCGTATGAAAAGCTTGTGAGGAAGATTATAAGATCTCTTCCCAAGAGATTTTCTACGAAGGTGACTTCCATAGAGGAAGCTCATGACATTTGTAACTTGAAGGTAGAAGACCTTATTGGATCCCTTCATACTTATGAAATGGGACTTAATGACGAGCTTGAAAATAAGAACAAAATCATAGCTCTTGTGTCTAATACTGAGAAGGTAGCAGAAAGAAGTGAGGTGGAGAATGAGGAAATTCTGAAAGAAGCCGTTGCCATGATGGGAAGATAGTTCAACAGGGTCATGAAGAGGATTAATTTTGGCTCTAGATCAAATGTCAAGAACACTTCATTTGACATCAACAATTCAAATGAGTCAAATACAAAATCTGAAGAGAAGTTATGTCAAGAAAGAAGAGTTCAATGCCATGGGTGTGATGGTTTTGGCCATATTAGAGTTTATTGTCCTACCTACCTAAAGGGGCAAAAGAATGGCTTATATGTTACATGGTCGGATGGAGATTCTGAGAGTGACTTTAAAGAAGAATCAGCTAAACATATCACTGTCTTGACAGGGACATGTATGCCTGATGAAGATTCCAAAGAAGATGAGTTGACGTTTTAAGAACTTGTCGATATTTATAACAAGTTGTGCACGAGATGTGAATAAATCTGTCAACAATATCCCTTCTGAATGATGAAGTCTCTATACTGAATTTCCAGCTTGATCAAATGACCAAGTCCATCAGAATGTTGAACAATGGATTTGATAAACTTGACGAAATCCTTCAGATAATAAGAAGTGCTAAAGACATGTCTGGGATAGGATTTAATGGCTCTAAGAATGAGTTCTTCAGAAGCAACAAACCTGAGCCTAAGAATAATGCTTCCAACCAAATGTCAAAGTATGGGCTCAAGACATCAAATATACTTATGTCGGCTCTCTATCTAAAGAAGATGAAGTAAAGTTATGGCATCAAAATATGGGTCATCTTCACCTAAGAGGAATGAAACGAGTCATAACTTTGGAAGCAGTAAAAGGAATTTCTAAGCTTCAGATTGAGGAAGGTAAGGTGTGTGGTGAATGTCAAGTAGGCAAACAAACCAAGATGTCACATATGAAGGTTCGACATCTCACAACATCCAAGGTTTTGGAGTTACTTCACATGGACTTGATAGGTCCTATGCAGGTTGAGAGTCTGGGAGGAAAAAGATATGCCTATATGGTGGTAGATGACTACTCAAGATTTACATGGATAAACTTTGTCAGAGAAAAATCTGATGTCTTTGAAGTGTTCAAATATCTCTGTCAAATAATACAAAGGGAAAAGGAAAGTTGTGTCATTAGGATTAGGAGTGATCATGGTAAAGAATTTGAGAATTAGAAATTCTCTGAATTCTGTTCATCTGAAGGAATCAGTCACGAATTCTCTTCCCCCATTACTCCTCAACAAAATGAGGTTATAGAAAGAAAGATCAGAATCATTCAGGAATTAGCCAGAGCCATGATTCATGTCAAGAAACTTCCTCTGTATTTTTGGGCTGAAGCTATCAACACTGCCTGTTATGTTCATAATAGGGTCACTCTAAGAAAGGGAACTCCTACCATTCTCTACGAGCTCTGGAAGGGAAGGACGCCTAATATCCAATACTTTCATGTTTTTAGAAGTAAATGCTACATTCTGGCAGATAGAGAACAAATAAGAAAAATGGAACCTAAAAGTGATGAAGGCATATTTTTAGGCTACTCTACTAATAGTAGAACCTGCAGAGTTTTCAACTCTAGAACCAGAGTTATGATGGAATCCATAAATGTAGTTATTGATGATTTGTTCAAAGAACCTGATGTCACATATGATATCGGAACATTCTATGATACTCCAGTTGAATCCACTGACCAAGAAGATGGTACAAATCCAGTTACTCTAATTATTGAGCCAGAACCAGCAAACAAGGCACCCTCTATCAGGATTCAGAAGGATCATCCTAAAGACCTTATTATAGGTGATCCCAACAGTGGAGTTGTGACCAGATCAAGGGATGTTGTCTCTAACTCCTGCTCTGTATCCAAAATTGAGCCTAAAAATGTTAAAGAAGCTCTAACTGATGAATTTTGGATTAATGTTATGCAAGATGAGCTATAACAGTTCAAAATAAATAAAGTGTGGGAGCTTGTACCAAGACCTGAAGGAACCAATGTCATTGGTACTAAATGGGTGTACAAGAACAAGTCTGACAAACAAGGAGTTGTGACCAGAAATAAAGCTAGACTTGTGGCTCAAGGATATAATCAAATTGAGGGTATTGACTTTGATGAAACATTTGCTCTTGTGGCAAGACTTGAATCTGTACAATTACTCCTGGGAATTGCATGCATTCTGAAGTTTAAACTATATCAAATGGATGTAAAGAGTGCATTCTTGAATGGATATTTGAATGAAGAAGTCTATGTGGAACAACCTAAGGGTTTTGGTGATCCAAACCTCTCAGATCATGTCTACTTGTTGAAAAAGGCTTTGTATGGTTTAAAACAAGCTCCTAGAGCTTGGTATGAAAGATTGTCAGAGTTCCTTCTCAAGAATGGCTACAAAAAAGGTGGTATTGAAAAAACATTGTTTGTCAAAGATGAAGGAGGAAAAATCATGATTGCCCAGATCTAAGCGGATGATATAGTGTTTGGTGGAATATCAAAAGAGATGGTTCAACACTTTGTCAGACATATGCAGTCTGAATTTGAAATGAGCCTTGTTGGGGAATTAACATTCTTTCTCCATTTACAAGTTAAACAAATGGAAGATTCCATTTTTCTCTCTCAAAGAACACCTGCCAGTCACAAAAGAACATTGTTAAGAAGTTCGGAATGGAGAGTGTCAGTCACAAAAGAACACCTGCTCCTACCCATCTTAAGATGACTAAAGATGAAAAAGGTGTAAGTGTTGATCAAAGCTTGTATAGAAGTATGATAGGCAGTCTGTTGTATCTGACAGCTAGTAGACCATATATTGCTTTTGTTGTTGGAGTTTGTGCCAGATATCAATCAGAACCTAAGGTCTCCCACATCAATCAAGTTAAACAAATTCTGAAATATGTGAATGTAAATTGTGACTATGGAATGTTGTACTCTCATGGGAGTGATCCTGTTTTGGATATTTGTGATGATGATTGGCCTGGAAGTAAAGATGACAGAAAAAGTACTTCTGGTGGATGTTTCTTTGTAGGTAACAATCTTATTTCCTGGTTTAGTAAAAAGCATAATTGTGTCTCCTTATCTACTGCTGAGGCTGAGTATATAGCAGCTGGTAGCAGTTGTTCTCAGCTGGTTTGAATGAAACAAATGTTATTTGAATATAATGTCACTCAGGATGTCATGACATTATATTGTGATAATCTCAGTGCTATCAATATTTCCAAAAATCCTATTCAACATAGTAAGACAAAACATATTGATATCAGGCACCATTTTATTAGAGGCATTATGGAAGATAAAGTGATTAAGTTGGAGCATGTTGCTACTGAACTACAACTAGATGACATATTTACAAAGGCCTTGGATGCTAATCAGTTTGAAAATCTAAGAGGCAAATTGGGAATCTGTCTGTATGAGGGCTTGTAGAAATTAACTAAACTGAGACGTCCAGTCAGAGGATGTAGACTAAAGAATAAGCTACAGATGACTTGGATGGTGATCAAGAGAGTGAATAACAAGTAGTTATTTGTGTTTGTTGGGGCTCTTATTTACCTAGCTTGTTTGCTCTTTATGAGCTTATGGTTCTATCTGTTTCTTTTGCTATATGATTGGGATTCTGTTTGGCCAAACTTCTGGCTAAAAAGGGGGAGTATTTAGATAGCTTGTGTGGTGTGTGCTGATGGTTGCTATAGTCAGCTGTTGTATGCTGTAGGGCTGATATTTATAGGTTGAGGGGTGTCGCACCCCGAAAAACGGTCGATAAGACCTCGCGACGAAAAGGCTGCGGAAAAAATTTAAAAAAACAACAAAGTCATCATCGAACTTATTTTATTCAAAGAGATTAGGAAACGAAAATATCGAGAAACCTTTTTTAACAAAATGAATAGACTTGGTCTTTGAAACCAGATTTTGAGTTTGTGAGTCGATTCCATAAGGGGAAGGTATTAGCACCACTTACATCCGTTGTACCCAACAGGAACCTCTTAGTTTGATTTGTGATTGAATGTCTACGAATGTCATTTATCTTCTTCGAATAAAAAGCGGAAAGTAAATGCGATACGATTCTAAACTAGGGTTAGTATTAAAGGGGAAAAGGTGGTTAGGTTTCTAGGGTGATTGACAAGGAGTAAGATTCGTGTGCCTACGTATTCCCTTGTGCAATAGGAAAGTCAGAGCCTCGTAGTTCGTGGTTTTTGAGTGATGTTTATAATAATATCAATAATAATAAAAATAACAAAAGAAAAAAATAATTAAAAATAGAAAAAATAAAAAAATAGAAATAATAGTAATAGTAATAATAATAATAGAAATACTAATAAAAATTAATAATAATAATAATAATAATAATAATAATAGTGGAATGATAATAGAAATAGAAATAGGAAATAATAGAAAAATAGAAAAAAAAATAGAAAATAATAATAACAAAAATAAAAAATGGTAAAATGGAAGATAATGAAAAATAGCAAGAAATGTATATGAAATCGAAATGTAAATGAACAACCACCGATTTTCCACCACGCACACTGAATTCTGAAACAACACCGCACACACTGAATTCTGAAACAACACCACACACACTTGACTTGATGATCTCAATTAAACCCTGATTTTCGCACAATCCTAAATTTGAAAAAGAAATGACATTTCTTTTAGGTTTTTTATGAATAAAGGTGAAAATGATATATAAGTAGGACAAATTTATGGTATGACAGTTGCCCCTATCGAATTGACTAAAACCGAGTAAGATGAACTGGCTCGCGTTCATTCTTTCAAGGTATAAGACAATTAGATACTAAATGACTCTGAATTTATCCGGAAAGAAAGAAAGTGTGACAAGAGCTGATGATTAAAACTGGAAAGGCTGATGCCAAAATGATGTAGGTTGACTGAAAATAAATAATCGATATCACCAAAATGATGATAAGGCGACCCCGATACCAAAAGGATGCCGAGTGACAGAAAATTAAATAATCGCTACCACCAAATGGATGATAAGGAGACCCCGACACCAAAAGGATGCTAAGTGACTGAAATTTAAATAAACGCTACCACCAAAAGGATGATAAGGAGACCCTGACACCAAAAGGATGATGAGTGACATAAATTTAAATAATTACTACCACCAAAAGGATGATAAGGAGACACCGACACCAAAAGGATGTCGAGTGACATAAATTTAAATAATCGCTACCAACAAAAGGATGATAAGGCGACCCCGACACCAAAAGGATGACGAGTGACAAAAAATTAAATAATCGTTACCCCCAAATGGATGATAAGAAGACCCCGACACCAAAAGGATGCTGAGTGACTGAAATTTAAATAAGCGCTACCACCAAAAAGATGATAAGGAGACCCTGACACCAAAAGGATGTTGAGTGACATAAATTTAAATAATTACTACCACCAAAAGGATGATAAGGCGACACAGACACCAAAAAGATGCCGAGTGACATAAATTTAAATAATCGCTACCAACAAAAGGATGATAAGGCGACCCCGACACCAAAAGGATGACGAGTGACAGAAAATTAAATAAATGCTACCACCAAAAGGATGATAAGGCGACCCCGAAACCAAAAGGATGTTGAGTGACAGAAAAGTAAATAATCGTTACCACCAAAAGGATTATATGACAAACCTGAAACCAAAAGGATGTCGAGTGACAAAAATTTAAATAATTGTTACCACCAAAAGGATGATAAGGCGACCCCGACACCAAAAGGATGACGAGTGACAAAAAATTAAATAATCGCTACCACCAAAAGGATGATAAGGCGAACCCGACACCAAAAGGATGATAAGTCGACCCCGACACCAAAAGGATGACGAGTGACATAAAATTAAATAATCGCTATCACCAAAAGGATGATAAGGCGACCCCGACACCAAAAGGATGACAAGTGACAGAAATTTAAATAATCGCTACCACCAAAAGAATTATAAGGCAACCCCGACACCAAAAGGATGTCGAGTGGCAGAAATTTAAATAATTGCTACCACCAAAAGGATGATAACACGACCCCGACGCCAAAAGGAATGTCGAATGACAGAAATTTAAATAATCGCTATCACCAAATGGATGATAAGGAGGCCCCGACACCAAAAGGATGCCGAGTGACAGAAAAGTAAATAATTGTTACCACCAAAAGGATGGTATGATAACCCGACACCAAAAGGATGCTGAGTGACAGAAATGTAAATAACGCTACCACCAAAAGGATGATAAGGCGACCCCGACACCAAAAGGATGTTGAGTGACAGAAAAGTAAATAATCGTTACCACCAAAAGGATGGTATGATGATCTGGTTGAGGAAAAAATGGTATAATGAGTAATATTGCTTGGGGAAATCAATAAAAGTTAAAGAAATGATCCAATGGGGGACAACCACTAAATAACACTTGGTAAAAAAGATTTGCTTGGAGAAATAACTAGATAATTGAGTATCAAAGCTTTATCAACCAAAGATTGAAGAAAATGATCCAATGGGGGACGACCGCTGAATTTGCTGAGGAGAGGCCTGGAATCTTCGATTGATCCTGGGTCCTAACTTATGCATGTTTGTATATTTTGATTTTTGAAATGGTATTCCATAATGATGGAAATACGATGCAAATGTTTATACAATGAGTTGTAAACATGAATGTTGGGGATATGGAAATTTTGATTCGTTTATGTATGCAAAATTTTGATTCGTTTATGTATGTTGTAGGGCTGATATTTATAGGTTGAGGGGTGTCGCACCCCGAAAAACGGTCGATACGACCTCGCGACGAAAAGGCCGCGGAAAAAATTTAAAAAAACAACAGAGTCATCATCGAACTTATTTTATTCAAAGAGATTAGGAAAAGGAAAATATCGAGAAACATTTTTTGAAAAAATGAATAGACTTGGTCTTTGAAACTAGATTTTGAGTTCGTGAGTCGATTCCATAAGGGGAAGGTATTAGCACCCCTTACATCCGTTGTACCCAACGGGAACCTCTTCGTTTGATTTGTGATTGAATGTCTATGCATGTCATTTATCTTCTTCGAATAAAAAACGGAAAGTAAATGCGATACGATTCTAAACTAGGGTTAGTATTAAAGGGGAAAAGGTGGTTAGGTTTCTAGGGTGATTGGCAAGGAGTAAGATTCGTGTGCCTACGTATTCCCTTGTGCAATAGGAAAGTCAGAGCCTCGTAGTTCGTGGTTTTTGAGTGATGTTTATAATAATATCAATAATAATAAAAATAACAAAAGAAAAAAATTGAAAAAATAATTAAAAAAATAAAAAATAAAAAAATAGAAATAATAGTAATAGTAATAATAATAATAGAAATACTAATAAAAATTAATAATAATAATAATAATAATAATAGTGGAATGATAAAAAAAAACAGAAATAGGAAATAATAGAAAAATAGAAAAAATAAAAAATAGAAAATAATAATAACAAAAATAAAAAATGGTAAAATGGAAGATAATGAAAAATAGCAAGAAATGTATATGAAATCGAAATGTAAATGAACAACCACCGATTTTCCACCACGCACACTGAATTCAGAAACAACACCGCACACACTTAATTCTGAAACAACACCACACACACACTTGACTTGATGATCTCAATTACACCCTGATTTTCGCACAATCCTGAATTTGAAAAAGAAATGACATATGTTTTTTAGAATTTTTATGAATAAAGGTGAAAATGATATATAAGTAGGACAAATTTAGGGTATGACAGTTGCCCCTATCGAATTGACTTAAACTAAGTAAGATGAACTGAATCGCGTTCAATCTTTCAAGGTATAAGACAATTAGATACTAAATGACTCTGAATTTGTCTGAAAAGAAAGAAATTGTGACAAGAGATGATGATTAAAACTGGAAAGGTTGACGCCAAAATGATGTAGGTTGACTGAAAATAAATAATCGATATCACCAAAAGGATGATAAGGCGACCCCGACACCAAAAGGATGTCGAGTAACAGAAATTTAAATAGTCGCTACCACTAAAAGGATGATAAGGCGACCTCAGCACCAGAAGGATGCCGAGTGATAGAAAATTAAATAATCGCTACCACCAAAAGGATCATAAGGCGACCCCGACACCAAAAGGATGGTGAGTGACAAAAAATTAAATAATTGCTACCATCAAAAGGATGATAAGGTGACCCCGACACCAAAAGGATGCTGAGTGACAGAAATTTAAATAATCACTACCACCAACAGGATGATAAGGCGACCCCAACACCAAAAGGATGCCGAGTGACAGAAATTTAAATAATCGCTACCACCAAAAGGATGATAAGGAGACCCCGACACCAAAAGGATGCTGAGTGACTGAAATTTAAATAAACGCTACCACCAAAAGGATGATAAGGAGACCCTGACACCAAAAGGATGCTGAGTGACAGAAATTTAAATAATTACTACCACTAAAAGGATGATAAGGCGACCTCAGCACCAGAAATATGCCGAGTGATAGAAAATTAAATAATCGCTACCACCAAAAGGATGATAAGGCGACCCCGCCACGAAAAGGATGTCGAGTGACATAAAATTAAATAATCGCTACCACCAAAAGGATGATAAGGCGACCCGACACCAAAAGGATGTTGAGTAATAGAAAAGTAAATAATCGTTACCACCAAAAGGATGGTATGACAACCCTGACACCAAAAGGATGTCGAGTGACAAAAATTTAAATAATTGTTACCACCAAAAGGATGATAAGGCAACCCCGACACCAAAAGGATGACGAGTGACAGAAAATTAAATAATCGCTACCACCAAAAGGATGATAAGGCGAACCCGAGACCAAAAGGATGATAAGTCGACCCCGACACCAAAAGGATGACGAATGACATAAAATTAAATAATCGCTATCACCAAAAGGATAATAAGGCGACCCCGACACCAAAAGGATGGCAAGTGACAGAAATTTAAATAATCGCTACCACCAAAAGAATTATAAGGCAACCCCGACACCAAAAGGATGTCGAGTGACATAAATTTAAATAATTGCTACCACCAAAAGGATGATAACACGACCTCGACACTAAAAGGAATGTTGAGTGACAAAAATTTAAATAATCGTTATTACCAAAAGGATGATAAGGAGACCCCGACACCAAAAGGATGTCGAGTGACAGAAAAGTAAATAATTGTTACCACCAAAAGCATGGTCTGATAACCCGACACCAAAAGGATGTTGAGTGACAGAAATGTAAATAATCGCTACCACCAAAAGGATGATAAGGCGACCCCGACACCAAAAGGATGTCGAGTGACAGAAAAGTAAATTATTGTTACCACCAAAAGGATGGTATGATGATCTGGTTGAGGAAAAAATGGTATAATGAGTAATATTGCTTGGGTAAATCAATAAAAGGTAAAGAAATGATCCAATGGGGGACAACCACTAAATAACACTTGGTAAAAAAGATTTGCTCGGAGAAATAACTAGATAATTGAGTATCAAAGCTTTATCAACCAAAGATTGAAGAAAATGATCCAATAGGGGATGGCCGCTGAATTTGTTGAGGAGAGGCCTGGAATCTTCGATTGATCCTGGGTCCTAACTTATGCATGTTTGTATGTTTTGATTTTTGAAATGGTATTATATAATGATGGAAATACGATGCAAATGTTTATACAATGAGTTGTAAACGTAAATGTTGGGGATATGTAAATTTTGATTCGTTTATGTATGCAAAATGATATAGATGATGTGTAATGATGCATATGACATGTTGATGTAAATGATGCATAATGATGCATATGAGTAATTGGAATGATGAAAGGTGCCAGCTTGGTGGAATTTTGGTAGTTGGTAGTTGCTAATAATGATTCGACTTTGGGTGGATGGAAGGGTTTGATTCCCCGACACTCGATCTTAAACAATGTGTGATCAAAAGATGGACCTGGATGCTCCAAGTTTGGTCACTTAGTGATGAGAGAATGCGACTTGATTGATGCATGAAGATTGCTTTTGATTTGAATGGTTGACAACATCTGGCCAGAACTGCTTGTTCAGTTGGGGAGTAGAGATAAGAAGATTTGCTCCTTATTTGCTTGTCCCTGTCTGTAGGGTGTTGAAAGAATTATTGTAGGGAAGCTTTGAAAGTGACCATGACATGATTTGTCCAAGTGTCTGGATAAGAGTCTTCCCCTTATTGAGCTGTTGAAGATAATTTTGCCCCTGATTGAGCTGTTGAAGTAGTCTTGATTCAGGTTAGTACCAATGAAATTTAAGTTCCTCTTTGATTGCCCCTTGTTGGGATTGCTTTGATGTCAAGCACTGCTTTGCAATTAAATTGTTCGTACATAAATGGTAATGTTAATGCAACGTTCATGCAAGTTTTGAAAAAGTCGTTTATTGAATGAGGTGATAGTGTGATGAATGGACTGTTAATCCAAACGTGGTGCTGATTTAGAAAGTGGGGTGAAAGACGCAACAAGAAAAATATGCAATCAAGACTGAAGATTATCAAATATATGGGAGTCAGTTTACGCAACCTTGTTGGTAACATGCTTTCAGAATAAACACTGCCTCAATTAGGTCTTTTGAGGGTTGTAGCGTGGTATGGTTCATGGTTATTGAAACAAAAGCATAAGGCTCAAATGATTTGTACCGACGCCTTTCTTCGTGATGTTCTCTAGTCCTACGTTCAGTTAACTCTACATATGCATTTGTATTGTAATAATGGAGATGAAGCTTCAAGGTTCGCTTTTGAAGTCGCAGTCATCTTATTTTACCTTGATTGGATGTTGGTGACCCTTCATTTTTGATGTGGTGGTCATTGATATTTGTTTTGTCTTTGCTGAGGATTTGAGCTCATTTTCTTGCTTTGTTTTTCTTTTATGTTGACTAAGTCTCCCTTTGGGTGCTCAACTTAGTGTTTTTTTTCTTTCTTTTTTCCGCTTAAGTCTTCCTTTGGGTGCTCGACTTAGCGGTTTTCTCAATTTCTTCTTTTTTGTTGATTAAGTTTTCCTTTGGGTGCCCAACTTAATGGTTTTCTTTGATTTTTTGCCTAAGTCTCCCATTGGGTGCTCGACTTAGCGGTTTTTTCTTTTTTTTCTTTTCTTTTTTGTTGAATGTTGTGACTACCAAGTCATTTGTTGATGGTTTTCTGACGGGATGTCTCATCTTGCAATTTGAAGGCGTAGTCAAGTTAACTGAACAACTACCCTACCCCGGGTTAAGCGTAAGGGTTTGTATCCGAAAGAAACTCCTACTTCTAGGCTCGAAGTGGTTGACTATGGATTAACTCCTTATCTCCAGTGTTTGGGGGATTTGAAAAATTCCTGTACATCATTGAAGAGGTTTTATTCGAAAGCATACCACAACAATTATGGGTATTTAGTTTTCATCATCCTCCCTTAAATCTTTGCTAAAGTGAAGTGGAGAAATATTTTTGTGATTTTGTGATAAATGAGAAATGATGAGCGAATGCGAATAGACCGATTCAAAACATGCATAAACATAACATTAACATAACCAAATACGAAATAACAATGTTCAAAGAAAATAGTACTTAAACAACAATATAAAATACAAGGATGCAAAATGATAAAGGGCATATGATGGACTTCATCTGAGGAAATGATCTTCTCTTGATTGACTAACTTCTTCAGAGTTGGAGACTATCAGGCTCGATCGTTGGCAACCTCTTCAAAAGTATTCGTTGAATGGGAACTTGCGACAACATGGGATTGTTGAATCTTATCCATTACTCGCCTGACGTTGACTTGAGCAGCGTGGGAGTGTCGAGGAATCAACTTGATGATTTTTGTTGGATGGAAAGAGATGAATTGTTTTTTTTTGTTTTTTTCTTTCTGAATGAAATGTAAGATGCATAGTTGATGAAATGACATGATTTGTATGGATGCAATGCAAGATTCAGGATCAAATATTCAACATTCTCTGAGGTCGGTCACAATAACAAGATAAGTAACTGGTATCTCCCCAAAGGTGGGTTTTAAACTGGTAAGTGCCTAGAGTTGTGGATCCTTCTCAAAAACATTATAGACGTGATGAAGATCCATCATACGATGATATCTTTGAAATGATCAACTCTAGGTGAGGTATTCGTATCGTCCTATGAAGAAGATTCCTCATAAGCTTCTACTACACAACCATCACTCCAGGTTTAAGGTTCTCAGACATCGTCGATCGAGATTGAAAATATTATTGTCAGATAGTAATACATTCAAGGGATCTAGTATGATTCTAGTTTTTGTATTACCTGTTGAGTCACATAGATCTCGTGAGTTAACACTACTAACCAATATGTATTGGTTTGAAGGTTACTGGAGTTGGCAATTCAACTTAGAAACGTTGTCAACACGACGAAGGAACATCACATCACAATATTTCAAAGAGAATCTATTCCAAGCGATACTTTCGCTTCGTACCTCGGAGAAGATTCCCCGTAGTCCTCCACTACACAACCATCTTTTAGTCCTAGGTTCTTCTCAGGCTTTGGTAGTGAGCCTATCTCACTCAGTGTGTAATACCCCGTAATTTATTTAATACTCTAAATAATATTATTTGATATTTATAATGTTCCAGGATGCTCTGAGAGATTTTAACAAAAATAATTAGAGCTGTCAACAGGATTTATTTATATTAACTAATATTAGCTGACTCAGAGGCTTTATAAAATTGTGGTTTAAGAGACATTTTTGGATACTCTCTATTTGGACCCGTTGGTAGGAAAAATATGTTTTTCCTTTAAGACCTAAGTTTTTTTTTCTTTATGTTTTCTAAAAATAGAAACATAGAAAGAAGAAGAAGAGGAAAGCTCTTGATCCTTGAAGTTTCCATCACCCATTTCATCACTCCATCTTCTCCAATCATCAGGCTAGAGGTGGGTTCATAGCTAGAAACTTTTGTTTTAGTTTGAATGAGTTTTTGAGTTTTATGAGTTTTAGGGTTTTGATGGAAAAATCTTAGAATCGGTAGTTTAAATGGTTAGAAATCGATATAAATGCTTGAACATGTTGACATTAGGTATAGGAACATTGTTATGGCTTGTTTTGATGTTTGGTGATGTTTTGTAGTGAGTTTGAGAAATTCTGATATGGGGAAAATGTGTTTTTACTTATACTGGTTCTTGGTTAACCAGTTAACCTAGGGTGTTAACCGGTTAACACAGTTGATTTGTGCCTCTGTGTTCTGTTTTCTGGTTTGGTTAACCGGTTAACCCCAAGCGTTAACCGGTTAACGTTGTACCCATGGGGAAAATTATTTTGTTCCAAACTTTGAAAATTCATAACTTTTTCGTCGGTTATCCGATTTAAGCGTTCTTTATACCGTTTGAAAGCTAAAAATATGTATTATCTCTTGATGCCGAAAAATATTATTTTTACCCGACTTTTACCCGACTTTCCAAATAAACCGAAATTATGTTAAGTTAGGGAATTGTGAGCTAAAGGAAATAAAATGGTGTAACTTGTGAGATGACTAGGATTACCCTAGGTTGTTGCGAACCATTAGCGTGATATACATTATACCTCCGTAATAGTCTGGTGTAAGTCTTGAGGTGGGTAGATTTGGGTCCCACGGGAAGCGTCCGTAAAGGATAGAGGTGTGTATTCACGAGTGGCCCTCCGTAAGTCTTGTGTAAGTCTTGAGGTGGGTGGATTTAGGTCCCATGGGAAGCATCAGTGTAAGTCTTGATCTGGTTGAATTCCTGTTTCATCAGTTTCTGGTTCTGAAATAAAGCTTATACTTCTGCCCTGCATGGCCTCAGCTAGGTCTTCCTTCGATTACCTCCGCCCGGAGTTGCTTCAAATATATACCTTGATGAATGTGATTCAAGTTGTCCATTCTGATGAGAAATCAAGTCAGGAAAATAAGTTGTCTCTGAACACCTGTCAAGAATGCAAGGATGTATGCAAATGCCATGTTCAATTATTTATGAGGAATCTATTTGTTTTGGTTCAAGTTTTTGATACAGAAAAATCCAACAGCATGATTCAGATATGTGATCCTCCGAAATAACTGAACATGTGTGCAGAAATGCTATGATGTCATGTATGCAACAGGCGTGTAATCAATGATCTGATGCTAGTGTTGAGCAGTGAACCAATTGTCTGTATAGAAACACAATAGCGGCACCATCTCTGTATAGAACCCCATAACTGAGAACCCGATAACTGTAGAACTGGATCACATAATTGAATAATCACTGATGGTGTTGAAGTTGAACAACGAGCCAAGTGTCTGTGGAGAGTCATAATAACAGTCACAATATCAGGGTCACCATGGTAATCACAGTAACAATCTCTCTGAATAGAAATCTCGGATCTCAGAATCAGAGAACCATAGAACACGGAACAATACTGACAAAGTAGGTATGTTGAAGTTTAGGGTTCCTGCAAACCTGTAAACCCCTCCCAATCTCACGGGTGTGCTACTCGGGTCAACATCACGGACTCTCAAAGCCGAATAGCAATAATACGTTCACCATTTCCGAGAAATGGCTCATGACCAAATCAGGGAATCGGTTTGGCATTATGTACTACTCAGGGAGGTCTCAATTGAGTCCGGAAAGAACAAGCATCCCTCACAAGTCTCCAGCTTCAAGCACTGAGTCGAGAAACAATAGTACATTCATCCCGAAGGGTACAATACTATCGTCATACGAACAGTTTTGCTTTAACTGAATTCCTGTGAAAGAACCAGGCCATCCTATGCGAGTTCCCAGTGGGCCCTCGGATGCGAGTGGGTTTGCCAACAAATGTGGTCTGCCACTGTCATCACTGGAGAGGGATGTTTCCACAAAGGTTCTCAATGATCGGTCCCCTGACTGCACATAACTATCAAGGTAGCGCATCAACCCAGAAAGATTCCGGTATCAATACATTCCCGAGAAGGTCGCAAGTCAAGGTGTGGAACTCACTACTACCAACATAGCAAGATGCCATGAAGCCAAAGTGGAACCACTCTAAGTCCTAGGGTGCACTCGAGCCCCGGTTACGAGCTCATATCACAGTAACTCCCAACCCACAGAAAAAATGAAAACCAGCACAGCCAGACAGTCCAGTATAATATGATGCATGGAAAATAAAATACTGAAAGCGATAAGTAAATGTGATAAAGTAAAGCTGTAAATAAAAGCTGTAAATAAAAACAGTAAAGCTAAACTTAAAGCACACAACATCAAACAGATAAACACCCAGAGAAACAAAACCAAACAGGCGCTAGGATTGACTCTACAAGGGAAACCGGAAGAATCAGGTTCTCCCCAGCAGAGTCGCCAGCTGTCGCTCCCGGGATTTTCATCCTAGTACAAACGCGAAAGTGGCGCGGAAAAGGTAGAGTCGCCAGCCAGACATTTTTATCCCGAATGAATGGGAAAGGTAATGTTGCACAAACCCGAGGAAGAAGGAAAGGACAAGGCCTTGCAAACCAAAGATCTGAGTTCGGGAGTCGGTTACGACCTGGGAAGGTATTAGCACCCCAGACCGTCCGCCGTACCCGACGGGATCCACGCTTGCTTGTTTGTTTCAAAGGGTGAGAAAAATAATTACTGCTGAATAAAACCGCTAACTGGGAATTGGAAATGAGAAATGAGAAAGGAATAAGAAAATGAAAAGAAAGAGGGAAATGTAGGGAAAATAAAGAATGTGCTCGAACGGGCCCTACCCCACTGCCTACGTACCTCATCGGGATAATGAGGATCAGAGTCGACGTAGTTCGCCTAACTAAGGCGGGAACTGATTGTTTGTGTTTTTTACAGCTGGAACTGCGTATGCCTATGCTCAGGTGTTGCAGGCTCGTCTGGTACGAGTGCGTTTACCGTCTTGCAAATGAGACAAGTCGCCGCGAGTTCGCGTTATGAGTGAATGAGATGAGAAAAGAAGTTCCCGCAGGATAGTCGCTTATTGTTTGTTTTTGGCTTTTATGAGTTTTGTATGAATTTGGCACAAGGAAGTGAATTCAAACTCTTTTCCATGGAATGTACACTTGACTCTACATTCCAAGATGGAATAATAGAACAAGCATACCCAGCAAGGAGAATTTATCCAAGACTGGTTTCCTAGGATTAGGATTTAAGTTCACTAGCTTGTTGAACTTTTTTAAGTGTTTTTGTTGCTTTTGTGAAGAAATGTCTTTTAAATTTTTCTTTGTGAACAATTCCTTGATGAGACTTGTGCATCATGATAAACAAGCTTACACCACTCCAAGATGAAATGAATGCAAGTGCTTCATGGAATAAGGCTATACACAAGGAATCCTTCCATTTATTTATTAAGTGTTTTATTGCTTTTCTTTATGAGATGAGAAAGAGAATGACTCAAGTTGAAAAAGGAAAAATCTAAGGGACTAAGACTCAATCCTAATTTTGTTTATTTATTTACAAAGTGATCCTAATGGTTGGTGAGGCTTTCTACTCCTAATGGAAACTTAGAACTTATTAGAATTCAACTTACTTCTTAATGAAGTTAAGTTGATTCTAAGAACAAATGGGGAATCCTATTAAAATAAGGCAAAACAATGGAATCAAATATGAGAAATAATATTCTAAAAATGCCTTAAAGGCATGAATAATAAATAGTCTTATTTATTTATTCTATTTCTTTATGGAAATGAATCTTATACTAAGTTCTAAATCTAGGTCAAACTTAATATTCATCCTAAAACAAATTAAACTAAACCTAAGTCTAATGATAAATTCTATGACTAAAATTAATCTAGACTATTGTTATTTTTTTGTATTGAACTATATTATATTTTTTTTAATGGCCTAAACTAATGGGAACTATGTATAACTAGGCCTAAAGCTAATGTTCTAAAAAATACTAAAACTCCTAGAAAAATTATGAAAATTAAATTGTAAGGTCCTAATACTACCTAACATATTATATTAAGAGGAATCCTAAAAAATCTTATTTTTTCTATGCCTCACAACTAATTATTTCAAGCTAAGAATTAACTACTAATTCCTAAGGATTTTATCACCAAAACCTAAGATAAAAATTCCTAAAAATCCACTAAAAAATATCCTAAGAACTATCAGGGGTCTTTTAACTATAGAAAAAAGAATGGCTCAAAAAAATGGTTAGAAGCTATTTAAATAAAATGAACAAAATTCAGCACAATTGATAGAAATTCAATAAAACTAATTAATAGAAAAATTCATAATTAATTCAAAAATAAACAAATTCCGGAAAATAAAAATGTCAAACATTTCTAAAATCAATTATTAATCTACTTGATTTTTTTGGGAATTTTCTAATGCTTTTTCCTATTTTTTAATGAATTATTTCTAACCTATACTAAAAAATCTAACAAGAAAAATGGTGCATTAAAAGTGGTGTAACGAGACTACTTATTTGAATGACGTGCCGATTTTTCACATAAAAGAAAATCCGAAAAAACCTTAAGCAAGGTCTTGTAGTCTCCTATGAGCAAAATAAATGCTCATCATCCATAATCTCTTTTGTGAAATTCTCCATAATCGAAATTGATTCGAATCAATTAAAAACTCACGAACTATTTAATTCAATATTAGTTTTAAGCCATAATTAAAATAAAAATAACAAAAATTCTAATTGAAAATTACAAGAGAAATAAAAATGGATTAGATATTAATCTACAAGAAAATTAATTAACCAATTATTTTCTTACAACCAAAATCAATTAAAATTAAAAAACACATGAAGAACACAAGGGTGCCAAAAGTCAGAAAATAGAGCTGACATAAGTAGTTTAATGGAAACTTAGGCCCAAATACCCAAGGAACCCGCAGGAGGGGGTGCGAAAGGAGGACGGGTTGTGTGAATAGAGACTTTCATGGAGCCTTGGCCCAACAACACACCTGACCCGCAGAAGGGGTTTGATAGTGATTTCAGAGATGTGGATAGTGGTTTTATGGAGTTCTAAGGCCCAATCCAACATCCCAAAGAGATACAAGTGAAACCCTAATTTTCTCAGTGAAACAGAAACAACAGTTGTCTTCTTCTTCATCAGCCGTGACCCATTCTTCTTTACCTCGTCTTCATCGCCGACGAACGACAACAACCATGGACACTCTTCTTCATGAAAACCTTGCCATCCCAGAATGCTCGTCCTCGCCGTTGCCGTACGACTCAACTCGTCGTCTTCTTCACAACAACATTTGCGGCGAACCTCATCTTGACGGCGCCGGTTATCTCGCGTTCGCCGACGTCTTCTTCTCAACAGAGCCTTCGCCGACAGGAGAGAACACGACATGGCTCTATTAACTTCCAATTGAATCTTTCCCCAATTCCGATCCCCAATCCTCAACAACTCCGTTCGATCCATTCGAAACAGAAGAAAGGTTAGAGCCTACCAATCGAAGCTCAAACGAGGTTTTGATAGCGAATTCGCAACTCAATTCAGGTTCTGTTTTCGCTCATCCCACCTTCTGCTTCGCGATTTTCTTTGAATTTCCGCTTTGGTGATTTATTGAGAAAAAGCTCATGCTCGGCGCGATCCGTTGTTGAATCACTGTGTTGATACAGGTGAGGAATTGATGCAACGGTTCATGACGTGACGTCAATGTTGAGATTTGAATATTGTTGCAATGTTGATGATGTGCGACGAGTGTGAGGAGCTGGTGCTGACCGATGAGGTTGGTATTGATTTTTTCATGTGGCGAGAAATTGTCGAACTCGTAACTCTTTTCGTGAGTTCTTAATGACTGTAAGATGTGATACACGTTCTTGTGATGATTTTTTGACGAATCCTTTGGCAGGTCTTTGATGATGATGATATGAATGTATTTGGTTGAAGGTGATGAATATGGCGAGCAATAATGATTGGCATTGATGAAGCTTTTCAGTTCTGGTTTTCTTGGTGATTGAAGGTTGATTGTTGTGATTGATAATTTTCAGATTGATGATGGGTCGATGAAGATGATGGCAGTGGGTTCTTTGAGGATTGAAGGCAGTCACGACTTGTTGAGGACGATGACAACTTGAAGAGCCAGTAGAGGCGACGACGATTCACAAGGAAGGGAATGATGCCACAATGATGATTACAATGCAACAATTCAAAGTAAGTGTCGACACTGATCTTTCTCACCTCATAATCCTTTCTTCTGTTTGAGTTTATCGTGGTTACGAACGCATTCTGATTTCTTTTCGGTGTGAACTGTTATGAATCTTGGATTGATCTTCATTGATATCCATTGTTCTTGATTTTACAGATGCAAGTTTTGATGAGAGTGATGAAAGTGGTTGAATGGTACCATGATGGTGATTTTATGAAGAAAGTGCAGGAGATTGAAGAGAAGGAACTAGATGAAGGTGAATTCAAAGATTGAAGGTTGAAGGTGGAAATAAAGTTATGTAAGATGATGAAGGAGAGGATTAAGATTAACAGGGTGATGAGTGGTTGAAAAGAAAACTGTGGAAGAAAAAAATATTGAATCAGAAGCTGCGGACTTATAGGAGCTTTGAAGACGGTTCTAGAATGTATCAGGTGAACCTTCTGGAAAGAAATTCGGTTATCAATTTGTCATTTTCAGTTATGAGTTTTGGCTAGAATCTGTTTTGGTTCAGTTATGTAGTTAGGGTGGTTTGTGGATTCGGTTAATGTTAGTTAATGATTTCAGTTATGATCTGTATGTGCTGCAATGCTTTCCGTTAAAACTCTTGGCTTGTCTTATTCATGTGTTTTGGTTATTGATGTTTCCTGATGCACCTTGATGCAGGAATCGATTGATGAAAAACTTATATTGATGCAGGTTCAAAGATTAACGAAGAGAGGCGTTGTTATGGATTGTAAGTGAAAACCAAGAAGATTGGAGATTGGCGATGAATCTGACAAAGACATAACAGATGTAGACAGAACCAGGCCAAAAGTACACTGATGTATCCATTAAATTCCTTACTATGAGATGCCTCAAGTTCTCACCTATTTTTGTATTAGAATTAGCATGAATGTTAGTGAAAGATTCACCCTTTTCATTCATTGAATTATAAATGAAGCTCACTGTTTTTCTAGCTGCCTGACTGACTGCCTCAACAACTAATGCAGGAGGGCAGAGAAGACCAGAAAATTGTCCAAGGACTTGAACAGGTGAAGTCAACCCAAGTTTCATCGAATAATTGCTCTTCGTTTCATGCTTGTATTCGGATTTTAAAGGAACTGGAGCAGAAAATGAATTTTGTTCACAATTGCCAATGGGATGATAGGTGACAGCATGCATGAACGTGCCTCAAGATGGGGAATAGGACCTTCAGGAGACTCACGCTCTCGCTGCACAACCGGAGGGCTGAAAGCCACAGTGCTAGAAAGGTGTCATGCCAGCTAGCCTGGTTAAATATTTGATATATCTTGATTCCTTCTGTAAGCACATCAATATCTGATTTGATAAAAAAACTGTCTAGAATCCATAGCATGCTCCATAAAGATGCCAAAAGGAAACCAACAAGATTTGTAGTTGCAATTCAATACTGTCTTACATGACCCACCATCAAGAATCATTCCAAAGCAATTGAAGTTTTCAAGCATGTTAAACAGAACAGACTACAGTAGAATTGTTGCTTTTCCGTTTTCACTTAGTCTTTCCAATACCTCTAAGGCTGTGATGGAATTTCTCTTCCTTACTTGTTCATGATAATCATCTCTCATGTATTTTGCATACCACTTGACATAATCCAAAAAAGAAAAGAATAAATTGACTTCAAAATTAATGGCTCAATGAAATGAAGTGAATAATAAAAAATGAAAAATGAAAATCTGTAATGGGCTTTGGGCCTAAGACTGTTTGGGAACGATAACTATCAATGAATTGAACATGGATTAGAAAAGAAAAAAGAATTGCAAATGATTAACAACATGATAGAAATGAACATCACGTGGATAGAAAATGGTTATAGCAATTGGATTAAAATTGACTTTGGGCCTAACAGAAATCTTGACTTATTTAGTTGTTGGATCGAGCCTTTGTAATAAGGGCAAAGGGACTCAAAAAATGGTTTAAAATATAGAATATAAGTCAAAAGAATATTGGTTGGAAATTAAAAAGTATTAGAAATGGACTTATGGGCACATGGGCTTGAAATCAGGATGGGCATAGTGATGCGGTCTTATGGTACCAAAAAAATAAATAAATGGCTAATGATGTTCAAACGTGGAATGGTAAAAGGGATTGTGAAATGGTTTAGCATGAATTAAGTTGAATCGAAAAATGGACTGGACATGGACATTGCGAACCTTCGAATGACCTTGAATTACAATCTCCCTTGTGATAACTATGAACTGAGAAAACTCAACGAAACCAGCATGTATCCGAACAACATCTCAATCCAAATAATCTTTGCAACCGGCCATAGTGAAATCCTTTGGTTCTTGCACAGAGATGATGAGATCGAACCCAAAAATCACATTTGATGCTAGATTGGATCAATCCATGACTTAATCTATGAACTTGTGGTTGGATGAACTTTGATAGAAAGATACTCCTAATGCCATCAGCCCATACCTTCATCTTAATCTGAGCGCCATAGCCAGATAAATCACCTCCGAATAAGAAGATTTATATCACCAGAAGAGGCTTTTGATTCCATGCCTTATGAGCCCATGAACGATTATGATGTTATGACTTAATGGGAAGATGCAGATGAAATACGAAGCAAGCCAGTCAGTGGTAAAAAGAATGAGGGTAAATTTTGAGGTATTACAGCTGCCCCTATTCAATCATCTGCGGACCTGAACGAATAATTGCAACAGCTTTTAGACGTTCAAGGTATGGAGTGATTGAATACTCGAATAAAACCTGAAAAATTTGCACACTGAGGGCAACAGAAATGTCATCCGCCCATTTATTTATTTATATCTTTTTTGATTTTGACCTCTGAATAGGTAGCGAAAATAGAACCAGATGGAAATATGCTGGGAAGAATGCCATCCTCGAATGACAACTCACACGGGATCCTCGGATCCAGTACTAAAACCCTCCTCGAATAGAAATACAATGGTATACCGGCCACAGGCGATAACCATCAACAACAAAGACTGACCTCGGACAGACTTTGCAAACGAGACGAACTGACCTCAATCAATAAGCTCAAAAAGTGGACTACCATCCTCGAATAATAGCCACACAAAACAAAAACAAGACCAACCGCAGAAGGACTTGAAGAAAAGAATGCCATCCTCGAATGACAATCCAAAAGATCCTCGGATCTAACACGAATCCATCCTCGAATGGAGACGCAAAGGTATACCAGCCTCGACTGATAACCGAACACAAAGCTGACCTCAGACAGACTTTGCAAAAGAGACAAACTGACCTCGATCAATAAGCTCGAAAAGTGAACTACTATCCTTGAATAATAGCCACACAAAACAAAAACAAGACCAACCGCAGAAGGACTTGAAGAAAAGAATGCCATCCTCGAATGACAATCCAAAAGATCCTCGGATCTAACACGAAACCATCCTCGAACGGAGACGCGAAGGTATACCAGCCTCGACTGATAACCAAACACAAAGCTGACCTCAGACAGACTTTGCAAAAGAGACAAACTGACCTCGATCAATAAGCTCGAAAAGTGAACTACTATCCTCGAATAATAGCCACACAAAACAACAAGACCAACCTCGGAAGGACTTGAAGAAAAGAATGCCATCCTCGAATGACAAATCAAAAGATCCTCGGATCTAACACAAAACCATCCTCGAATGGAGACGCAAAGGTATACCAGCCTCGACTGATAACCAAATACAAAGCTGACCTCAGACAAACTTTGCAAAAGAGACAAACTGACCTCGATCAATAAGCTCAAAAAGTGAACTACTATCCTCGAATAATAGACACAACAATAAGACCAACCGCAGAAGGACTTAAAGAAAAGAAATGCCATCCTCGAATGACAAATCAAAAGATCCTCGGATCTAACACGAAACCATCCTCGAATGGAGACGCAAAGGTATACCAGCCTCGACTGATAACCAAATACAAAGCTGACCTCAGACAGACTTTGCAAAAGAGACAAACTGACCTCGATCAATAAGCTCAAAAAGTGAACTACTATCCTCGATTAATAGCCACAACAACAAGACCAACCGCAGAAGGACTTGAAGAAAAGAATGCCATCCACGAATGACAATCCAAAAGATCCTCGGATCTAATACGGAAATGGTATCAACCGATCCAACCCGGAAAGCGAGAATGTAATATCATCCGATTTACAACTCGAAGAGAAATGATATCAACCGATTCATGACTCAAATAAGATCAACCGATCTAACATGGAGATGGTATCAACCGATCCATAACCAAGAAAAAACGAGAATGTAATATCATCCGATTTACAACTCGAAGAGAAATGATATCAACCGATTCATGACTCAAATAAGATCAACCGATCTAACATGGAGATGGTATCAACCGATCCATAACCAAGACAAACGAGAATCATTGTACTTAAATGATAACCCGAGATGCGACCGTTGTACTGAAACGGAGACACGGAAAATATGAGACTGTTGTACTGAAACAAGACTCAATGACGAGACCATTGTACTTAAATGGAGACTCGAAAGGAACGGGATCGTTGTACTTAAACGAGAGCCCAAGACGCGACCGTTGTACTTAAACGGAGACGCGAAAAAATGAGACTGTTGTACTGAAACAAGACTCAAAGGCGAGACCATTGTACTTAAATGGAGACTCGAAAGGAACGGGATCGTTGTACTTAAACGAGAGCCCAAGACGCGACCGTTGTACTGAAACGGATACGCGAAAAAATGAGACTGTTGTACTAAAACAAGACTCAAAGACGAGGCCATTGTACTTAAATGGAGACTCGAAAGGAACGGGATCGTTGTACTTAAACGAGAGCCCAAGACGCGACCATTGTACTGAAACGGAGGCGCGAGAACATGAGATTGTTGTACTGAAACAATACTCAATTGGGGATAACAACGAGACGTGGTAGAAGTAACCACCCTGGGAAAACGAAGTTGCATTCTGTGGGGAATACTTCAATTTGATTGGAGATGTAACGGGTCTTTATGTGATATACCTCAAAACTGGCCCATGCTGGTATGCATATGTTTGGATTTATGGAGTAATGCTCCATGATGATGGAAATGCTACGCTTTGGAGGATGCAGACATAGTGATGAATATGCATATGCCAATGCAAGGAGATCTCCTGATAAGGAGACTGCAGGCATCCCAGATAGCTTGACTGGGGAGAAACGATGATCACTGCATTGATCTGGTTTGTCCTGATGAGGAGGAAACAACTCTGCGGGGAAAGTTGTTAATAATTCACTGGCTCTGAATAGCCGCCACTGCCAAAAATAAATTGGACTTTGAGATTGGAGTGCCAAGACCCTGCTGGAGATGGACTCTTCTTGAACTCTGGTGAGGAAGTGAGGACCTCTTGACTTGGCGGAGAACCAAAGGCATGACACTGTTGAGGAAACACCTTGCTGGGGAGGAAAGAACTCCTTGTACTGTTGAGGATTGCCCCTGTCTGAAGGGAAACTTCTACTTGGGGATGACACCCACATTCTGCTGCCTTGCTGGGAGAGATTTCAACTTCCACTTTACTGGGGATGACATATAATATCAATGATAAAGCTTCCCGATGAAGATAAGAGCTCAAGTTGCCACTTGCTGGGGATAAAAGATAAATCCTCTCATGTTGGGAATGAGAGATGTAAGGCGTCTCATGCCGGGGATGAGAGACGATGATATCCTTCTGCTCAAGAAGTAATCTTCCATTTGCCGCACTACTGGAGAAGGGATTGTCTAATGAGACTTGCTAAGGAATTTTGATCAATGAAGCTTGCTGATGAAATAACTCTTGAAGTACTGTGCTGACAATGGCTTTGCCCCTAGCCCCGGGTTGATAGGTTGTCAACTAATCATGAGTGAACAATGGTTCTTTGCAATTTTCAACTCGCCTCAGATTAAGGTCCATCAGAAGTAAATGTCTCAAGAGGATTTTACAGAAAACATGGCATATGAAATGCCTCAGTGTCTTCAAACTCTTGGAGAGATTCGTTGGATCTCGAAATAACTGCCCCAGACTGCATGGTCTGCGCAAGAATTTTCCTCGCGAGGATTCATGAAAAACCTCATATCACTGTGAGATAGTGTGTCCTAGTATTTTGAACCTTGGGTAGGTGCTTCTGATTAACCGTCTTCAGGAGAAAGTAACTTCTAGTGCTCTTGGGGTGGCCTGCCCCAGTACAAGTCTTGAAGTGATCACCTCTAAATGACTGCTTTGAAGAAAACACCCAGATCAACTATTCTTCGAGAGATTGGATCTCGAAGTGATTGCCCCAGTTTGGCTGAAATTTGAATAATGCTTCCGCCTGATGGCTCTTTGAGAGATTTGAATCTCGAAGTGATTGCCCCAGCTTGGCTGAATTTTGAAGAGATTGCTCGACATGATTGCCCCGGATTAGTTGGCTCTTACCAGGAATGTTGGGAAAGTCCATACTCGATGGAGTTTTCTTGAAAAGTGCACCTCGACAGATAGTCCTTCAGAAGTTTCAGACTTCTCGACTTGGCAAGATTAAGCTTCTGGACTGAGATTCCATACATGAACTTTTATGATGCCAAACAAATGTATGCAAGCAGAAAATGTTTATTTTTGAGAATGAAAATTCTAATGCAATACACATGTTAATTTTGAAGTTTTACTGAAAAGGATGTCGCAAACCTTTGCGAGCGAGTCACTGGTTAAGATACAACATTAATAATTTTTTTTGAATAATAGAAAGCATGCACATGCAACACCAACAAAGATCTTTCAACACCACTCATAGGAGTCAGGAACGCGGTCTCGTGGTAGTACGCTCTCAAAAATAACCTTGTTTCAGTTAGGACTTTTGAGGGTTGTATCGTGGCCTGGTTCACGGTTATAGAAACAAAGGATATAGGCTCGAAATTTATTTGTGCCCACCCATCTTCGTGATGTTCTCCATTCCTATTTTCAGCTAGCTTTCACAAGCGCTCACTTCTCAAAAAGGGTTTTGTGATGGTTGAGGAACCAATTACATTAACGGTTTAAGCACTAATCGGGTTGTTGCTGGGAATCAGTCACCCCTTTGTCTTTCGTGTCTGTGCCACACGACTTTGTTCTTGTTCAAGGATCTTTCTGGTGTAATCCTTTTCGTCTTTCGCTTTTGCATTATTTGATTATCCCTAACTTTTGCCTGGACTGATTCTTGTGAATCTTTGATTGTGAAGTCCAGCGGGATGCCCTAATTTTTGCCTAAGTCGCTTGTTTTCAAGTTTCGACTTAGCGGGCTTTCTCATTCATTTTTTTTTCAATTCTTCTTTTTTTTGAACAAATCGTGTGACACTGTTTGTCTTGATTGCTTTGAAAGGGTCGTGACTGTCCCACTTCTTGGTTGTTGAGGGATAACCATTGTGGTCTCCGGTCTTTGGACCTCTTGATTGGGATAACCATTGTGGTTCCTGGTCATTGGACCTCTTGATTTGGTACAACGAAAGGTAATGGATCCTCAGATTTGCACTCCTTTTCGAAATTTGAACGATCGGTCCAGCTAACTGACGCCTACCCTGCCCCTGGGTTAAATGCAAGGTTTTTTCATGCGAAAAGAAACTCCTACTTCAAGGCTCAAATGGGTTGGCGAGGGTCTATCTCCCTTATATCTCCGGTGTTTAGGATTTGAAACAATGCCTGTACATCATCAACATGGTCTTTCTCAAAAGCACACAATTAGAGATTTTGCGTTTTCATTTCGTCATCCTCCCTGATAGAGTTTAAGCTCAATAGTTGGTATTGCAATGCACATACACAAAATCATGAGTGAATACGAATGGATTACTTCAAGAAAAACATGTGCATTTTATTATGGTTAACATTCAAAAACAAATAAGTTTCATGCATGCATACAAATGTTTAAACAAACAATATAAACTATAAATGGAAATGTAGTAAAGAAGCTGAACATTGCCGTCATTGAGGAGACTTGACTCCGTCTGGACTTATTGCTTCTGAAGATGCCTTTGCAAATTGGGAGACCCATTTGATGAGGAGACTTCAATATGTGAGCAGACTTTCTGGCATGATGACCTTTGAGTCGATCAAATTCGGGACCTCGTCTTCACTTTTGCCTCTGAAAGACTTGCAATCTTCAATTAACAGGCCGGGTGCCCCAGAATGGTAATCATACTTGGCATTGAAACCCCAAAGGAAGCTTTGTCGGAGATGATCCTGATGCAATTAGCTCAACCACTCCGAATTTGCGTAAATGAGGAAACTTGTTGCACGTACGTCATCAGAATATGATCAAACTTCTTCTCAAGTGGTTTTGGCCTTTACCCGTATTCTTTGGTCCTAGGACTCTCTTGGGAAGCTGAGGTTGGATGCTGACAACGACATCTGGAGGGAAGAGGTTGATAAAGTTAATATATAAGGTTGCTCGGAAAGATCTCATGTGATCTCCTGCCTACGTATCTCCATTGACCAATGGAGAATCAGAGCAGCGTAGTTCCCCTCAATAGGGATGAAAATAGCTTCGTTCAGAATTTCCATAACCAAGCTAATCTGAGTCTTCATCTGGTTGAATTCCTGTTTCATCAGTTTCTGGTTCTGAAATAAAGCTTATACTTCTGCCCTGCATGGCCTCAGCTAGGTCTTCCTTCGATTACCTCCGCCCGGAGTTGCTTCAAATATATACCTTGATGAATGTGATTCAAGTTGTCCATTCTGATGAGAAATCAAGTCAGGAAAAGAAGTTGTCTCTGAACACCTGTCAAGAATGCAAGGATGTATGCAAATTCCATGTTCAATTATTTATGAGGAATCTATTTGTTTTGGTTCAAGTTTTTGATACAGAAAAATCCAACAGCATGATTCAGATATGTGATCCTCCGAAATAACTGAACATGTGTGCAGAAATGCTATGATGTCATGTATGCAACAGGCGTGTAATCAATGATCTGATGCTAGTGTTGAGCAGTGAACCAATTGTCTGTATAGAAACACAATAGCGGCACCATCTCTGTATAGAACCCCATAACTGAGAACCCGATAACTGTAGAACTGGATCACATAATTGAATAATCACTGATGGTGTTGAAGTTGAACAACGAGCCAAGTGTCTGTGGAGAGTCATAATAACAGTCACAATATCAGGGTCACCATGGTAATCACAGTAACAATCTCTCTGAATAGAAATCTCGGATCTCAGAATCAGAGAACCATAGAACACGGAACAATACTGACAAAGTAGGTATGTTGAAGTTTAGGGTTCCTGCAAACCTGTAAACCCCTCCCAATCTCACGGGTGTGCTACTCGGGTCAACATCACGGACTCTCAAAGCCGAATAACAATAATACGTTCACCATTTCCGAGAAATGGCTCATGACCAAATCAGGGAATCGGTTTGGCATTATGTACTACTCAGGGAGGTCTCAATTGAGTCCGGAAAGAACAAGCATCCCTCACAAGTCTCCAGCTTCAAGCACTGAGTCGAGAAACAATAGTACATTCATCCCGAAGGGTACAATACTATCGTCATACGAACAGTTTTGCTTTAACTGAATTCCTGTGAAAGAACCAGGCCATCCTATGCGAGTTCCTAGTGGGCCCTCGGATGCGAGTGGGTTTGCCAACAAATGTGGTCTGCCACTGTCATCACTGGAGAGGGATGTTTCCACAAAGGTTCTCAATGATCGGTCCCCTGACTGCACATAACTATCAAGGTAGCGCATCAACCCAGAAAGATTCCGGTATCAATACATTCCCGAGAAGGTCGCAAGTCAAGGTGTGGAACTCACTACTACCAACATAGCAAGATGCCATGAAGCCAAAGTGGAACCACTCTAAGTCCTAGGGTGCACTCGAGCCCCGGTTACGAGCTCATATCACAGTAACTCCCAACCCACAGAAAAAATGAAAACCAGCACAGCCAGACAGTCCAGTATAATATGATGCATGGAAAATAAAATACTGAAAGCGATAAGTAAATGTGATAAAGTAAAGCTGTAAATAAAAGCTGTAAATAAAAACAGTAAAGCTAAACTTAAAGCACACAACATCAAACAGATAAACACCCAGAGAAACAAAACCAAACAGGCGCTAGGATTGACTCTACAAGGGAAACCGGAAGAATCAGGTTCTCCCCAGCAGAGTCGCCAGCTGTCGCTCCCGGGATTTTCATCCTAGTACAAACGCGAAAGTGGCGCGGAAAAGGTAGAGTCGCCAGCCAGACATTTTTATCCCGAATGAATGGGAAAGGTAATGTTGCAAAAACCCGAGGAAGAAGGAAAGGACAAGGCCTTGCGAACCAAAGATCTGAGTTCGGGAGTCGGTTACGACCTGGGAAGGTATTAGCACCCCAGACCGTCCGCCGTACCCGACGGGATCCACGCTTGCTTGTTTGTTTCAAAGGGTGAGAAAAATAATTACTGCTAAATAAAACCGCTAACTGGGAATTGAAAATGAGAAATGAGAAAGGAATAAGAAAATGAAAAGAAAGAGGGAAATGTAGGGAAAATAAAGAATGTGCTCGAACGGGCCCTACCCCACTGCCTATGTACCTCATCGGGATAATGAGGATCAGAGTCGACGTAGTTCGCCTAACTAAGGCGGGAACTGATTGTTTGTGTTTTTTACAGCTGGAACTGCGTATGCCTATGCTCAGGTGTTGCAGGCTCGTCTGGTACGAGTGCGTTTACCGTCTTGCAAATGAGACAAGTCGCCGCGAGTTCGCGTTATGAGTGAATGAGATGAGAAAAGAAGTTCCCGCAGGATAGTCGCTTATTGTTTGTTTTTGGCTTTTATGAGTTTTGTATGAATTTGGCACAAGGAAGTGAATTCAAACTCTTTTCCATGGAATGTACACTTGACTCTACATTCCAAGATGGAATAATAGAACAAGCATACCCAGCAAGGAGAATTTATCCAAGACTGGTTTCCTAGGATTAGGATTTAAGTTCACTAGCTTGTTGAACTTTTTTAAGTGTTTTTGTTGCTTTTGTGAAGAAATGTCTTTTAAATTTTTCTTTGTGAACAATTCCTTGATGAGACTTGTGCATCATGATAAACAAGCTTACACCACTCCAAGATGAAATGAATGCAAGTGCTTCATGGAATAAGGCTATACACAAGGAATCCTTCCATTTATTTATTAAGTGTTTTATTGCTTTTCTTTATGAGATGAGAAAGAGAATGACTCAAGTTGAAAAAGGAAAAATCTAAGGGACTAAGACTCAATCCTAATTTTGTTTATTTATTTACAAAGTGATCCTAATGGTTGGTGAGGCTTTCTACTCCTAATGGAAACTTAGAACTTATTAGAATTCAACTTACTTCTTAATGAAGTTAAGTTGATTCTAAGAACAAATGGGGAATCCTATTAAAATAAGGCAAAACAATGGAATCAAATATGAGAAATAATATTCTAAAAATGCCTTAAAGGCATGAATAATAAATAGTCTTATTTATTTATTCTATTTCTTTATGGAAATGAATCTTATACTAAGTTCTAAATCTAGGTCAAACTTAATATTCATCCTAAAACAAATTAAACTAAACCTAAGTCTAATGATAAATTCTATGACTAAAATTAATCTAGACTATTGTTATTTTTTTGTATTGAACTATATTATATTTTTTTTAATGGCCTAAACTAATGGGAACTATGTATAACTAGGCCTAAAGCTAATGTTCTAAAAAATACTAAAACTCCTAGAAAAATTATGAAAATTAAATTGTAAGGTCCTAATACTACCTAACATATTATATTAAGAGGAATCCTAAAAAATCTTATTTTTTCTATGCCTCACAACTAATTATTTCAAGCTAAGAATTAACTACTAATTCCTAAGGATTTTATCACCAAAACCTAAGATAAAAATTCCTAAAAATCCACTAAAAAATATCCTAAGAACTATCAGGGGTCTTTTAACTATAGAAAAAAGAATGGCTCAAAAAAATGGTTAGAAGCTATTTAAATAAAATGAACAAAATTCAGCACAATTGATAGAAATTCAATAAAACTAATTAATAGAAAAATTCATAATTAATTCAAAAATAAACAAATTCCGGAAAATAAAAATGTCAAACATTTCTAAAATCAATTATTAATCTACTTGATTTTTTTGGGAATTTTCTAATGCTTTTTCCTATTTTTTAATGAATTATTTCTAACCTATACTAAAAAATCTAACAAGAAAAATGGTGCATTAAAAGTGGTGTAACGAGACTACTTACTTGAATGACGTGCCGATTTTTCACATAAAAGAAAATCCGAAAAAACCTTAAGCAAGGTCTTGTAGTCTCCTATGAGCAAAATAAATGCTCATCATCCATAATCTCTTTTGTGAAATTCTCCATAATCGAAATCGATTCGAATCAATTAAAAACTCACGAACTATTTAATTCAATATTAGTCTTAAGCCATAATTAAAATAAAAATAACAAAAATTCTAATTGAAAATTACAAGAGAAATAAAAATGGATTAGATATTAATCTACAAGAAAATTAATTAACCAATTATTTTCTTACAACCAAAATCAATTAAAATTAAAAAACACATGAAGAACACAAGGGTGCCAAAAGTCAGAAAATAGAGCTGACATAAGTAGTTTAATGGAAACTTAGGCCCAAATACCCAAGGAACCCGCAGGAGGGGGTGCGAAAGGAGGACGGGTTGTGTGAATAGAGACTTTCATGGAGCCTTGGCCCAACAACACACCTGACCCGCAGAAGGGGTTTGATAGTGATTTCAGAGATGTGGATAGTGGTTTTATGGAGTTCTAAGGCCCAATCCAACATCCCAAAGAGATACAAGTGAAACCCTAATTTTCTCAGTGAAACAGAAACAACAGTTGTCTTCTTCTTCATCAGCCGTGACCCATTCTTCTTTACCTCGTCTTCATCGCCGACGAACGACAACAACCATGGACACTCTTCTTCATGAAAACCTTGCCATCCCAGAATGCTCGTCCTCGCCGTTGCCGTACGACTCAACTCGTCGTCTTCTTCACAACAACATTTGCGGCGAACCTCATCTTGACGGCGCCGGTTATCTCGCGTTCGCCGACGTCTTCTTCTCAACAGAGCCTTCGCCGACAGGAGAGAACACGACATGGCTCTATTAACTTCCAATTGAATCTTTCCCCAATTCCGATCCCCAATCCTCAACAACTCCGTTCGATCCATTCGAAACAGAAGAAAGGTTAGAGCCTACCAATCGAAGCTCAAACGAGGTTTTGATAGCGAATTCGCAACTCAATTCAGGTTCTGTTTTCGCTCATCCCACCTTCTGCTTCGCGATTTTCTTTGAATTTCCGCTTTGGTGATTTATTGAGAAAAAGCTCATGCTCGGCGCGATCCGTTGTTGAATCACTGTGTTGATACAGGTGAGGAATTGATGCAACGGTTCATGACGTGACGTCAATGTTGAGATTTGAATATTGTTGCAATGTTGATGATGTGCGACGAGTGTGAGGAGCTGGTGCTGACCGATGAGGTTGGTATTGATTTTTTCATGTGGCGAGAAATTGTCGAACTCGTAACTCTTTTCGTGAGTTCTTAATGACTGTAAGATGTGATACACGTTCTTGTGATGATTTTTTGACGAATCCTTTGGCAGGTCTTTGATGATGATGATATGAATGTATTTGGTTGAAGGTGATGAATATGGCGAGCAATAATGATTGGCATTGATGAAGCTTTTCAGTTCTGGTTTTCTTGGTGATTGAAGGTTGATTGTTGTGATTGATAATTTTCAGATTGATGATGGGTCGATGAAGATGATGGCAGTGGGTTCTTTGAGGATTGAAGGCAGTCACGACTTGTTGAGGACGATGACAACTTGAAGAGCCAGTAGAGGCGACGACGATTCACAAGGAAGGGAATGATGCCACAATGATGATTACAATGCAACAATTCAAAGTAAGTGTCGACACTGATCTTTCTCACCTCATAATCCTTTCTTCTGTTTGAGTTTATCGTGGTTACGAACGCATTCTGATTTCTTTTCGGTGTGAACTGTTATGAATCTTGGATTGATCTTCATTGATATCCATTGTTCTTGATTTTACAGATGCAAGTTTTGATGAGAGTGATGAAAGTGGTTGAATGGTACCATGATGGTGATTTTATGAAGAAAGTGCAGGAGATTGAAGAGAAGGAACTAGATGAAGGTGAATTCAAAGATTGAAGGTTGAAGGTGGAAATAAAGTTATGTAAGATGATGAAGGAGAGGATTAAGATTAACAGGGTGATGAGTGGTTGAAAAGAAAACTGTGGAAGAAAAAAATATTGAATCAGAAGCTGCGGACTTATAGGAGCTTTGAAGACGGTTCTAGAATGTATCAGGTGAACCTTCTGGAAAGAAATTCGGTTATCAATTTGTCATTTTCAGTTATGAGTTTTGGCTAGAATCTGTTTTGGTTCAGTTATGTAGTTAGGGTGGTTTGTGGATTCGGTTAATGTTAGTTAATGATTTCAGTTATGATCTGGATGTGCTGCAATGCTTTCCGTTAAAACTCTTGGCTTGTCTTATTCATGTGTTTTGGTTATTGATGTTTCCTGATGCACCTTGATGCAGGAATCGATTGATGAAAAACTTATATTGATGCAGGTTCAAAGATTAACGAAGAGAGGCGTTGTTATGGATTGTAAGTGAAAACCAAGAAGATTGGAGATTGGCGATGAATCTGACAAAGACATAACAGATGTAGACAGAACCAGGCCAAAAGTACACTGATGTATCCATTAAATTCCTTACTATGAGATGCCTCAAGTTCTCACCTATTTTTGTATTAGAATTAGCATGAATGTTAGTGAAAGATTCACCCTTTTCATTCATTGAATTATAAATGAAGCTCACTGTTTTTCTAGCTGCCTGACTGACTGCCTCAACAACTAATGCAGGAGGGCAGAGAAGACCAGAAAATTGTCCAAGGACTTGAACAGGTGAAGTCAACCCAAGTTTCATCGAATAATTGCTCTTCGTTTCATGCTTGTATTCGGATTTTAAAGGAACTGGAGCAGAAAATGAATTTTGTTCACAATTGCCAATGGGATGATAGGTGACAGCATGCATGAACGTGCCTCAAGATGGGGAATAGGACCTTCAGGAGACTCACGCTCTCGCTGCACAACCGGAGGGCTGAAAGCCACAGTGCTAGAAAGGTGTCATGCCAGCTAGCCTGGTTAAATATTTGATATATCTTGATTCCTTCTGTAAGCACATCAATATCTGATTTGATAAAAAAACTGTCTAGAATCCATAGCATGCTCCATAAAGATGCCAAAAGGAAACCAACAAGATTTGTAGTTGCAATTCAATACTGTCTTACATGACCCACCATCAAGAATCATTCCAAAGCAATTGAAGTTTTCAAGCATGTTAAACAGAACAGACTACAGTAGAATTGTTGCTTTTCCGTTTTCACTTAGTCTTTCCAATACCTCTAAGGCTGTGATGGAATTTCTCTTCCTTACTTGTTCATGATAATCATCTCTCATGTATTTTGCATACCACTTGACATAATCCAAAAAAGAAAAGAATAAATTGACTTCAAAATTAATGGCTCAATGAAATGAAGTGAATAATAAAAAATGAAAAATGAAAATCTGTAATGGGCTTTGGGCCTAAGACTGTTTGGGAACGATAACTATCAATGAATTGAACATGGATTAGAAAAGAAAAAAGAATTGCAAATGATTAACAACATGATAGAAATGAACATCACGTGGATAGAAAATGGTTATAGCAATTGGATTAAAATTGACTTTGGGCCTAACAGAAATCTTGACTTATTTAGTTGTTGGATCGAGCCTTTGTAATAAGGGCAAAGGGACTCAAAAAATGGTTTAAAATATAGAATATAAGTCAAAAGAATATTGGTTGGAAATTAAAAGTATTAGAAATGGACTTATGGGCACATGGGCTTGAAATCAGGATGGGCATAGTGATGCGGTCTTATGGTACCAAAAAAATAAATAAATGGCTAATGATGTTCAAACGTGGAATGGTAAAAGGGATTGTGAAATGGTTTAGCATGAATTAAGTTGAATCGAAAAATGGACTGGACATGGACATTGCGAACCTTCGAATGACCTTGAATTACAATCTCCCTTGTGATAACTATGAACTGAGAAAACTCAACGAAACCAGCATGTATCCGAACAACATCTCAATCCAAATAATCTTTGCAACCGGCCATAATGAAATCCTTTGGTTCTTGCACAGAGATGATGAGATCGAACCCAAAAATCACATTTGATGCTAGATTGGATCAATCCATGACTTAATCTATGAACTTGTGGTTGGATGAACTTTGATAGAAAGATACTCCTAATGCCATCAGCCCATACCTTCATCTTAATCTGAGCGCCATAGCCAGATAAATCACCTCCGAATAAGAAGATTTATATCACCAGAAGAGGCTTTTGATTCCATGCCTTATGAGCCCATGAACGATTATGATGTTATGACTTAATGGGAAGATGCAGATGAAATACGAAGCAAGCCAGTCAGTGGTAAAAAGAATGAGGGTAAATTTTGAGGTATTACAGCTGCCCCTATTCAATCATCTGCGGACCTGAACGAATAATTGCAACAGCTTTTAGACGTTCAAGGTATGGAGTGATTGAATACTCGAATAAAACCTGAAAAATTTGCACACTGAGGGCAACAGAAATGTCATCCGCCCATTTATTTATTTATATCTTTTTTGATTTTGACCTCTGAATAGGTAGCGAAAATAGAACCAGATGGAAATATGCTGGGAAGAATGCCATCCTCGAATGACAACTCACACGGGATCCTCGGATCCAGTACTAAAACCCTCCTCGAATAGAAATACAATGGTATACCGGCCACAGGCGATAACCATCAACAACAAAGACTGACCTCGGACAGACTTTGCAAACGAGACGAACTGACCTCAATCAATAAGCTCAAAAAGTGGACTACCATCCTCGAATAATAGCCACACAAAACAAAAACAAGACCAACCGCAGAAGGACTTGAAGAAAAGAATGCCATCCTCGAATGACAATCCAAAAGATCCTCGGATCTAACACGAATCCATCCTCGAATGGAGACGCAAAGGTATACCAGCCTCGACTGATAACCGAACACAAAGCTGACCTCAGACAGACTTTGCAAAAGAGACAAAATGACCTCGATCAATAAGCTCGAAAAGTGAACTACTATCCTTGAATAATAGCCACACAAAACAAAAACAAGACCAACCGCAGAAGGACTTGAAGAAAAGAATGCCATCCTCGAATGACAATCCAAAAGATCCTCGGATCTAACACGAAACCATCCTCGAACGGAGACGCGAAGGTATACCAGCCTCGACTGATAACCAAACACAAAGCTGACCTCAGACAGACTTTGCAAAAGAGACAAACTGACCTCGATCAATAAGCTCGAAAAGTGAACTACTATCCTCGAATAATAGCCACACAAAACAACAAGACCAACCTCGGAAGGACTTGAAGAAAAGAATGCCATCCTCGAATGACAAATCAAAAGATCCTCGGATCTAACACAAAACCATCCTCGAATGGAGACGCAAAGGTATACCAGCCTCGACTGATAACCAAATACAAAGCTGACCTCAGACAAACTTTGCAAAAGAGACAAACTGACCTCGATCAATAAGCTCAAAAAGTGAACTACTATCCTCGAATAATAGACACAACAATAAGACCAACCGCAGAAGGACTTAAAGAAAAGAAATGCCATCCTCGAATGACAAATCAAAAGATCCTCGGATCTAACACGAAACCATCCTCGAATGGAGACGCAAAGGTATACCAGCCTCGACTGATAACCAAATACAAAGCTGACCTCAGACAGACTTTGCAAAAGAGACAAACTGACCTCGATCAATAAGCTCAAAAAGTGAACTACTATCCTCGAATAATAGCCACAACAACAAGACCAACCGCAGAAGGACTTGAAGAAAAGAATGCCATCCACGAATGACAATCCAAAAGATCCTCGGATCTAATACGGAAATGGTATCAACCGATCCAACCCGGAAAGCGAGAATGTAATATCATCCGATTTACAACTCGAAGAGAAATGATATCAACCGATTCATGACTCAAATAAGATCAACCGATCTAACATGGAGATGGTATCAACCGATCCATAACCAAGAAAAAACGATAATGTAATATCATCCGATTTACAACTCGAAGAGAAATGATATCAACCGATTCATGACTCAAATAAGATCAACCGATCTAACATGGAGATGGTATCAACCGATCCATAACCAAGACAAACGAGAATCATTGTACTTAAATGATAACCCGAGATGCGACCGTTGTACTGAAACGGAGACACGGAAAATATGAGACTGTTGTACTGAAACAAGACTCAATGACGAGACCATTGTACTTAAATGGAGACTCGAAAGGAACGGGATCGTTGTACTTAAACGAGAGCCCAAGACGCGACCGTTGTACTTAAACGGAGACGCGAAAAAATGAGACTGTTGTACTGAAACAAGACTCAAAGGCGAGACCATTGTACTTAAATGGAGACTCGAAAGGAACGGGATCGTTGTACTTAAACGAGAGACTGAGAAAGGGGGTTGGTTACAACCTGGGAAGGTATTAGCACCCAGATTGTCCGCCGTACTCGACGGGATCCACGCTTGAAAGATTTGTGTTTTAAAGGGGTAGTGTCAGTGCAATTTGTGTGTAAAAGAGCTGGAAAACAAAATGTACAGGTGTCAGTGTAAGAGAAAAGTGAAGTATATAAGTGAAGTGTCAGTGTAAGAACAGGGGTGAAATGCTCAAGATCATGAGGCTAAAAGAATGAGGCTAGAAAGAGGGGGAATATACAGAGACTTTTGTTCGATAACTGTTAAGTTATGCCTACGTATCCTCTCGTGCAATGAGGAAGTCAGAACACCGTAGTTCGACCCAAAGAGACTGAAAGGTGAATTGACTTGTGAACTGCTTGCTTGCCTATGCTCAAGTGTATGATCTGTCTGGCACAGATACAAACTGTCTTGCATTAGACGGAAGAAGCAAGTTCTCGGTTGTGAGTGAAGGAGATGAGAAAAGAATCCCGAAGGAGACGGTTATTGTTTGTTTTTGTGTTTTCAGTCTTTTATTGCTTTTGGAAGTTTGTCATAAGTTAATGAGCTTAAGTCTAAACCAAAGGATTTAGTAAACTCATCACATCTTCCCTCTGATTAGGGGTAATGAGAGTACCTTAAGTGTGAAGTCAGATTCTCACACTTAATCACCTTTGGTGTAGGATTAAGATCATTAACCTACTTGTGATTATTTAGATGTTTTTGTGGTTTTTGTTTAGTGTTAAGTAATGAGGTTAAGCCATAATCAAGGATTAAACAGACTCATTACACCATCCTAATAGAAGGATAATAGATGAGAATGTTTAAGCTGAGGAAAGCTCCTCAACTTAATCCATGATTAGGGATTAAACTCATGACAAAACAAGCCTTTGATTAAGTGGATTTTATTTAATGGTATGATGATGAAGTGATTTTTAGGGTTTGTAAGACAACTTGAGGAGGACTTGTCCATTAACACTAGGGTTAGTCCTTCTTAACCAATTAAGGAAGAATTAGAACCCTAATGCAAGGCCCAAGTTACAAGTGTGATGTCTTGATGATTATTAGATGGATTGATTAAAGGAGTTAAACACATTAAGGGTCTAACACTTAGGATTAAAGTTATACACTCCATCCTAAGATAAGGATGCAGGCATAAACTTAATCACAAAGCCTTAAAGCCTTTAGGGTTTAGTCCCTGATTATGAGATGAGAAGAGAAGACTCAAAAGAAACACAAAGGTAAAACTAAGAGGGGAGACTAATCAAAACCCTAATCATTGTCATGCTTGGTTGTTCCTAAGGTTTGTGAGGTTTTCAAGAAGATCTTCAAAGGAAACACCAGGAAGCAGATGAAAGGATCAAGAGAAGCAAAGCAACTTGCTTCATTCAAGAAGTCAAGTCACTTGAAGAAAGAAAGTGGGGAAGAAGAAGAATGAGCAAGCTCAAACTCAAACACATATAAAAATGCAGCAATGGATGCAAGAGAGATGAAGAGAAAAGTCATGAGAAGTGAAGGCAAATTCACTCCCCATCATCACTTACCACCTGAAATGTTAGTGAGAAAGATGCAATGCAATGCAAGATGAGATGAAATGACATGATGAGAAACAAAACCAGAAGCATACACATGATGCAAATGATGTTATGAGATGCTACAAACATGAGGCAGCACATGGAAATGGTCATACAAGTTCATGGATGCAAATGGTGCAAGTTAAGAAGCATGAACATACATGAAAAGTTGTGAAGTGCACATGGCATACAACATGGCAAATACATGATTCAATGATCAAACATGCTTTGAATATGTCTTGTGATGTCAAATGAAACAAATGGATGCTTGAAATGTCATGACAAGTCATGTTATGCAAGAGAATGCAAGAGGGATGCATATGGAAGCCCAAATTAGGGTTTATGAATCATACATCAAACAAAAAAACCAAAAACAGAAGCAAACCCTAAGATAAAAAAATGGAAAATGCCACTCAAAAGCCCCCTAATCTTATACTAAACCAATGTCCAAAGGGGAGGCCTCAACTCTTAACCAATCTCAAGTTATGATTTTTACAAGTTATTAGGGTTTTTAGGGTTCCTAAACAAAAGAAATGCCAAACAAATTGAAAATGCAAGATCAAATCATGGCCATTTTATCTTAAAAACTACATGCTAGACACAATTCAATGCAAGAAGAATCAATGTCCAACTCTTCATGGATAGGCAGAAATGATTTTTTGAACTTAGGATCAAAATAATGCACAAAAATGATTTTAATCTAATGAAAAATTCTCAAAATGCATCAAGATTAAAAAAGAAATTTGGTTTGAAGGTTGGACAATGTTTCTAAATGTCTTAGAACATTTCATGAATTTTTTGGTGATTTTTAGATACTTAAAAGTATTTTTAATAAATTAATTTCCATTAATCAATTAAAAATAATCTTTTAAATATTTAAAAATACTTTTTTAATGATAAAAATAAAAATAAAAATATTTTTGTGTCATAAAAATTAATAAAACTCTCAAGAAAAAGTTTCATAATTTTTAGACTTTTTTTACTATTTTAAATAAATTATGCAAGTTAAATGAAAAGAAATAAAATAAAAATGAATTTAAAAGAAAGTAATCAGAAGGAGGGGCTAGGATTCGTTCTGGGCTCAAAGGGTTTGACTGGGCGCGCATCTGGACGGCCCAGATTCAAACCAGCCTAATCCTAATTAATTAAATAATAATCCATAATTAAATCTTAATGAAAAGATCCAGGCCCTCCATACACGCGCGAGAAATGAAATCCAGTGGCTCACATTCAAACCTGGTGCCCTAACCCTAATTACCAGCTAATCACTTTCAGGTCACCGGAGACGAGCTCCGGTCGTCTTCTCCGGTGACCTCCCTCCCTGAGAATTTCCAAAACCTTCCCCAGGTCATTTCTGGAGCTCTAAAGCTCCAGATTTGTTCCTCTCACTCTCCTAAACTCAACCCCACCCTCATTTCTCATTTATCTCCAGCCATGAACATGAATCGAAGCAAAGAACAAAAACGGCTAAAATTTCAGACAAGCAATACAACTTCATTTCTCAATCATTTTCAATAATTTTTAGTTCAGGGTGATCAGTGAGGCATACTTAATCAATTAGAAACAATAAAAAGAGGTTCTGGAAAAATGGAATGCCATAGCTACCTGATTCGAAGCTTTCAAGATAGGAGCTTCTGGGCCAGTTTCTTGCTTCTAAACAACTCCCATGACCTCTCCAAAGTGTTTTCCAGGCTTGCTTGAAGTTTATTTGGGCTGATTGAAGAGTTTGCTTGAGTTCTGTTCAATGGGGGGCAGAGATCGTATTTGGGATTCTGGAGGTCTTAGGCTATGGTGATGGATGCTTTTTGATCAGAGGAACATATTGAGTTGATCTATGAAGTGGGTTTTTGTGTTTGTGAGTTGTGTGATGAGATTCGAAGGTTTTTGCTTCAAGGGTGGAAAAATGGGAAAGTGATGTTCTTGCTTGATTCAGGCCCAAGTCTTGTTGGTTTAGGCTCAGTGAAGCAAGGTGATTTGATCTATGGAAATGGTTTGTGTGTTTTTGTCTTGTGGAAGATGATTCGAAGGCTTTTGCTAAGTGAGGTGTTTTTGTGTATGGTGTGATATCATCTGTTCCAGCCTTGCTTCTTCATATGTTTGGCTTGCCAAAGGATAGTATATTTTAATCCCATAGGTCAGATGATGTGACCTGGCCCCTATTGATTGGTAAGTTTGCTTTTGCAAAAAAGTCCACTTTGTGTAAGGAAGGCATGGCTTGAGCTATAGCTTGGTACAAGAAGCATGGGCTGCGCAGCATGATGTGTGTGTGATGCTAGGAAGGTTCAGCAGCCAATGCATCAAGTGGTGAGAAGCATCATGATGGTTTTGCAAGTTGTTACTTTTTGGAACTTCATGAAAAAAGTCTTGTTACATGAACCATGAACATGTGATCTTTGGTTCAATTCTGATTTTTGGGACATATGGAATGTTTGTGTCATGGTTTGATGTCAACTAGAGGTCAAAAACAGCCTTGGTTCATGGTTTTTGCAAAATTCTCATTTGGTGCACATCTTGAAAATCAATGATTTTTGCCAACTTTGTCACACCATAACTTTTGATCCAAGAAGAATTTGATCATGTTCTTGTACTTTTTGAAAAGGGAAAGATGTAACTTACAACTTTCATGACCAAAGTTTTTCCATTTGAAGCATTTTTGGATCAAGAATCAAGGCTTGAAAAATGACCTAAAATGAAGCATTCTTGAAAAGTCAACTATGCCCAAAAAGTCAACACTTGCAAAAACTCCAAATTCTTGATTTTTGTGAACTTCAACCTTCTTATATGATCAAATAAAGATCATATACACTCAAAATGATGAAGATCACCCATTGGTTGGGTCATTGGGGGCCTCAGATGCCCTGATTTTACACTGACTTGTCCAGAAAGTCAACTCTTGATCAGATGACTTCCCTATGGAATTTCTTCATGAAAATTGATATGCATACTCCCTATACCATATAGAGACCAATGGAAACAAGAATGACCAAAATATTTGGAGTTATAGCCTCTGAAACCAAAACCCTAATTTTAGGTCAACTGTGCAGTCTATCCTGGCTCTGCATCCATACCAATCCCAGTTCTTGTGATTCTTTTGCATTCTTGACTTTGAGAGGATGTAATATGATATAGGAACACACATGGACCCCTTTGAAGTGATTGATTGCCTTTGGAGTGGCTCAAGAGGCTCTGGGATTGCTCAGGTCACAAACCCTAGGTGCAGATGACTTAGAAACTATCCAGTGAATCAAAAATGAGATATGAGGTGCTATGATTGTGTTTATGCATATGAAATGACCACAAGCCATGGTGTGAATGAATGAGGGCAAATTTGGGGTGTTTACAGCTGCCCCTATTCAAACATGAGTTAGCTGTGCAGGTTGTAAGCGACGGCTTAACAGGCGAACAAGATAACTTGTGGTTGAATACCAAAGACAGTCCAAAATTTGCACTCACAAAATGAAAAAGAAAAGGGATATAGATTGTAAAAAGAAAAATAAAGCATATTGTAAAGTGTGGGCGACGGAGGACGACCGTCGAGCAGAGGACGACTGCTGGGTAAAGAGCAACGACGGGGACGGCCGACATGCTGGGAAAGGCGCTGAACATAAAGCAATGACGGGGACGGCCGACATGCTGGGGATAAAAGGTAAAGCCAAGACGGGGACGGCCGACTAGCTGGGAAAAATAAGAAAATATGATGGGGACGGCCATCACGATAAAACTGTAAAAATCTCTGGGGATCAATGAAACATGACGGGGACGGCCATCAAGTTCATAAAGCAAGGTAACCGACGATGGGGACGGCCATCGGGCTAAAAGAAAAGGGAAAGGGACCACGACGGGGACGGCCATCGGGTTAAAGAATAAATGAAATAAACAGATGATGGGGTACGGCCATCAAAGGTGAAGGACGATTACCTAGCAGGGGACGGCTGCTCTGTTGGGGAATAAAAGAAATATGATGGGGACGGCCATCAAAGGTGGAGGACGACCACCTGGCAGGGTACGGCTGCCGAAAATATCAACGATGGGGACGACCATCGGATAAAAGGTCAACGATGGGGACGGCCATCGGACGAGCATGATGGAGGACGACCATCAAGAGGTGGAGGACGACCACCTAGCAGGGGACGGCTGCTCTCAAGGTTTGTCATGACATAGGACGAATGTCAGATAACCAAAATCAACAATGGGGACGGCCATTGGATAAAAATGATGAAGGACGATCATCAAGGGTGGAGGACGACCACCTAGCAGGGGACGGCTGCTAAATCAACGATGGGGACGGCCATCGGATGAGCTTGATGGAGGACGACCATCAAGAAGTGGAGGACGACCACTCAGCAGGGGACGGCTGCTCTCAAGGTTTATCACAACACAGGACGAGTGTCAGATAAGAAGGAAAATTTGCTTTGTTGGCGATCTACTGGGGAATAGTAAACACGGACGAGTGTTTACATCCAAGAAATAAAAGGCGTAAGTGTTTAGATGCTTGTGTATAGATTAAAGATGCGGACGAGCATCCTTAAAACTACGATACGGACGAGTATCGGGTAGAAACAAACTGACACATGTTCAGAGATGATGATACGGACGAGTATCAACTGGTTAACAGGGAACACGGACGAGTGTTGGATCTGAAGGAACTCTTCTGGGGATAGTAGACACAGACGAGTATCTATATTCAAGAGTATAAGTGTTTGACACAGTGTATGGATTAAAGATGCGGATGAGCATCCTTAGAACTATGATACGGACGAGTATCATGTAGAAACAAACGCTTGACGCATATTCTGAGATGATGATACGGACGAGTACCATCTGGTTAACAGAGAACATGGACCAATGTTGAATCTGTGGGGATGTAACTGGTATATACAAGATACGGACGAGTATCTATATAAGTATGAGTAGTATGAGTAGTATTGTATAAATGAGTGTTTATCTGCTGGGGAGGATGACACGGACGAGTGTCAAAGTATAATAATATTAACAAGTACACGGGTTGTAAAAGTATAAGCGACTGCGCTGGGGAAATGACACGGACGGGTGTCAGGAAAGTGTATATAGGTATATGTGAGTGCAAAGAGGACGTCTTTGGCTTTCTGCTGGGGTATGACACGGACGGGTGTCAGGAAGTATCTGTAATACGGGTGATATTGTTGTAAAGAGTGTTCAGGCGGCTTTACTGGGGAAAGATGGCACGGACGGGTGCCAAAAGGAGTATATACTGGTGTTTGTGATTTGTGAGGCAACTGCTTTTGCTGGGGACTTTGGGGGATTTTTCTGTACGTTGATGGACTGTCATTATTCACAAGTGTTGGTTCATAACATGGCTTATGATTATGCTATGAGTTGGATTTTTTTGCCGTAATGCTCCGTGTTAAAACGGAATGCTACGCTTTGTGGGTGAATATGATGCGAATGTTATGATTGTGCAAAGATACCAAACCGGGATCCAGGTCCCGTTGCTGCGAAGATCTTCGCTCGATCTTGTTTGAAATGGACATCCCAGCTGGGGATGAGATCACTGGTGGATCTGATGAGATGATGTCTGCTTGGGGATATAGGTCAATGATAGACCTATCCCTGCGATGAGGGACCCAGCTGGGGGGTGTAGAAGTCTTCTGTACTCTGTTGTGATCTTCATGCATTGCTCTTCTGAATAGAGGCTGAGACTCTGTGGGGAGGTGGTTCCCTGACTTTGTACTCGGCTGAGGGCGAGACGGCAACTCGGCTGGGGAGAAAGAGAGATCCTTGACTCAGTCGGGGATGTAGGCGCCTTCCGTGATGCCTAGCAACTCTGATGGAGATAGGTAGTAAATGGCAACTCCACTGGGGAAGTTATGAGAGGCAACTCAGCTGGGGAGAGAGCACTTTGGGTGCTAGAAACGAGTGTCGATTTGCCAGCTTGCTGGGATGAGGCCTCATGCCCCAAGTTGCGCTCTGGATACCTGCAATCCTGAAAAAGATAGAGAGACGCACAAGATAATCCCGAGGTATCCCTTACTGGGTCCCGTCATAGGAGTTTAAATATTTCTGAGAGTAAGCAAAATTTCCTGCAAGCATGTTTTTATTTGAAGATAAACATCTGTATTCTTATGCAATCAATGTTCCTTTAAGATATCAGACATTTTTGCAAAATAAAAATGTACAAAACGAGACATGACTGAAAATCTGATTTTATTAATTCGGGTGCCCTGAATTGGCAAGATACAGTCAAAGAAACGTATCTCCTGAAATGAGGAGATTGTTACAAATTGAGAAACAAAATGCTGGCAGTGTTGATGACGCCTTAAAGAGCTTCCTCTTCACTACGACTCGTATGACTTTTGACGTTCCCCTTATCCGACTTTCTGAAGAAGGCTGATTCCGATTGAAGCTTGATCCTTTCGAAGATTACCAAGTTATGAATGATATAGACGAATTCAGAATACAGTTGTTCGCCTATTCCCTTATTTTGCATGGATCGCCCTTTCGGGTTTTCAATCCATCGGGATACCCATTTCTGCCTGAGCTGTCCAATGCGGCTTTTCAACTCAGCGGGTGTACATTTTGTATTTATCTTCCCTTATTTTTGCCCGAGTCTTTTATTCTGTTTTTGACTCGCCGGGATGCCCTATTTTTTCCTGGACTTACATTCTGTTTCTATGTCCAGCGGGTCAGTTTATGCGAAGTATTTTTTAACTGCATCTGAATTCACAGGGGACGGGAAATCTTCACCATCCATGGTGCTGAGCATCAGTGCTCCACCAGAGAAAACTTTCTTTACTACAAATGGTCCTTCATAGTTGGGAGTCCACTTGCCCCTGTGGTCTGTATGAGGAGGGAGGATTCTTTTCAGCACAAGATCTCCCACTTGGTACTCTCGGTGCCTGACTTTCTGATCGAAGGCTTTCTTCATTCTCTTTTGATACAGCTGTCCATGACAGATTGCAGCCAATCTCTTTTCTTCAATTAGACTCAGTTGCTCGTATCGGGACCTAACCCATTCTGCTTCGTTCAGCTTAACATCCATCAATACTCGTAAAGAGGGTAGTTCAACTTCAACAGGTAGGACTGCCTCCATACCATACACAAGTTGATACGGTGTTGCCCCAGTGGATGTCCTGATTGACGTGCGGTACCCATGCAAGGCAAATGGTAGCATTTCATGCCAATCTTTGTAGGTAACTACCATCTTCTGCACAATCTTCTTGATGTTCTTATTTGCTGCCTCAACAGCGCCATTCATCTTTGGCCTGTAAGGAGAAGAATTGTGATGTTGAATTTTGAAGTCCCGGCACAGCTCTGCCATCATTTTGTTGTTTAAATTGGAACCATTATCAGTAATGATTCGCTCGGGCACTCCATACCGACAGATAATATCTCTTTTCAAAAATCGGGCTACCACCTGCCTTGTAACATTTGCATAGGAGGCTGCTTCGACCCACTTGGTGAAATAATCAATGGCGACCAGGATGAATCTGTGGCCATTCGAAGCAGTTGGCTCAATCTTACCAATCATGTCAATGCCCCACATAGCAAAGGGCCATGGTGAAGACATTATGTTCAAAGGATTGGGAGGCACATGCACCTTATCTGCATAGATCTGACATTTGTGGCATTTTCTGGCATAGGCACAACAGTCAGCATCCATCGTGATCCAGTAATAACCTGATCTTAGCAACTTTTTAGCCATGGCATGCCCTCCCGCATGGGTACCAAAAGATCCTTCGTGCACTTCACGCATCAACAAATCTGCTTCCGTCTTGCCAACACATCTTAGGAGTACCATATCAAAGTTCCTTTTGTATAAAGACCCATCAGTGTTCAGAAAGAAACTACCAGCAAGCCTCCTCAAAGTCTTCTTATCATTGGAAGATGCCCCAGGTGGGTATGTTTGATCCTCTAAGAAGCACTTAATGTCATGGAACCAAGGCTTATCGTCTTTGACAACATCTGCTGCAAATACATATGCTGGTCTATCAAGTCTCGACACTGAAATCTGAGGTACAAAGTTAGCAGCTTGAACTTTGATCATGGATGAAATGTTAGCAAGAGCATCTGCAAATTGATTCTCGTCCCGAGGGATATACTCAAGCTGGACTGTTGTGAAGAAAGTCAATAACCTCCTTGTATAATCCCTGTAAGGTATCAGATGATCCTGGTGGGTGTACCATTTGCCGTTGGTTTGATTGATTACCAAAGCTGAATCTCCGAATACGGTCAATGTCTTGATCCTGAGGTCAATGGCTTCCTCGAGACCCATAATACAAGCTTCGTATTCAGCTTCGTTGTTAGTGCAGTTGAAAGTGAGTTTTGCCGAGAAAGGCATGTGAACTCCCTTAGGTGTAATGAGGACTGCACCAACACCACGACCATTCATGTTAACAGCCCCATCGAACATCATAGTCCATTCTTCTTCCGGGTCAGGCCCTTCAGTGTGAACAGGCTCTTCATGATCTTTTGCTTTTATGAACATGATGTCTTCATCAGGGAAGTCAAACCTCATAGGCTGGTAATCATCAATGGGTTGCTCAGCGAGATATTCAGACAATACACTGCCCTTGATGGCCTTCTGAGATGTGTATTGGATGTCATACTCTGTGAGAATCATCTGCCATCTTGCAACCCGTCCGGTAAGAGCTGGCTTCTCAAATATGTACTTAACTGGGTCCATTTTTGAGATCAGTAAGGTAGTGTGGGTCAACATATACTGCCTTAGTCGGCGAGCAGCCCACGCTAAAGCACAGCAAGTTTTCTCGAGCAGTGAATAACGCTGTTCACAGTCGGTAAACTTTTTGCTCAGGTAGTATATTGCATACTCTTTTCGACCAGACTCGTCATGCTGGCCCAGCACACACCCCATTGACTCTTCTAATACTGTCAGGTACATTATCAGAGGTCTTCCTTCTACTGGAGGCATAAGGATTGGAGGTTCTTGTAAGTACTCCTTGATCTTGTCAAATGCCTTCTGACAATCTTCATTCCACCTGACCGTTTGTTCTTTTCTTAACAGCTTGAACAAGGGTTCACAGGTTGCTGTAAGGTGAGATATGAACCTTGAGATGTAGTTCAATCGACCTAAGAACCCTCGAAATTCCTTTTCAGTTTTCGGTGCAGGCATCTCTTGAATAGCTTTGACTTTATCAGGGTCAACTTCAATCCCTTTCTCGCTTACAATGAATCCCAGCAGCTTACCAGATCGCACCCCGAATGTGCATTTGTTGGGGTTCAACTTCAGTTGGTACTTCCTCAGACGCTTGAACAATTTGAGCAGATTTACCAGATGGTCTTCTTCAGTGAGGGACTTGGCAATCATATCATCCACATAGCATTCTATTTCTTTATGAATCATATAGTGGAATAATGTTACCATAGCCCGTTGATATGTTGCACCAGCGTTCTTGAGCCCAAATGGCATTACCTTGTAACAGAACGTGCCCCAGGGTGTGATGAATGTTGTCTTCTCCATGTCTTCAGGTGACATCTTAATCTGATTGTATCCTGAAAATCCGTCCATGAAGGAGAATACCAAGAACTGAGCCGTATTATCAACCAATACATCAATGTGAGGTAAAGGGAAATCATCTTTCGGGCTGGCTCTGTTCAGATCCCGGTAATCAACACACATTCTTACTTTGCCGTCCTTTTTAGGCACAGGTACTATATTAGCCACCCACGGCGGATAGCTAGTTACAGCAAGGAACCCGGCGTCCCATTGCTTTTGTACCTCCTCCTTGATTTTCATTGCCATGTCCGGGCGAGTGCGGCGCAACTTCTGTTTGACCGGTGGGCACTCTTCTCTTAAAGGCAGCTTGTGCACAACAATATCGGTATCCAACCCTGGCATATCTTGGTAAGACCAAGCAAACACATCTACATACTCTTGAAGCAGGTCAACCAGTTGTCTCTTCACTGAGTCTTGCAGGCAAGCCCCGATTTTAACCTCTTTCACGTCTTCGTCTGTACCAAGATTAATTGTTTCAACCTCCTCCTGATGAGGAGTAATAACCTTTTCCTCCTGTCTTAACAACCTGGCTAGCTCTTCAGGAAGCTCATATTCTTCTTCAACCCCTTCATCAGCTTGATTGATTGGATTGTCAAAGTCATACGAAGTCATAGCCGTGCCGTTGTCGGTGCTGTCAGGAAGGTATTCTCTGCAAAGGTTCAGTTTGTTCATTTTAGTGATTTTGATTTTAATCTTGCTTTAGAAAAGTGAAATAAAAGTTGTCATTTTGAAAACACTGCCATTTATTTTTTGTACAAAAAAGAAAAAATAGAAAAACAGTGAACGGAGAAAAAGACTTGTTTGCAAAAGATGTCTGATATTTCATTAATTGATCTTGTTTGCACAAAAAGTACAGATGGCCCGATTACAAAATGAGTCTTGTCATCTTGGGCAAGATGCAAGACTTTGATGCATGCTTATAAAAATACAGGAAATAATAATTACTCTGCATGAGTAACTCTTATAATTTCCTGGGAAGACCAGTTCGAGACACTGCTCCCCGGGATCTTTGGACGAATCCAGCTTTCCAGGTTGCGTTCCTCTTCCAGCTCGTCTTCCAGACAGTTGATAGCATCAGGGGTAAGCATCCCCCCACTCACAAAATTGGGCTCTTTCGCAGCCGCTGCTTGATCTTGTTGAGTTGGTTTGTAACCCAACCCAAATCTATCCTCTTTCTTCTCCACCGATAACAGTTTGCCCCAGCCTTGGGCGTTTCCTCCCTCAACAACCTTCCGGGCTTGTTGGTATGATGATATTGAAGTACCAGGCACAGCAGATGTTTCATTCACATTCAAAGCTTCAAACCCCTGGCTCATTGTTTCATGGATCTCTCCGTCCATTTCAATGTACTTATAAGTAGCCAGGTGGCTGACAAAAATGTCCTCTTCTCCACAAATTGTAACGATCTGACCCTCCCACTCATATTTTAACTTCTAGTGAAGGGTAGAGGTCACGGCGCCAGCGGCGTGAATCCATGGCCTACCCAATAAATAGCTGTAGGCGGGCTGTATATCCATCACGTAGAAGATAGTTGTAAAGGTCTGCGGGCCAATTGTTACGGGTAACTCAATTTCTCCCAGAACCGATCTCTTTGAACCATCAAAGGCTCTTACCACCAGGTTGCTGGGTCTCAACGCCAATCCGTCATATTCTAACTTCACCAGGGCCTTTTTGGGTAAGACATTGAGGGATGACCCCGTGTCTACCAGCACATGGGAAAGGACAGCACCTTTGCATTCCATGGTTATGTGCAAGGCTTTGTTATGGCTGTGGCCTTCTGTTGTCAAATCAGTATTGGTGAACCCTAGTCCGTGACTAGCATTAACATTTCCCACTACTGCCTCCAGCTAATTGACAGTGATCTCTTCAGGCACGTAAGCTGCGTGCAGGACTTTGAGTAGTGCATTCCGATGGGCTTCGGAGCACATAAGCAATGATAGGATTGAGATCTTGAAAGGCGTCTGATGAAGCTGATCCACTATTTTATAATCACTCTTTTTGATGATTCGCATGAACTCATCAACCTCTTGATCGAATGGTGTCTTCAAAGCTTCCTTAACAGCTTGATCTTCCTGCACAGGGCTCTTCCCTTTTGCCTTGGCAGCAGCTTCTGCTTCGGCTGTGGGTCTCTGAATTTGTGGAGCGAAAAGACGTCCGCTTCGAGTGAAGCCTCCGCCTCCGCCCACATTGTCTACTTGTAGTGCAGGGGTTGATGATTCAAAAGTGATTCTTTGTCCCTCACAGTACAAGTCAGAGCCGTAATGTCAGGGGATGGCATTACTGCTTTCATAAGGTACCGGTCCAGGCACCGTGATGGTGACTGGACTGATTGCAGCTGTTGAAGGAACTGTGATAGTCTGCGGATCATAATAAATTGTAACTGGTGCTCTAATGGGAGCAGCACCTTCTGAATTGTAGGTAGAGTTGCTTTCAGGATCATAGAATATGGTGACAGTTGAGACATCTTCATGATTCGTTACTGGTGTTGTAGGAGACATTGTCGGGAGTGTGGATGTTGTTGTTGTAGGAGCTTCATAATGGAGTGGTGCTGGAGTTGTAGAAGGAACATTCATTGATATCTGATCAGTTGAAATGACAGATGAAGTACTTGTTGATGAAACCGAAGAATTGTCAGGAACAATAGTTGTTGCAGTTGTAGGAGGTTCTGAAGCCGTTGCTGATGAGATTGATGGATTTGTTGGAAATGATGTGGTGATCTGAAGCTGGCCACTCTGAATTAGGCCATCTATGCCATTCCTCAAATTGTCGCACCCATTTACCGAGATATTGCAGTAAGCACAACCCAACTCACACCCCGGGAACATTTGACATTCCAGGAGTTGAGCCTTGATTTCTACCAACGGTGTCCGGATCTGACCCACACTGGTTATTAAATAAGACGGTTTGTCTTCTTCAATAGCGTTAATTCTAGGACCACAGTGGTTCGGCATCGGGTTCTTATTGACATTGGGTGGTGGTGCGAAATTCAGAGCTTTTGAGTCTACCAGGTCTTGTACCTTCATATGCAGGGCTCTGCACTTTTCTGTACTGTGGCCAGGTGCGTTTGAATGAAAAGCACACCTAGCATTGGAGTCATAGTTCCTGGGTAGACTGTTGGGATCTGGAGGTGCCAGCGTCCTTAGCTCAACTAGGTTGAGTTTCAGGAGTTGTGGCAGCAAGGTAGCATATGGCATTGGGATCGGATCGATCACCCTGTTAGCTTGAGAAGGCCTCTGTTGAAATGGCCTTTGTTGACTGTTGTTATTGGTGTTGCTGTTGTTGTAATTCCTTGGAGGATACTGATTTTGCTGATGGTACTGAGGTTGCGGCTGATAGTTTTGCTGTGGAGGTTGATAGACGGGTTGAGGATGAGCTGGAGCAGGGATAGTGACTGCAGCCACAGATCTGTGAACATATTGGGGCCTACCCCTGTTGGTGTGGATGGCATTGGTCTCGCCAGTTCTTCTCGGGCCTGCAAAATGTTTTCTTGTACTACTGGACGAGCTTGCTCCGTTGTCAGATATCTTTCCCATTTTTAACAGACTCTCAATTCTTTCCCCAGCTATGACAACATCTGCAAAGCTAGTGGAAGAGAAAGCAGACAGCCTGTCAATATAAGTTCCCTGAAGGGTATTCATAAACATATCTGCCATTTCCCTTTCAGACATAGGTGGCTGAACGGCAGCAGCCAGTTGCCTCCATCTATGGGCATATTCTCGGAAACTTTCCCTTGACGACTGTGACATTCCCATTAGGAGGGTCCTGTTGGGTGCTATGTCTAAGTTATACTGATACTGTCTGATGAAGGCCTCTGCCAAGTCCTTCCAGCACCTAATAGTTGCCCTTGTCAAGTGAGAGTACCATTCTCTTGACGCTCCAGTTAAGCTGTCTTCGAAATAGAACATCCAGAGCTTCTCATCCATAGTGTAGGCCTTCAGCCTTCCCAGAAATGACTGTAAATGAGTCCGGGGGCACGAAGTCCCGTTGTATTTTTCAAAACAAGGAGGATTAAACTTGTGGGGAATCCTGACCCCGTCCACCAAGCCCATATCCATGACATCGAATCCCAAAGAGTTTTGAGACTCTAAGGACCTCAACTTCTCAGCTATCTCATCCAACCTCCTATCATAAGCCTCTTCCCCAGCACCCATTACTGTGAACTGGTCCTCCTGAGGATCTTCTTGTAGTACCCTGGCTGCAGTGGCAGTTCCTTGAACATTTGCAGGGATGTTGACCTCAGGATGGAGGTGTGGTCCAAATACAGGGGGATTTACATGAGGTTGGACCCTTTCATTGTTGCTGGTGCCGGCAGTCCCTATATGCGGATCTTCTTGATTCTGCTTTTCCACCATGGCCCTTAATCTTTCCTGGCTCTGAGCCATGTTGTTCATCACTTCCATAAACTGAGTCATTTGATTGCTCATTTCTAGCCTTTCGTTTGCCATTTGATTTCTGACCTCAGTAAGGTCTTGCTGCATCTGATCCATTTGAATGCCCGGAAGATTGTTACGGGTCGGATAACGGTGCGGACGGTTGAGGGGAAATACCCGACGCCTAGCAATAGTTCCTGAACATCACAACAGAATTAGCAACAATAAAACAAAAACCTACAAAACAAACCAAGGGTTAGCATGCAATGCAGTATGCCTATTTGCTCTCAAGGTATCCGGCTTGGCATTCAGTTTTGACCCTTCCAGACCCTTGAAGATGCTGTTGTTGTTGCTTGAAGAAAACCCAGATGAAGCACACTAACACAAATATATTACAGAAGGTGAAATAATACAACTTGTTCATTTTACAACACCAGCCCTCTAAGGGGTCAAAATGCATTACAAGAAAATAAAAGTACATGGAAAGAAAGCAACAACAAACAAATGGTCAGACACCAAGACCAAACTCATCCTCACGAACTTCCTTGAGAAGTGCTTCGGTCACAGGATCAGCCGGACGCTCCGTGAGATTCCTGATGAGGAGATTCCGGGTCGTGACAGCTGCTGTTAGCTTCTTGTGCTGACTTTGGTCCTTTGACCTCTTCACCCCTGCTTTGATCTTCAGTTCTGATATCTCCCTCTGGGCTGCTGCCAGGGCTTCTTGCTGTTCTTTTGCACTAGCTTCCAGTTGCTCTATCTTGTCTTGAACTCTCTTGTCCTCCAGGGTACGAGCCTCGGTGATCCTGACCCACCGGGCTTGACTCTCCTTCAGATACAAGTCTGTCCTTGCTCTCTGGAACTGGGCTTCCTTGCAAGCATTCTTCAGAATTTGTTCTCCAGCCTTAGAATTTTTGATATAATCCCCGGACTTCTCAATCTTAGTCAGATGCTCTACTCTCAACTTCTCCAACCTCTCAATCTCCCTCATACCCTCACTCCTCTCCCGGAGGGTCTTCTGCAAAGCCTGGGTTAACTTCTCATTTCTTTCCTTCAAACTCTCAAACTCCTCCAAACTGACAGTGACAGGTGGTGGTGTTGAAGATGACTCAGGCATGTCTTCTATGGTAAAGGGCATCCCAGAGAATTGAGCCCTGGCACGAGACCACTCATAATATTGTGCTGATGCCACATTATTGCACTTCCCCAGAATGGTTACTCCCTTGGTTTGAACATTATCCCAGGCCCAAGAAGCCTGCCTAACAACAGTCAAATTAATCTTGTTCTCACAATAAAGAGTCTCAACCAAGTCCTGTGCCTTAGGAGTGTGGACCAGTGCATAGCCCAGTTGTCGTCTAAACAGCAGAGGGTTGTAATTGATACTACCCTTAACTCCTATCAAAGGCACATTGGGAAAATGCCCACAGCTGGTGATGATATCCCTGCCCTTGGTGCTTTGAGTGCACCATCTGATATCGGCTGAAGTTAGAGCAGTGAGTCTCTTAGCCCAGTTGCTCTGCTGATGAGGATTCAAAAATGCATCTGTCCTGGGTAGATGCCTGAGAAGCCAAGTATGGAACAATGGAGCACAGCACCTCACTAACCTCCCCCTCTGCTTTTCATTCCTCTGATGCACTGAATAGTAGAGATCCCCCAATAAAGTGGGCACTGGGTTCTTCAGGATGAACAGATGGATTGCATTCTTGCTAATGAATTGAGGCTCGTCTGCAAACAATACAATTCCATATATGCTCAAAGCCAACAAGGCACAGACAGCCTTCCACTCTCCTAAAGAAGCTTTCAGGGTAGCTTGAGAGATCAAGAAATCCAGATGAAAACCAGGGATTCCAGCTTTAGAGGTCATATGCTGCTCAACCAAAACAGGTTCCAGATGCAAAGCTTTTGCTACCTCTCCATTAGCAGGAAAGACCATCTCAGGGTTGAAAGGGGTTCCACCCCTGATGGGCATACCAACTAATGAAGAGTACTCTTCCAACAAGGGGCCCAACTGAAAGTCTTGAAAGGTGAAACATCTCAGTGGGGGATCATAAAACTGAATGCAAGTGTGGATCAAGCTTCTCTGTGAAGGGTCCAGATCCATAACCAAATCAAGTATATCTCCATAGCTTTCCCTGAACAATGGTATGTGATCTGGAGTGATCAGGGTCTGAATCCTCCTGATATCTGATAGCTCTGGCTGGAAGAAGTGATAGGTGATGTTGCTCTTTTTAGGAGCCATGATGCTGAAGACTGAGTAGAGACAGGTGCTGATGATGACACTGAAGAATGAGCCACTGATTGGCTGGTGCAGGTGACAGCTGAAGCAGATGCTGATGAAGATGGGTCAATGCTGAAGATGGGGTCAAAACCAAAACCAAAGATGAAAGTGGATACCCTGAAACAAAAATAAGCAAATGTCAATATGATGCAATGAGTATGTATGCAAATGATATGCAAGGGTCTGTGACTGAGCTGGATCTGATCAAAATGCTCTGATATAGGTCCAAGTATGTTCAAGAATTCCAGATGGAGGTCTACCAATCCAGTAACCAAGGTAGGGGGACTCAAATAAAGAGTCACATGTCCAGGGTTTTAGAATCACAAGAACTGTTCCAACATGGAGTATTCTTAATCAAGTCAAAGTAACAGGGTGTTCTGAAGTCAAGGTACCTGCAAACCTGTAAACAGCCCAACCCCCTCACAGGTGGTGTTCTAGAACAAGGATCCTCAGACTCGGATCAGTTATGAGAAGTGTAAACACTTCTAACCCGGAAGTACAGTGTTTACAATAACCATAAAAGTTCCTCCTCTAATTCACCTCAGTTTCTGAAGGTCAATACTAAAGGTCATCCAGACTTAGCAGGCTTCCCAGATAGCCCTAGCATTGCAGGAAATCTGCAACACAGAGTTCTCAAGAAGAAACCCATATCTGAACCGTGTTTCATATTCCCGCACCAGACCGAGATGGAATGGGAAAGAATATGATTCACTCTAGCCTAAGTGTCACTCAGGTCCCAGGTATAGGACCTTAACTCTCAGTGAATCACCCACCCACCAAAACAAAGACCAGATCCAGCCAGCAGCATGACAGTATGATATATACAAAAGCAATAAAGAAAGCAGTAAAGCAACTGTACATAAAGCAAAAATAAACACAAAAATACAAACACAAATAAGCACATAACACCCCAGTAAACACGAATCAAACAAGCGCTAGGAGGAACCCACAAAAAGAACCAGAAGCCCTGGTTGCAATATAAGGGTCCCCAGCAGAGTCGCCAAGCTGTCGCTCCCGATAAATGAAGCTAGGGTCAAATAAAGGTACAGACGCGAACCGTCGGCGAGAGGAACAATGAGAACACACAGCCGTGAACTCACTGGAGATGAATAGAGTCGCCAGCTAGGCATTTTTATCCCGGAGGAAAGGCAATGCTGCATAGACCTAGAAAAAGAATGGATAAGACGGTTGCGAACCAGAGAGACTGAGAAAGGGGGTTGGTTACAACCTGGGAAGGTATTAGCACCCAGATTGTCCGCCGTACTCGACGGGATCCACGCTTGAAAGATTTGTGTTTTAAAGGGGTAGTGTCAGTGCAATTTGTGTGTAAAAGAGCTGGAAAACAAAATGTACAGGTGTCAGTGTAAGAGAAAAGTGAAGTATATAAGTGAAGTGTCAGTGTAAGAACAGGGGTGAAATGCTCAAGATCATGAGGCTAAAAGAATGAGGCTAGAAAGAGGGGGAATATACAGAGACTTTTGTTCGATAACTGTTAAGTTATGCCTACGTATCCTCTCGTGCAATGAGGAAGTCAGAACACCGTAGTTCGACCCAAAGAGACTGAAAGGTGAATTGACTTGTGAACTGCTTGCTTACCTATGCTCAAGTGTATGATCTGTCTGGCACAGATGCAAACTGTCTTGCATTAGACGGAAGAAGCAAGTTCTCGGTTGTGAGTGAAGGAGATGAGAAAAGAATCCCGAAGGAGACGGTTATTGTTTGTTTTTGTGTTTTCAGTCTTTTATTGCTTTTGGAAGTTTGTCATAAGTTAATGAGCTTAAGTCTAAACCAAAGGATTTAGTAAACTCATCACATCTTCCCTCTGATTAGGGGTAATGAGAGTACCTTAAGTGTGAAGTCAGATTCTCACACTTAATCACCTTTGGTGTAGGATTAAGATCATTAACCTACTTGTGATTATTTAGATGTTTTTGTGGTTTTTGTTTAGTGTTAAGTAATGAGGTTAAGCCATAATCAAGGATTAAACAGACTCATTACACCATCCTAATAGAAGGATAATAGATGAGAATGTTTAAGCTGAGGAAAGCTCCTCAACTTAATGCATGATTAGGGATTAAACTCATGACAAAACAAGCCTTTGATTAAGTGGATTTTATTTAATGGTATGATGATGAAGTGATTTTTAGGGTTTGTAAGACAACTTGAGGAGGACTTGTCCATTAACACTAGGGTTAGTCCTTCTTAACCAATTAAGGAAGAATTAGAACCCTAATGCAAGGCCCAAGTTACAAGTGTGATGTCTTGATGATTATTAGATGGATTGATTAAAGGAGTTAAACACATTAAGGGTCTAACACTTAGGATTAAAGTTATACACTCCATCCTAAGATAAGGATGCAGGCATAAACTTAATCACAAAGCCTTAAAGCCTTTAGGGTTTAGTCCCTGATTATGAGATGAGAAGAGAAGACTCAAAAGAAACACAAAGGTAAAACTAAGAGGGGAGACTAATCAAAACCCTAATCATTGTCATGCTTGGTTGTTCCTAAGGTTTGTGAGGTTTTCAAGAAGATCTTCAAAGCAAACACCAGGAAGCAGATGAAAGGATCAAGAGAAGCAAAGCAACTTGCTTCATTCAAGAAGTCAAGTCACTTGAAGAAAGAAAGTGGGGAAGAAGAAGAATGAGCAAGCTCAAACTCAAACACATATAAAAATGCAGCAATGGATGCAAGAGAGATGAAGAGAAAAGTCATGAGAAGTGAAGGCAAATTCACTCCCCATCATCACTTACCACCTGAAATGTTAGTGAGAAAGATGCAATGCAATGCAAGATGAGATGAAATGACATGATGAGAAACAAAACCAGAAGCATACACATGATGCAAATGATGTTATGAGATGCTACAAACATGAGGCAGCACATGGAAATGGTCATACAAGTTCATGGATGCAAATGGTGCAAGTTAAGAAGCATGAACATACATGAAAAGTTGTGAAGTGCACATGGCATACAACATGGCAAATACATGATGCAATGATCAAACATGCTTTCAATATGTCTTGTGATGTCAAATGAAACAAATGGATGCTTGAAATAAGTCATGTTATGCAAGAGAATGCAAGAGGGATGCATATGGAAGCCCAAATTAGGGTTTATGAATCATACATCAAACAAAAAAACCAAAAACAGAAGCAAACCCTAAGATAAAAAAATGGAAAATGCCACTCAAAAGCCCCCTAATCTTATACTAAACCAATGTCCAAAGGGGAGGCCTCAACTCTTAACCAATCTCAAGTTATGATTTTTACAAGTTATTAGGGTTTTTAGGGTTCCTAAACAAAAGAAATGCCAAACAAATTGAAAATGCAAGATCAAATCATGGCCATTTTATCTTAAAAACTACATGCTAGACACAATGCAATGCAAGAAGAATCAATGTCCAACTCTTCATGGATAGGCAGAAATGATTTTTTGAACTTAGGATCAAAATAATGCACAAAAATGATTTTAATCTAATGAAAAATTCTCAAAATGCATCAAGATTAAAAAAGAAATTTGGTTTGAAGGTTGGACAATGTTTCTAAATGTCTTAGAACATTTCATGAATTTTTTGGTGATTTTTAGATACTTAAAAGTATTTTTAATAAATTAATTTCCATTAATCAATTAAAAATAATCTTTTAAATATTTAAAAATACTTTTTTAATGATAAAAATAAAAATAAAAATATTTTTGTGTCATAAAAATTAATAAAACTCTCAAGAAAAAGTTTCATAATTTTTAGACTTTTTTTACTATTTTAAATAAATTATGCAAGTTAAATGAAAAGAAATAAAATAAAAATGAATTTAAAAGAAAGTAATCAGAAGGAGGGGCTAGGATTCGTTCTGGGCTCAAAGGGTTTGACTGGGCGCGCATCTGGACGGCCCAGATTCAAACCAGCCTAATCCTAATTAATTAAATAATAATCCATAATTAAATCTTAATGAAAAGATCCAGGCCCTCCATACACGCGCGGGAAATGAAATCCAGTGGCTCACATTCAAACCTGGTGCCCTAACCCTAATTACCAGCTAATCACTTTCAGGTCACCGGAGACGAGCTCCGGTCGTCTTCTCCGGTGACCTCCCTCCCTGAGAATTTCCAAAACCTTCCCCAGGTCATTTCTGGAGCTCTAAAGCTCCAGATTTGTTCCTCTCACTCTCCTAAACTCAACCCCACCCTCATTTCTCATTTATCTCCAGCCATGAACATGAATCGAAGCAAAGAACAAAAACGGCTAAAATTTCAGACAAGCAATACAACTTCATTTCTCAATCATTTTCAATAATTTTTAGTTCAGGGTGATCAGTGAGGCATACTTAATCAATTAGAAACAATAAAAAGAGGTTCTGGAAAAATGGAATGCCATAGCTACCTGATTCGAAGCTTTCAAGATAAGAGCTTCTGGGCCAGTTTCTTGCTTCTAAACAACTCCCATGACCTCTCCAAAGTGATTGCCAGGCTTGCTTGAAGTTTATTTGGGCTGATTGAAGAGTTTGCTTGAGTTCTGTTCAATGGGGGGCAGAGATCGTATTTGGGATTCTGGAGGTCTTAGGCTATGGTGATGGATGCTTTTTGATCAGAGGAACATATTGAGTTGATCTATGAAGTGGGTTTTTGTGTTTGTGAGTTGTGTGATGAGATTCGAAGGTTTTTGCTTCAAGGGTGGAAAAATGGGAAAGTGATGTTCTTGCTTGATTCAGGCCCAAGTCTTGTTGGTTTAGGCTCAGTGAAGCAAGGTGATTTGATCTATGGAAATGGTTTGTGTGTTTTTGTCTTGTGGAAGATGATTCTAAGGCTTTTGCTAAGTGAGGTGTTTTTGTGTATGGTGTGATATCATCTGTTCCAGCCTTGCTTTTTCATATGTTTGGCTTGCCAAAGGATAGTATATTTTAATCCCATAGGTCAGATGATGTGACCTGGCCCCTATTGATTGGTAAGTTTGCTTTTGCAAAAAAGTCCACTTTGTGTAAGGAAGGCATGGCTTGAGCTATAGCTTGGTACAAGAAGCATGGGCTGCGCAGCATGATGTGTGTGTGATGCTAGGAAGGTTCAGCAGCTAATGCATCAAGTGGTGAGAAGCATCATGATGGTTTTGCAAGTTGTTACTTTTTGGAACTTCATGAAAAAAGTCTTGTTACATGAACCATGAACATGTGATCTTTGGTTCAATTATGATTTTTGGGACATATGGAATGTTTGTGTCATGGTTTGATGTCAACTAGAGGTCACAAACAGCCTTGGTTCATGGTTTTTGCAAAATTCTCATTTGGTGCACATCTTGAAAATCAATGATTTTTGCCAACTTTGTCACACCATAACTTTTGATCCAAGAAGAATTTGATCATGTTATTGTACTTTTTGAAAAGGGAAAGATGTAACTTACAACTTTCATGACCAAAGTTTTTCCATTTGAAGCATTTTTGGATCAAGAATCAAGGCTTGAAAAATGACCTAAAATGAAGCATTCTTGAAAAGTCAACTATGCCCAAAAAGTCAACACTTGCAAAAACTCCAAATTCTTGATTTTTGTGAACTTCAACCTTCTTCTATGATCAAATAAAGATCATATACACTCAAAATGATGAAGATCACCCATTGGTTGGGTCATTGGGGGCCTCAGATGCCCTGATTTTACACTGACTTGTCCAGAAAGTCAACTCTTGATCAGATGACTTCCCTATGGAATTTCTTCATGAAAATTGATATGCATACTCCCTATACCATATAGAGACCAATGGAAACAAGAATGACCAAAAAATTTGGAGTTATAGCCTCTGAAACCAAAACCCTAATTTTAGGTCAACTGTGTAGTATATCCTGGCTCTGCATCCATACCAATCCCAGTTCTTGTGATTCTTTTGCATTCTTGACTTTGAGAGGATGTAATATGATATAGGAACACACATGGACCCCTTTGAAGTGATTGATGGCCTTTGGAGTGGCTCAAGAGGCTCTGGGATTGCTCAGGTCACAAACCCTAGGTGCAGATGACTTAGAAACTATCCAGTGAATCAAAAATGAGATATGAGGTGCTATGATTGTGTTTATGCATATGAAATGACCACAAGCCATGGTGTGAATGAATGAGGGCAAATTTGGGGTGTTTACAGACTTTTGAGATCTTCGGATCTAGTTCTTAGACTTTTTATTTTGAACATCTTGTATTATTTATAGCCTTTTTTGTATTAGTACCTTATGTTGTAGGTGACTATATTTATGAAATGTGTTACTAAGAACTTATTGTATTTCAGTACCAAACTTGAATTTATATATGAAAAATATGCTTTGATGTATGTCTTTAATATATGGGTATTACACAGTGCCAATGATCAAAGAAGCCCAAGTAACAATAACAAGTAAGTAAGTAAGAGAATAAATAAATAAACGGAAGAAGATAAATAATCAATGTTGGCATTCAATCAATAATCGAACTAAGTTAGTCTTGATTCAGTCCCAAACAAAGTCGCCAGCTGTCACATCCCGAAAAACGGTCGATACGACCTCGCGACGAAAAGGCCGTGGAAATTTTTTAAACAAACAACAACAAAGTCGTCATCGAACTTATTTTATTCCAAGAGATTAGGAAAAGAAAAATATCGAGAAACCTTTTTTTGAAAAAATGGATAAACTTGGTCTTTGAAACCAGATTTTGAGTTCGTGAGTCGATTCTGTAAGGAGAAGGTATTAGCACCCCTTACGTCCGTTGTACCCAACGGGAACCTCTTAGTTTGATTTGTGATTGAATGTCTACGACTGTCATTTATCTTCTTCGAATAAAAAGCGGAAAGTAAACGCAATACGATTCTAAACTAGGGTTAGTATTAAAGGGGAAAAAGGTGGTTAGGTTCCTAGGGTGCTCGGCAAGGAGTAAGATCTGTGTGCCTACGTATTCCCTCGTGCAATGGGAAAGTCAGAGTCTCGTATTCGTGGTTTTTGAGTGATGTTTATAATAATAACAATAATAATAATAATAACAATAATAATAAAAATAACAAAAGAAAAAAATAGAAAAATAGAAATAATAATAAAAAAAAATTAAAAAATTAAAAAAAAGAAATAATAGTAATAGTAATAATAATAATAATAGAAATACTAATAAAAATTAATTAAATAATAATAATAATAGTGGAATGATAATAAAAATAGAAATAGGAAATAATAGAAAAATAGAAAAAAAAGTAGAAAATGATAAATAAATAAAAAGGTAAAATGGAAGATCAAGGAAAATAGAAAGAAATGTATACAAAATCTAAATGTAAATGAACAGCCACCGATTTTCCACCACAAACACTGAACTCTGAAACAACATCGCACACACTGAATCCTGAAACAACACCACACACATTTGACCCGATGATCTCGATTAAACCCTGATTTTCGCACAATCCTCAATTTGAAAAAGAAATGACATATTTTGTTTTGGATTTTTATGAATAAAGGTGAAAATGATATATAAGTAGGACAAATTTAGGGTATGACAGTGGGGAGATAAAATATCTCTCTGGTTTTCTATGTTACAGCTGTGGTGATGTACCTGCTGGTACGATTGTTGGTTTTCTGGTGTGTGCACAACCTTTGACTTTTGTCTTCTGCTGCTCCTGTTGCTTCTGTTGGTGTTTATTTTGTGTGATGTGCTCATACAGCTGCTGTTGAGGGGGAGTTCTCCCTTTTGTGTGCTTCTACTGCTGCTGTATTTTTCTGATTTATTTTGTAGCTGATAATGCTTAAATTGTTTTAGCCAAATATCTGCCAAAGGGGGAGTTTGTAGATGTTTTGGTTCGCTATATTTTATGGTAAAACTCTTGTGTGTCTCAGGATGTCATAAGCTATGTTATGACCTGTGATTTAAGCATTATGCAGGTGTGAAGTTTTTGTGTGTGCAGCTGTTTGGTTTCAGGATGTCAAGACCAATGTCATGACATCTCTCATTGGACCTGAAGACCTAAGTGAATCCTAATTTGTGTGCGCATCCTGCTGTCTTTAAGGCTATGATTTTATCGAGGTATTAGCATAATATTATCAGAAGGAATAGAAGGATTCATCTTTGAGTTATTTTAGCAGAACATTTGTTCTTGCTATTTTTGTTCCTTATTTTAAGGAATTATTTATTCTGATTTGTGCAAGTTCAGCAGGCTCAATGCCCATTGGAGTTTCTACTTAAGGCTGCTCAACCCTAGTGTGAACGTGTGGAAAATAAGGATTGTATTCAGAGTTTTTCACGTGTGTGTGTTAGTTTCTTGTGAGCCAAGCAACTGTATTTTGATGATTGTTTTGGACTAGGTGTGCATTTGTATTCTATCCACTCGAAGCTTTTAAGCAAGAGTATTTGTATTTGACTAAAGCTTTTAAGCAAGGTCAAAGATTTTTTTTGAAGAGTGTCTTTGATTTATTTGTGTTGTTGTTTGAGATCACTAACTGTGATTGTGGAGGAAGTGATATGGGTCTCATATCTAGGAGTTCCTAGGTAGAACTGTCATTGGGTAGGGATTAAGTGAAAAGATTGAAAACTATAGGTGTTTGTTGTGGATCATTGAATTGATACTACTGATAGTGAAGTTCCTTCCTAGCTTTGTAGCCCCCAGAGTATGTGTGATTGCACCGAACTAGGTTAACAACTTGCTGTGTTCTTTACATTCTGTCTTTGTCTTTTACAATTTTATTGTTATTAGTGTCGTGACATCGTGTTCAACATTGTTTGTTTGTTGCCAGAATTTCACACCCTTCCACTACTAATCAAGTGAAAGAGCATGCTGAGGAACGAGGACGATGTCCCTGACCAAAGCCCTTATTCAAAACGTAAAATATCCTAACATCGAGGACAAGGCCAGAACCCTCGTGGGGAGAGAAATTCACAATTGGAAAACTCTTAAACCCCCACAGAGCAGACTCTCCTTGACACTAAAACCCAGAACTTCGGTTGAAGCTCAACCAGAGCCGTCGTGCAAATTCAAGAATTCGTTTATCGCAGGCACATTCTCTTGGGAATGACATAAGAGGGTTGCTCAAAACCTAAAATTTCTACGTCCAGCCATGACGACACCGACGCCAAGAATGGCAACACTGTGGTGCACCACCAACAAATCAACATAAAATTCCTCTAAACATAAGTTTTTTACCTAAACTGCATGCAAATCTACTCCAACAAAGATTTAAAACCCTCATAAAGACAGAAAATGGTAAAACATACTTGTTTTTGGAAGTTTGTTGGTCTGCTCAGAAGCTTTTCCTCGGTTGTGACGGTGGTTGGTGGTGGTTGACGGTGGAAATGCAAGAATCTCACAATGAAGACGAAGTCGAGCACAAAATAGGGTGAGCGAAAAGCGCAGAAATGCCAAGAATTTCCCTATTTATAGGCATTCTCAGGCATGTGCACCAGGACACTCAACTTGGGGACACGTAACGACGCCATCATTGCCTAGAGTAGCCATCATTACACATTTATTGCACAAACATCTTGAGACACACGTGTCAACTGAACTCTCTAGTCCCTTCAACCATTGATCTCCCTGTACGCCTGGTATACCGCAACGCCAAAATTACTTCGAGAAAACGTCCAGACGAGCATATTACCACAAGCGTACCAGCCACGAAGTCCATTCCCTAGGATAACAATTCTCCCTTAAGTCATCACTTCAAAGACCAAAAGCAACAACTTGGGGGACTCTTATTCCGAACTGGCCTAATGACTAGGCATGACCCAATCCACTTTTGCATCTAAGACAACCCAATAGTCCAAATCTAGACCATTGAGATCAAAGGAAACAAAATTTTCTCTGCCCCTCAACCGAGGGAGATGGTCGACCATCTCTGCCTTCCTTCACACTCATGCTCGATAATTAGAGGGAAATCACCCATAAACGACCCAGGAATGCTACTGCCTAATACCATCCTTTGCCCTACATAACGGCTAGTCATGGCAGGACTCCAATGGCTAGTTTCTGACATTTACTTATTTTTTGGGGATCCATGATCCAGGCCCCAAATAGGGACCATAGGCCAAACTCTAGGGGCATTATATAAACCCTCTCGCATTAGATGGTCAAGTATTCAATATTCACTCTAAGAATACTCACCCTTATACTTTCTCACTCTTCTTCCTGTTACTTACTTTAGCATCAGAGTGTCTTACAGGTACACCCCATCCTCTCCTCGACAATCCAGCATTGACAATGCAGTTTGTGGTCCCCTCAAGGTTCTGATCAACCAAAAATATCAATATAGATTTAAGAGGTTATTATAGAGTACTATGGATATGTTGGGTGCTAACACCTTCCTTTTGCATAACCAATCCCCGAACCCTTATCTCTTTATTTTATTAGTTTTTTTTTATAATTTTGGGTTTTGTTCATTCTTTTCCTGTTCCTTTGGAAACAATAAAGTGTGATGGAGACTCTTGCGTTTGAGAGTTAAGTTAATCAATATCTTAATCTCAATTATTTTTACCGCTTCACCTACAACTAAAGGATAAAATGTGTTCCAAATCCTAACTCTAGGGAGAATAGGAAAAAAGGTTGTGGTCTCTAGTCTTCTGATTTCATGTTGCTATTGAACATGAATCTGCTTCAATAATAGACATTCTTAAAGATTGATTCTTTTCATAAAGGATTTATAAATGATACTCAGAATCTACACAAAGGTATGTCAATCATCCTTATTCTTTAGATAACTTCTATGCATGATAGATTATCTGAAATTGGTATATGTACACAATACTTTTATGTATAAGGAGTTTGGACAACTTGCTTGTATGAGGATTTTTAAACCTATGAAAAGAATATTTATGCCCTTTGGATAAATATTATGGTTATTTGATTATATCTCTATTCTTGATCTCTTCAAAACCAAGCATTGTGAGCTCAAAACTATTGATAAGAAGGTGTTTATATTCAAGTGAATTCATTATTGAGTAGTTTTGCTTGTTTTACCATTTGTCTTTTAAAGACTTAATTATTTTCTAAAGAAAGGGTTTTTGATCTTGTTAAAAAGGTTAATTATGAATAAAAATTATCAAAGACTAATGATGTTCTGAAGTAGCCTCATTAAAAACAATAATAGTCTCTAATGATGTGTGACCTCATAAAAGTACCAGACTCTGAAAATCAACAAAGGAATAAGAAATTTCAAATAGCATTTAAGTGAAAAATATTTTGACATTTGTGTCACTTAAAGAACTCATGGGTTTGAAAATTTATCATGCATACTCTACAGTTGTATGTGTAAAACCTATGGACTAATGATGTTTTAGCCTCTGGATACTCTGTGGATTCTCTCTCTCTCTCTCTCTCTCTCTCTCTATCTATCTCTTGTCAATTCTTACTTTTTCTTTGTACTTGTTTATCTTACTAGTTGTTTTTTCAAAAGATTTTATGTTTTTTGTCTTTTCAAAATCAAGTTTACTTAAATCTTTTTCTCTCTTGGTTAAGCCTTTCCATTTCCTATTTAAACTGTTCTTCCTCAGTCTAGGTTTTTCATTATTATCTCTCAAACCTGGTTGACACAATTGTACATCCTTGCTCTGATTTTTCAAAAGCTCTTTTCCCTTGTTCCTATCCTAACCTGAGATCACCTTTAGCTCAAACCATGACTTGAAAAACCAACTGGAGAGCATTAATGAAAGGCTAGTCTTCCTAGAAGAATTGAGACCTTTTGACTAAGATCTTCTGCTTCTTCTTCACTCAGGGGTATGAATCAAATTTCCTCAAGTAATTTTCAACCTTCTGAAGATAATATTGTCTCTCTTTGAGAGAAAGATAATTTTCATACCTTCTAAAAGAGTTTTGGCTGAACTATTCTCTTTGCAAAGAATGGTTGTAAATCTGGATGAAATTTTATTTCACCTTGGGATGAAGTGTTGCAGATAAAGACCATGTCAGTTCATTAGGACAATCCAGTTTCATCTCCTTCTTCTTCTACCAAATCTAGACTGTCCTTCTAAGCTGAATTTGTTTGATTTTTTTTATTTTATTTTTGTATTCATTTCCTTTTACTTTCCATCTTTGTATTTTGATCTTAGAGCATTTCTGTTTTTTTTTATAATTATTTTTCCTTAAGACTTGTATGTTCTGATTCTTAGTGTATTTTGATGTATTCCTTCTTAGCCTCTGATTGTATAACCAAAGAAATTAATATGGTTAACTGAATGCATCAAATGAATTTGATGAAAAAGAAATAACAAGTTAAAAGAATTGTTTTTGGTTTGATTCTGAACTTCTTAATCAATTGGCATTAAAAGAAATATTTATGATTAAAAGGATTGTATGCAAATTAAAACGGGAAAGGAACTTCATTAAATTAAATGAATGATTACAAAACAATGTTTATCACATTAATCCTAATCATCTCTAGATTTCCAAGAATGGAAATTTTTTCCCCAATCTAAATCCAACTCTTGTACTTCATCATAATCAAAATGAATCATTTATCTAAATCTTCTTCTCTTGGACCTCTTCTTCTTACTCATCTTATTTTGTGGTTTCAGGGCCTGAGGAAAAGAGGTTGAAGGAATGTCTTTAGATGGTCTTATCTCATGATTAGAAGTTGCATTAGAGACTACAAAAGCCCCTAAAACAATTAGAGTGGAAGATTTATCAGAAGTTGTATTCATCTTGAATCAGATGTATGAAAGAGTTAATATGGATTTGTGAGTTGGCATGAACAAGTTATGCGCTTTTATAATAAATTTAAGAAGATCAAACACTTTGTGCATTTCAATTTCTGATCTTTGAAATTCTAAAAGTCAATCACTAATTAAGCATGGCACACTAGATCCGAATTACTTCTAGGAAACTGAAACGGTAGTGTTTTACCATCAGAAGTAAATAATTTCTTTAGTTAAAAGGCTTTAAATTGTTTTAAACATGCTTCTTCTTGAAAATTTGTTTGATTGTTTTTTAATCGGTTCAATTTGTTTTAGTGTTTTAAACTCTTTCAAAAGTCTGTGTATTTAAACAAAATTATTTTTTCTCTGTTTTATTGTTTTTCTCTTTCTTTTAAAATCTTTTTGATAATGAAAAAGGGGGAGAAAACTCATTAAGCATTTAAAAAGAGATCAAAGCATCAGAATCTAAACAAAGTAGTTTATGCCAAAACAGTTTATGAGTTTTAAGCTCTAAGTAATTTATATTTTTAGTAATTTATTTTACTAGGCTTTAATGATAAATTTAATTAACAAAGACAAGACTTAAGAAAAGCTTACAAACCTTACCATAATGAACTATCAGACAAAAGGAAGAGCTTACAAATATCAACCTAAGGTTTTTCAAACTCATGGGGAGCTTACAAACCTCAACTTGATGTTAGAATATGTTAATTTAATTATAAGGTTAAATTAATAAAGATAAGGAATTAAGGGGAGCTTACAAACCTCGTCTTAATGGAGTATCATACTTAGGTGGAGCTTACAAATGTCACCTTAATGGACTGTCTAACTTAGGGGGAGCTTATAAAACTCAGACTCTGATGTTAGACTATGTTAATTAAATCATCAACCGTTGTACTTATGTACATTTGTTTATCATCATAAAAAAGGGGGAGATTTATTAATACAAGATTTGTTTGTACCCTTAAAATATTTTGATGATAACAAATTATTTAAAGGACAATATGGTTTACAAATGGTTATTCAAGTGTGCATGATTGAAAAAAATTAACCTTGATATAAATCAAGTTAATCACTCAGGAGAACCATTAAAGAGAAGCAAAGTTGTACTGAATCTGAAGGATCATAACCAAGCTTTCAGACTCTGAATAGATAACTCAATTATTTTATATGTTGAACCTAAGATTACTTGAAATACAAAGATCAATAGAGCTCTAAAGAATGGAATTTTTTGAAGCAAGCAGACTCTAATATAAGGAATAACTCTGCATCTTCTAAACAAGCTTCATAAGAAATTCTGAAAATAATGCTTCAGGAATTTGTCTACATCAAGTCATCAACTCTAAAATTGTTCATCCAGACTAGTTTTGATTAAGACAATGATGAAGGAAAACTCATAACCTATGAACTCAAGACTCTAAAGCCTCATTCTAACCAAGTTCTGAAGACATACTTTAGCTTATGATCATGCTTTAACTAATTTTATAAAAATCCTCTAACTGAGGAAGTTAAGTAAAATGATAACAATGACTTTAAGCAAGCTTCAACAAATGTCTATAAGAAGTCTCTGGTCATAAGTTATCCAAATAAGATCATGTGAGAATGTCACACTGCTTTATATCTAATTAACATAAAGTAATTTTATCAGGATCTTCTCTTTCCAATTGTTCCAAACTTTACTCTGCTACTTTCAACGTTTTTATGCTAACTGAGTTCTTAGCTCACTTTATTGTACACTAGCTAAAGACCTTCAACGACTACATGTACCATGGCGTAACACCCTATTTTTTGCCCCTAAGATTTTGTTTTCATTTGAATCATTTGCATACAAATAAGTTCACACACTGGTTCTTCTATCCTCTTTGGTTGCAGGTTTATGCCTCACAGGGGATCACCATTGTTTTTGTTTGACTTTTATTTGTTTATGTTTACTAACATCTAATCAAAATAAATAAATAAAATTGTTTTCCATCTCTTACCAACTTTTTCAGGAAGAAGGCAAGAATATCAGAATAGTTCATAAGCTCGAACAAATTTCATTTGAAGAAAGTTAAAGTTGATATTCAAACAAATTCAAATTCATCTGATCAGGGATTTCCAAGTTTTGATTGATTAATATTCATGGAATTCTAAGGTTCATGTGTTTATTTCCATGCCTTCTTTGACGAGCAAAAGAATCGATCTGAAGCTACAACAATGTAATCAAAAGGAAATATTTTTAAAATTTGCCCTGAAGTAATTGGTTACCCTAATAGAATAATCGATTACTCTATGTGAATTTTGAAAATTTCAGCAAGTTTCAAATATAGCATTTTGGCACCAAATTCAAATTGATCACATGTGGAATATTCTAGACCATCTCCATTTAATTCCCCTGCATCATCATAATTAATTCCCACCATGTATCTTCATTAATCACCACTCTTTTACTAATTTACCTCCTAATTTAATTTCCAAGCCTAATCTTGATCTTCCAAACCTAGTTCCATTCCACCAAATTTCCATGCATACACTCTTTAAATAGCACCCTCATTTCACTCATTTTCTCAAGTTTTAGAGAGCTAAAAAACCTCTTGCAAAATATATCCCCAACTACAAAAATTCACCAAAGCTCAATTTCTTCTTTTGAAAGCTATCAAGAATTCACATTGAATTATTGACTAACTTTGAGCTAAACCTTCATCCTTTTCATTTTTCTTCATCAATTTCAGTAGATCAAGCTTGCTTGTGGAGTAATTTAGAGTTGTTCTAATCCTTGAAGTTGTAATTCATTTCACACCATTGCTACACCTTCATCATCATTCACAATGCAGATCCCTGGTGATATTTGGGTATGATCCTTTGGATCTTGTGTTATCTTTTAATTATTAGCTTTTTTTGTATTTCATCTTTAAAATTCATGCAAGTTCAGATATATGATCACAAGGTGTTTGGAAAAAGTTTTAATTGGAGATCATGCTGAATTTTGCAAACTTTAAAGAACCACAAAGAACCAAACTCAATCAAGTTATTTTGTGCCTTTGTGCACTCTTTTTGTTTTCCTTTTAAGTTTAGACTAGAGTCATTCTTTCTAGTTGTGTGCAAGTCTCTGAATCTCCATGGTTATAGTTTGATGTAATTGAGTCTCTTGTCATTTGTGGGGGTTTAGTGGCATACTCGTCAATTTTATCCGAGTTGGCGCCCTCCCCATAATGATGTATGAGTCCATACCCTCATTATCATGGTAGATTTGTGATGTTATCCACTTAAAATTGAAAAATTGTCTTTACTTATTAAAATCAATAAAAACCAACCAATTTTCATTATTTGTACCACGAACTACAGGGTTTTGATCTTACATTGCACATTATGGGTATGTTAGTATGAGGTGGTAAACGTCTCCAAACATAAAAAATTAAAAGATAATTATTTTCCCATCCCATCACTCTCATTTACCAAACCATTTTCAAACCAAAAGCGTAAATATCTCAAAGGGCTCCCATGGAGTACCACATACATTTTGGGTGCTAATACATTCCCATTTTGTAACCAACCCCCTTATCCATTCTCTGTTTGTTTCTTTAGCTTTTTGCTTTTAGATTCATCTTAGGATTTATTCGCTTTTTTTCCTTTTCCTTTTGGAATAAAATAAAAGCGCAGTGGCGACTCTCTTTTCCTTGAGTTAAGTTAATCAATAACTTATACTCACGATTTTTACCGTTACACGTGGTTGTTTCAATTTGCAATGGATTTATTCTCAACATCAATTTAAAGAAGAAGATTGAAAATATTCATAAGCTCTGGCTCTTAATCTCAATGAGAGAGAATGAATGTTGGTTGAATAATGTGTAAATATGTTCACAAGTATGAGATACTAGTTCACATAAATGAGTTAAGAGAAACCGTGTTTCACAGAGAAACACAATTAAGAGAAACACATTAAATATAAACAGAAGGGGTAAGTGTGTGAGAGCAGAGTGAGAGATCTTCACATATGTTCTGAAGAAGAAAAAAATGTGAATATGATCAAAAAGATTAACAGAACAGAAAGACACAACAAGATGGAAATTTATGTAAGGAGAGAAGAAGAATGAACACTTCATTCTTCTACACTCAGGAGAAATCAACTTATATTATGCTCAAGAGTCTAAACCTTTGTGTATCTGCTTAACCAAAAAGCACGTATATAAACACAAGATTAATACCATATTTTTCTATTAAGAGAATCTAAAGACTTTAGCTTCTGTGCTCAGAGTAAGTCTCATTCTGGATATTTTGTGCATTGAAGTCTCATGCTTGAGGTTAGAGAAGAAAGTCTAGAACAATGTGATTGAGCTTTGAAGTCTCATGTTTGCGGGAAAACATGAAGTCTCGATCTGGTATGATTGAGTAGAAAGTCTCTTTCTGTGAGATTAAGCAGGAAGTTTTGAACAATTTGTTTAGGCAAGGAAGTCTTTTGTTTGAGAGCTTGAGCATAAGTCTCTTTTTTGGTTGATTGAGCAGGAAGTCTTTAGCTGTTGGCTTAAGAAATTGTAATCAGATGATTATAGTTAAAATCTTTTGTGTCGCAAGGGGACTGAACTAATCTCAGTTGAGAGGAACCAGGATATATTGTGCGTCTCTTTATTTACTTTTGCATTTACATTCCGCTATGCACCAAACTCTGAAGTCAGACTCTAATTTAATTCAACCTCTTACTTGTATTAGAATTTGAGCTTGACACCTTAGGTTCCGAAACAATGTTAAGAAAAGGAAGTAAACTTTTCACTGTTGTTACTCACTCTATTATCCGACTTTGAACATGGTTCAAAATCTGATGTATCAGAATTCAAAGTGAAAATAGTTTTTGGGATTACACTATTCAACCCCTACTTCTTGTATATTTTTCTCACCTTTATTTTATATATCTACTTTAAGAGCCATATTACCACCATGAGATATTCTATCCATAAGGTTAGAAACTTCAGAAGCAAGGAACATGAAGTATTGATTTGCCTATCACGGATAAATATTTTTGCTCATTGGATTGAAGAAAAGGCATAATTGTAGCTAACATAATAGCTATAATCTTGGAGATAAATTTTGAGCTTGTAGTTTGATAAAGCAATTAGTCAGTAATTATCCTTGGAGTTAACTTCAATTATATTTGGGATGGGGTTGATTATGCTTGCATTTTAATCGGTAGAATGCATTCGAAACACCCATTTTCAAGAATTTCCATACTACATTATAAACATTCGCGTGAATGATATTCCAGTAAGTTTGATAGAAGACACATCCAAATCTATCAGGACTTGGAAAACTTTCCTTTTTTAGGTTAAAAAGAACAACTTTGATCTCTTCAGGGGAAGGAATGGTATTAATGATGTTATTCATGGAGTCAGTTATCAATGAGGGAATAATATTGATCATGTCTGAACTTTGAACATCACCTACAAAGCCAAAAATGTTAGTAAAATAATTTATAGCATGCTCAGCCATCTCAGATGGGTCATTGATCAGAGTATCTCTATCTCTTAAGGATGAAATCATGTTTCTAGCTCTTTTGATCTTAGTGACCGTGTTGTAATTAACAGTGTTTATCTTCCCATGCTTATGCCATTTAACTTTAGCTTTATTTGTCCAAAAAATCCTTTTTGGCCATATCATTCTATAACACCATTTGAACTTCAACTTCTTTTTTTCTTCAAATTATCATTCATGCAAAGTAACTGAATTTGATCATGGATCTTTGTGAGAGTAATAATTGAATTTTGAACTAGAAAATGAATATCCCTAAAGACCTCTTTATTCCAAGACTTGAGACGTTGTTTGAGGTTTAGACCTTATTTAGATAAGACATTCATTGGACATCTAACAAAAGGATGAACCCAAATGCTCTATATGAAACTGATATGCCACAAGCGCACGACTATGCGAAGTAGTAAAAAGTTATTGATGTATATATAAAGGAATCAATAAATTAAGATTTTGTAAAAATATCTCAAATAAAAAGCACTTAAATGAAAATAGCTTAATTGCAAAATCACTTAAATTCCAATTGAGGAAAATAGGACCTATGATTATAGTTCTCACTCTAACATATTCGTACAATCCGAGTCACTTATATTACAAGAGTTACAACATGATATATAGAAAATAGATAAATATGGACAATACATGCTTTCACCAGCGCATTGCCATATCGATGATGAATAATTCGCCTGCTTTTGCACGATCGAGTTATTCGTCAAGGATTAATTATTTTTGCTTAACTATAAAACTTTCTCAAAATTCATACAATCGCTTTTGCTGTATTGGACTTGTTTGTTTAAAAACATGTGCTCCGGTACCAACACACATCCTTTCAGACTACGACCACTACTTGAGAACACTTTTATTTTGTACAAGAGTTGGAATGCATGAATTCTGACAATAAAATAAATTTAGAATAAATACTCTCGTAATTGACATGTGACAACAAATGGTTACAAGGTGATCCCCATAACCCCTAGTCTATAATGGATTACCCACTCATAGTGAAGAAAAACACAACCAATTCAATATTTATAGACAATTGAAATAAACATAAAATTGTATGAGAACAAAATAATAAAGTCTGAATTGATAACTTTAATCCAAATTGCTCTATTGGAAAACACGTAGAAACTTGCAGAAAAAAACTGTGAACCCTAAACTCATAACCAACTATGAGTTATATAGAGAAACCTAAACTTGGCTCAATATCTTTTTGTTAAATGGCTATTACATTGGAAAT